>JAODAL010002516.1:0-194192 GCA_025379985.1 Phyllomedusa bahiana | reverse complement strand
GCGACGGGCCCTTGAGGACCCCGAGCGGGCTCCCCCCCCCTCATAGTCCAAAGACTGGCCTGGGCCGGGGCCCCTCCTGGCAAAACTTCACCAACTGTTTCCTCCGGGCCTACAGCTTTGCCCTTGCCACGAGCAGCCATCCTTGCAACGCAACACTTGGCTACTTGACACAAAAACTGCAACCTGAATGCACCCCAAACCTTGTATTTGCACTCTGACTTGTCTAGTGCTGAGTTAATCTTAAGACCCCAGCAGCAAAACCCACTGCTGGCAGTCCTTAGTGTCTGTGAGTACGGGACACGCACTCACACACACTATTGTCTTGATCCCACCGCTGCCACCAATATGTGACGAAAACAGCCTAGTCCGCCGGCCCGCTTGAGGGACGACGGCCTGACTTGGGGTGTATCTCGACGTTGCGCTGCCCACTAGGGGGAGCTCAAGGTCAGCCAGATACTGTTCCACTGTTAACCCTTGCCCACACTGGCACAGGGAAACAAACAATGCTGCCACCAGTTCTCTTGTTTAGTTATAAGCCCGGTCCGTTACCGACTTATAGCAGGGTGAGGAACCAACCCTTGGGTAGCTATATACTATAGACCGAGAATTAGGCGTGTGAGGCCGTTGATCAAGACAGACTAACTCAGATTAAAGTTTATAGAATTAATTAGCCTTGGAGGGCGCACTAGACAGATAATATATACAAGATTGATAATATACAGGTGAGAGAGGTACAAATACAATTATGGATTACAGACAAAATGCAGTTAAAATAAGTCAAGTTACCGTTGTTGCTTGGTGCCCGGCCGCACGGGGGGCAGATGTGGCCTGGCTGCTGCGTGATGATGTTACTGGACCTGCTCTCAGGTACCCCCCTCCTTGGATCAAACAGGAAGAGCCACCCCTGGCTCCTGGCTTATATCTGCGAGGGCAGCCCACTACACACCCCTCGGACGGTCAATGAACTCCTCCCACTCAGGTCATGCAGTTTCTGATACAAAACCAAAAATGGACTACAACTCGGCAGGGCATTGGCACAGAACCGAGCTGGTGGTACCATCAGAACCGTCTGGGCCTACCCGGCGCCTGGATATCAAACCTGCTGATCTGATGGACCCCAGAGGCCCGGTTCTGGATATCTCAGTCCCCATGCGTCCTGGAAACCGGGAAATGGGCCTGTGCGTGCGGGGAGCTCCATATTTTGCGATATGAACCCGCCATGCACCAGTTATGAGCGGATCGCCTATGAATCGATATGAAATATCGGAGACGACCCGACTGGGTTTGATTGATTGAAGTTTTTGAAGCTGGGACTAGCTTGGACCAGCATTTGTTCAGTGCTAATTAGGTTACATGAGGATCTTTTAATGGGTTGACCCCATGCTGTGGCGACTTCCTACAGAAGGCATTTACACTGGGCTTCGTTACTGTGTAAATTTAGCTTGTCCTGTGGTGGGGGAAGGCGGTGATCTGACTTGATACAGAATGGGGGATGCAATAAAGTGAATTCTTCCTCACAGCGTACAACTGAGCTTTTTGCGCCAAACAGACTCACGGACTTCAATAAAACTATTTAAAAGTTATAGGGATAAGTTAAGCCGGTTTTTGGGAACACTGACACGCAGTTATTGCAATAGAACTGAAAACACAGGGACAATTTCAACTGCTATCAGAGGTCTGCTGGCCAAAACAAGTGGTAGAAAACAATTATTTTTCAATTGAAGATCACAGAACACACAGCTGCAAAATATCTTCATTTCAAATGCCTCTCCTCCTGCCACCCAAAAGGAGGACATTATTTACTTAAAAACACAGACACAAGGCCAAACTTCTAGCTCAGTGGCTGGACAATATAAGCCCCAATGCTACCTGGGAGAAATTTAAGAAGTGCAGCTCACTAATGAACAATTACTCATACAGCCATCCACGTCTCAGTTTCTCCTTCTCATATACATTAACATTCACTTTATCAGGTTTTATTCAGCCTCCGTTTCTAACTTTATTAACCCCCTTTTTTTCCCTTTATTGGACAATATTTTCTGCTTTACAATAAAATGAAGTTTATCGGCCTACCTATTGCAGAAAGAGAGAATTAAACAGCACTAACATTCAGCAATTTTGTAATGCCTGACCATGTCTGTACCTATATACACTTTATTGTAAAGTTTTGCAGAACATGTTGGTGCTATATAAAAGATTAAAAAAAAGAGAAACTTTTTTTCATTTCACTTTTACTCAAAATGAAGTTTTCACACTCCATCTAATAAAAATATACATACGAAAAAGAAAACATATTGCTAATTTGACAGTACTGAATGGTAACACAGGACTTGTGGACATACAGTTGAAAATTTTGCAGAACAGTGGGAAACAAGTTTGTGTACAATATAGATGTGATACAGTCTATAGAATACAGGATAGTCAAAACTGCATTGTACAGAAAGATGAAGTTGAAAACACAGTGACCTGAATGACAGGTTGGCCTCAAATCTCTGCATAGGTAAGCCAATAAGCTTAGATGCACCAATTTGCATGAACATGTGAGTACACTAATTGAAATCACAATTACATACTTTCCACATTGGACTGTTAGGGCTCAGTCACACTTTTTCTTTGTTTTTAAACACCTATAAAATAACAAAAGAAACAAAAACACAAAAATCTTAAGCATTTCATTCTGTTGTATTTTTAGCATGAGATTCTTCGTAGTCCATCAAAAAATAGCAGAAAAAACGCCAAAAACACATTGCACAGAATGTGTATTGGATGTAGTTTAATGTAACAACTGGCCGCAGCTTTTTTTGGCCAAGGAAAAACACAAAAAGTGCCATGAAAACATGACAAATTTCTGCAAAACGCTGTGTGTTAAGCCAGAAAAAAAATGGGATTTTCAGGAAACAACATTGATATCTTCTGCTTAGAAAAGGCCACCAACATGTGATGCTTTGAACAGAAAGGATAAGCCATCAGTGTTACTTCCTGGAAAACTTCAAGCCAACAGTTAAAGCCTGTCAAGCTTCTAGGTTTCTATAAAAGCACAAATTGTCAATGGTTCAGTAACTTGAGATCCAACAGGATGAGATGAGCTTGCAGCCTATGTAAAAAAGTATACTTCTACACAATTACTTACCTATAATGAAAAAACATTTCACTAGCAATCGTTGAGACAAACTAAATTCTTAAAGGGGTGTTCCCACGAAGTCACTTCCTGCTGAGAGGTCGGCTCGTAGCTAGATACGAGCCGACCATGTTTGCGCAACTCTCCCCCATTTATTTCTATGACAGTCCTGAATATAGCTGAGCTAGCATGCTCAGCTATATTCAGAACTCCCACAGACATGAAAGTGGGAGAGCTGCGCAAATGTGGCTGCCTCCTCATTCATGGAGGCCAGCTTGTAGCTCACTAAGATCCGACCTCTCAGCAGGAAGTGGCTTCATGGGAACAGCTCTTTAAAATCTTAATTTGATTTTCCTCATATACACACAAATCATTAGTTAATAAAATGCTAAAACAGGTTTATGAAAAACAAAAACATCAATTTGCTATACATTTCCTTCCTGTTTAATCAAAACAATGAGTGAAAAATATGATTAATGGGGTCCAAAGTGAATGCTTTAAAGTGGCATCCCTACTTTATCTCCCATCTGACCGTACTTCGTGCATAGGAAGAAAAAGGTAACTATGCACAGATCCTATTAAGTTTAGAATAAGCCTCAGGAACTGTATTGCCCAACACGCCACCTTTCGGAGATGGCAACCAAAGGGGCTAATGAACGATATACAAAATGTGAAAACTTATGAAAGAAAAGTTATCAAAACATTACTGATATCTCGGATGAATGTAAAACTCTGTTGTAACAGAATATGCACCTGTGAAAAGTATGCATCATACATGACGAGGACATATACAGTGTTTCTTCAGCCACATAGTGGATATCAAAACCACCATGAAACCTCTGATCCTATACAAATAAAAAATCCCATCACAGCCAGAAGCTGCTAAGACGTGCACAGACTTGTATCTGAATAGCAGCTTACCGAGTCTATTGTTTACCCATTTTCTGTGTAGCTTAATGCAATTTACATAGGCTGTGGAGATGCAGACTGTGCGATTCTTTGTTGGGATTAGTAAGGAGATCCAGAATAGCGTCTGTCCCCATGACTACTACCTTATCTCATATCTTCAATTCAAAGAAGCCCCGGTCACATCTAAAAATATGTAAGGGATACAAACCGTTTTCTGTACCATTTGTGGTACCAGCTGGGCACTTTGGATCTAGTGCTCCTTTAAGAACTTCTGTCATGTTCTACATCTCAAGCACCAGAGAAGTTCATGAGATGAAGTCCATCTTATAGCCTCTAAGGGGTGTTAAGACCAAGCTTTTTTTAAATATGTCCTCTAACTGAACTGATTTTCCACTTAAAAAAGAAATAAAGGTTACCCATCATTTTAATAGAAAACATGACAGGTCATAGTAACGTATTAAAAGTTTTGATCGGAGGGATTTTGGTGCTGTGACCCCTACTGATCAATGGTGAAAAAAAAAGGAAGCAGCTTTCGCTAAAGTCTGTGTCCTTAGGTTTCTAATCAACACTCCTTAGGGAGCCTAGCAAATGGTGTACCAATTAAGAGAAAGCCTATGAGGCCTATGAACAACCAAATACTTGACTCTCCGAGAAGACACGATTAGAAACATAGGGGCACTATGCTCCACTGCACAGTGCTGCTCCTTTTAGTGATTGTTGGGGTTCTTAGCACCTGGACCCCTTTCAAACAATTCTTCTGATGTGTCACTAAAGTTGATACCATTGGTATCGTTTAATCAGCATGAAATTCAGATTGAAGCTAAACAGCATAATTGTATCAGACAGCCTGGCTGCTATGGACATGCTGCATAACTACTACAGTTTCTTCAACTATTCAAATGTGCGAAACAGCACATTCCTAGCAAATAGTCCTTCCCAGATTACTCAAGTCAAATCAAAGTAGAATGGTTACTGAACGGAGGAGAGAGAGGATAGAAATGTTTACCAGGACATTAAACTGTTCACTTCTTTGCCTTTTATTGCTGCCGCATAACCAATATTTTTGTAAAAATAACTGATGCAGAACCTTTCCAACATCCTCAAGTCCTCCTTTAAACTCAATGTACTGAAAACTCACAGCCACTTATCTAACATGAGGATTAACAGCCACTAACTGGTATTATTTCATGAATAATAGTATTCTTTAAAAGGAAAAGAGTCATCTTTTGTACTGCTGGATCCATAAGAATAGATGGTTTGAACGCTAGGTAGAACATGTGATGTTACTGAAGATTCCAAAAAGTAAGCTTGGAATGCTAAGAAGGTTCTTCAGTAATCATCACGATGTCTCCATTTAGAGACATGGGGAGGATAAAGGGCACAAATCGACACCAACATGACCAAAGATAATTCAACCCTTTAAACAGCTTATCCATGTTCTCTCTATGTCCCACCTTGAAGTAAATAATAGGTTAAAAAGGGCTGCTTAAACTGAAACCCTCAAACAGGTCTTAAATGAAAATGGGGTCAACCTAACTCCTGTTCCCTTATTCTGTTCATAGGTGATAATCCTAACAGACTTTCCCTTATTTATTCTAGTGTTTGAAGAGCGAAAGACTGGAGAAAATACCTTTCCAACTGTTTGTCTTATGTGTATAAAATGAGGCTTAACAAGTTGTCCAGAAAAAATATTTCAATGAATGGATTGTACTAGATCAAACAGCCTGTAAGTTAATACACATATTACAAAGCAAGCTGAAGAACATTGGTCAGTATATCGGACATTACCTAGACACTAGAACGCAAGTTAAATTTTGCATTACTGCTTAAAATAAACCTAAAGACAAGATGGAGAATGGACTGACCTCTTTAGCAATAAGCACCTTAGTACAATTTATTAGAAACAGTGCTTAGAAGACAAGAGTTAACAGATACTTGCAACAGACAACTCAGTCTACTGTCTGGAAGTTATTTATAGAGGTCATCATCTATGCTTGCAAGTATTGCGTTCAAATCAGATTCCCAGGCCGAACATGGTACTCAGAATCTGACAGAATGTTATAAAACCAAAGTAGAAAGGCTGCTATAGAGATAAGAGATAGAAAACTAGAGGAATGAACAATATGATCAACAGATTTGGAGTGTATCCAAAATTTCTAACAGACTTACACGGTCAAAGAACATTGTCAGATGGAATCACACCTGAGAAACGAGTAAGATTACTTAAAGTCTAATTATATTAATTAGCCACATGACATCATGTGACATTGTCCACCTTTTATTCAGTGACACTGTACCACACAGTGATACATAACATTCTATTGAGAAATTGGGTTACTTCCGTAACACAGGCATCCTGAGGCCCACCAAATATACATCAATCCCACTGGTGTAACACAAACAATATACAGACAGTCAAGTATTAGACAGGTTGACGTACTTCAGGTTCAGTATTATACTGGAAAAAAACTCATACAATTCAATATAATGTGTACATTGTATTATACAGGCATATTCATTACACATACAATGTATGTAGATTACCTTCTCAAACAATTGCAAAAAGAATGCACCAGACATGCCACCTGGCCAAAAGTAGATCTGTGTGTGTCTAGCAACTTTTAAGTAGTGATTTAAAGGAATGGAGCACTTTATGCCTCACTTCTTTTCAGGCCACCAACTTCTAGTGACTGCAGTATAGCTAATGGAACATACGGGTCTCCTTCTAGGCAATGTGTACACTACACTGTCTGGTTCTTCTAGTCAACACATGTATCATATTTGTACCATTAATCAAGCCACTTGTAATTTTTCACCTAATTCTCAAAAATATATTTTTCCCACTGCGCTAGCTGGTGTAAGAGGTTTATGTCCCTTTTTCTCCATTAGTATTTGTACTATTTTTGACATTTCTGGTTTTCCTGTGTTTACATTTTATAGTGCTGCTTAAAACCAGTAAAATCTGTGTCACTCCTGGCTGTCATTTTAGAAAAATTGCTAGCTGAAAACCTGCAATATTTAATTGTACATTTATGTTGAAGGAACAGTAACAAGTGCAAGCCTACGAGGAAGAACAGATTCAATCTTTGGCTTGGATTTCCATAACAGTTTGGTCCAAGCTGACACATCAACATCATTATTTCTTGTATGTTTTCACCTGTTAATAAATACATAAAAGGAAAACTCTGTGTCCCACGAGAACGATCAGTCCCAAGACAACATGGCCCAAGTGAGATGACAAAGATCAGTTCTACGACAAACTTAAGAATGGTGCTTATTAATAATCCATGTTCATGGAGAACACCCGTGACGCTGATCATGACACGGATCTGGTAAGAAGCCAACCACCACATTCATGTTGACAGCAGTCAGACCATTATGAAGGCGTCCATACCGAAGGTGGAGAGTTATAAAAGTTTTTGCACTATTTTATGTGCTAGAAGGCTTGGGGAGTGAAGGGACAGATAAAGGCTCAGTTGTATAACTTCTACTTGCAAACAATCTTGTTGCTTGAATTGGTTTCCTACATGAAATTGTGTACGATCCCTTACATAACTGCTAAAGGGGAAGGGGACTGTTTTCAATGCTTCAATTTTTGGAGCTTCTGAACAGTAGGATCAAGGGCCTCCACTATATGAATAATCTGCCTTATTGTGCATCACTAGCTCGTTGTCCACAAAGTAGAAACTGTCTGATTGAGTCTCATAGGGATGGATGATCATTTCACGAACTGCAAAATATAAAGAGAAGGAAAAGAATAAGACAAAAAGAGAAAGGTTTTCAGCAGGTCTCACTTACAATAGATCTAAACCAAAAAAAAAAGCCGTTTCCAACTATATTTCTGAGGCATCAAATACTACATGATGATATTTTAGTATGGCAATCTACAATACAGTCACTATGTACAGTACAAACCAAAAGTTTGGACACACCTTCTCAATCCAAGAGTTTTCTGTATTTTCATAACTATAAAAACTGTAGATTCACATTGAAGGCATCAAAACTATGAACACATGTGGAATTACATACTTATCAAAAAGTTTGACACAACTGAAAATCTGCCTTATATTCTAGGTTCTTCAAAGTAGCCACCTTTTGCTTTGATTACTGCTGTGCACGCACTTGTCATTCTCTTGATGAGCTTCAAGAGGTAGTCACCTGAAATGGTTTTCCCTTCACAGGTGTGCCCTGTCACGTTTAATAAGTGGGATTTCTTGCCTTATAAATGCGGTTGGGACCATCAGTTGTGTTGTTCAGAACTCAGGTGGATACACAGCTGATAGTCCTACTGAATGGACTGTTAGCTGCTTTTTTTCTTGCCATAATAGAAATTCTAAGTAAAGAAAAACAAGTGGCCATCATGAAGGTCAGTCAGTCCGAAAAATTGGGGAAACTTTAAAAGTGTCCCCAAGTGCAGTGGCCAAAACCATCAAGCGCTACAAAGAAACTGGCTCACATGAGGACCGCCCCAAGAAAGGAAGACCAAGAGTCACCTCTGCTGCGGAGGATAAGGTAATCCGAGTCACCAGCCTCAGAAATCGCAGGTTACCAGCAGCTCAGAGAGCAGGTCAATGCCACCCAGAGTTCTAGCAGCAGACACATCTCTACAACAACTGATAAGAGGAGACTGCGTGCAGCAGGCCTTCATGGTAAAATAGCTGCTAGGAAACCACTGCTAACGACAGGCAACAAGCAGAAGAGACTTGTTTGAGCTAAAGAACACAACGAATGGACATAAGACCAGTGGAAATCTGTGCTTTGGTCTGAGGAGTCCAAATTTGAGATCTTTGGTTCCAACCACTGTCTATGTGCGACGCAGAAAAAGTGAACGAATGGACTCTACATGCCTGGTTCCCACCGTGAAGCATGGAGGAGGAGGTGTGATGGTGTGGGGGTGCTTTACTGGTGACACTGTTTGGGATTTATTAAAAATTGAAGGAATACCGAACCAGCATGGTCACCACAGCATCTTGCAGCGGCATGCTATTCCATTCAGTTTGCGTTTAATTGGACCATCATTTTTCAACAGGACAATGACCCCCAAACACACCTCCAGACTGTGTAAGGGCTATTTGACCAAGAAGGAGAGTGATGGGGTGCTATGCCAGATGACCTGGCCTCCACAGTCACCAAACCTGAACCCAATCAAGATGGTTTGGGGTGAGCTGGACCGCAGAGTGAAGGCAAAAGGGCCAACAAGTGCTAAGCATCTTTGGGAACTCCTTCAAGACTGTTGGAAGACCATTTCAGGTGACTACCCCTTGAAGCTCATCAAGAGAATGCCAAGAGTGTGCAAAGCAGTAATCAAAGCAAAAAGGTGTCTACTTTGAAGAACCTAAAATATAAGACAGATTTTCAGTTTCACACTTTTTTGATAAGTGTATAATTCCACATGTGTTAATTCATAGTTTTGATGCCTTCAGTGTGAATCTACAATTTTTATAGTCATGAAAATACAGAAAACTGTTGGAATGAGAAGGTGTGTCCAAACTTTTGGTCTGTACTGTATATAGTACTTCCAGAATAATACAGCTGGGTATGACTTTACAAGCCTTGGATCCTTTTTCTGGGAGTTAAAGAAGTCACATTTATCGGTCTGGAAAAGTTGCTCTAGAAAAAATCTACGTTAACTATAAAGCCTTGTGGATATTACTGTATTAATCTCCCCTCTCATGGAACAAATTACTAGACAAAGGAAACACCTAACATCTAAGTGATAATTAATCACCTGGGCCAGTGTAGTTGCCAAGGGGATGTGGATTTATACTTCTAAATGAAGCGAGAGATTCAAAAAGGTTTCCAGTGAAGTGGCCCTTTTTTGCATTTTACATGGAAGACAACAACAGACCAAAATATAAACCGGAAAATAAGTACCAATCCAAAAAGGAGCAAAATGTTTTTAGTGGCATCTAATGAATATAGTGTTGCCTGTAAGTCAATGGCCAACCCATGAAAAAGCCTTGAAATATTACTTGGGATAGTAACTATACCAGACACCAATTTGCAAGCAGCTATTTTGGAGTTCTTGCCCCCCCCATTAATACAGTACTACTGGTTGGCTGAGTAAGAGGCCTTTAGTATAACTCTGGATCACCAGTCCTCAGAGGAGATTAAGCTGAAGAATAGAGGCATACAGGCAATGCCCCATGATGAAAACTATGAAAATTAGATCTCTTCTAGGATGCAAATCTCTAGTTCCACCTATAGATAAAACAATATCCCTAGTCAGGTTTCCTAGATTTTTTAAGAGTCAGGCATTGACTTACAGAGTAGCTACCTATAGGTGGCACGGAAAAGCGTTTCCTCCCTTTTGAAGAGCTAATTTACATCATTTATTTCCCATGGAGTACAGTCTACTGGTCTCTATACACCATGTAGATCTCCTCAACATCAAAGCTAAACACAAGAACAAGAGGGCACAACCTGGAATTAGTCAGAATATCATAGTGCCACCAATGTGTTACCCTTGCCAGCAGCAGAGGTTAAAGACATGTTTTAGAAATCAAATTATCCAAGCAACTTTTTCAAAATATTTCATTTTAGATACTTCCCCTAAAACCTGCTGCCACAAAGTTGTAGATGAGAATTATCAAATGCCATTACTGAATCCTATTAGTGCCATTTAGAAACTGTATGGTCCTCAAAAATATGGTTTTCATATATAGTGAGTTGCAAAGTATTCCGACCCCTTTAAACTTCTCATTTTTATACATTAGCTCCACAAACAAATGTATTTTATTGATATTTTATGTGATAGAGCAAGTATTTGTGAAGTGTAAAGAAAAGGTGATTTTTAAAATTTTTAGAAATTAAAAAAACTAAAAAATAAATAAATAAAAGGGGTGGTGTGAATACGTATTCAGTCCCCTGTGCTCTGATACCCCTACATGACCAACTGCCTTTAGAGGTCACCTAATTAGTAAATAGAGTACATCTGTATGTAATTTATTCTCTGTATAGCTACAGCTGTTTTGTGAAGGCCTCAGAGGTTTGTTAGAGAACATTACAGTATCATGAAGACGAAGGGGATGTTCACACGGCGTGTTGAGTCCGTGTGTACATACGTTTTTGGGTACGCGTTTGGATCCGTCTGTCGGACCCCAAATACGTATCTAATAATGTGCAATGTGATTTACATTGCTTTTAATATGAAATACGCATCGTCGTTCACACGAATGATCGCCGATGCGTGTCCTACTGCATCTTTCGGATCCGTTCCTAGAATTGGCATGTCAATTCTTGACGCGAAAGACTTAGCAGGAGCCCTATAATAAAGTATAGGGTGCGCTCCTGCTGCATCCAACCCGGATCAAAACACACAGCTCCATGCTGGATCCGTTAAGGATCCGATTGTCAATGCATTTTTGGATGCAATTTTCGGATTCCAACCTGGATCCAAAAACGCTGTGTAAACGGTCCCTAAGGAATAACCCTGAACGGTCTGGTGTGAAATTGTGGCAAAGCGCTTCGCAGGGTTAGGTTTTTTTAAAAATAGCCCAAGCTCTGAACTGTTTAACCCCTTAAGGACCCTGGATGTATGAGTACGTCCCAGGGTCCATAAGGGGCTTTGCAGGGGATCGCTCCGCGACCCCACCGCACAGCCGCCGGGTATTAGCGGCTAATCGGCGCTAACACCCAGCCGTTACAGCGCGAATGGGCAGCGTCGCCCACCCGCGCTGTTTAACCCGTCAGACACCGCGGCAAAGATGGCCGCGGCGTCTGAATGAATTAAGATCGGTGCCCCGCACCGATCTTGAGGGTGATCGGCACCGTCGCAGCATAGCTGCAGCGATCCGACCCCCGGACATGGCAGCGGGGAGCCTTGGGAAGGCTCCTGTCACTTCCATGTCCTGGTTTGCCCCACTTCCGGCCGCAGACAGGAAGTGGGGAAACCGCCATCTTAGTACAGTCTAATGAATTGCCTATGCAAAGTATTAGACTGTATGGACAATCGTGCCACCTAGTGGTCAAGCACCATAGGTGGCCTCAATGTTAAAGTAAAAAAAAATAAAAATTAAGTTTTACAGTACAAAAAAAAAAAGTATTAAAAAAGTTCAAATCACCCCCCTTTCTCCATTTTACAAATAAAAACAATAAAATAAAAAAGTTACACATATTTGGTATGGCCACGTCCGAAAAAGTCCGATCAATAAAAATATAACATCATTTATCCCATGCGCTGAACACCGTAGAAGGAAAAAAATTCCAAACGCCAAAATTGCGTTTTTTGGTGATTTTATGTCACTGAAAAATGGAGTAAAAGTGATCAAAAAAGTCGCATGCATTCCAAACTGCTAGTGATAAAAAGTACACTTCAGCCCGCAAAAAATGCACCCTAACTGACGTCCGTAGGTGTTAGCACAAAAAAGTTATTGGTCGCACAAACTGGCGCCGCAAATTTCAAAAATAGAAAAAAAGTTTGGAATTTTTTTACGGTACCAAAACATAACGGAAACCCTACATGTTTGGTATGGCCGGATGCGTATCAACTTGTAGAATACAGATAACACATTGTATTGACCGAAGATTGAACAACGTAAAACCAAAACCCCCGCAAACATGGCAAAAATACGTTTTTTTCACAATTTGTCCCATTTGGAATTTTTTTGCGGTTTCCCAGTATATTCTATAGTACAGTGAATAACACCATTAGAAAGTACATCTTTTCCTGCAAAACTAAAGCCCTCAGGTGTCTATGTAGGTGGGAAAAAAAAAAAGTTATGGCTCTGGGAAGGCGAGGAGGGAAAAACGAACGCGTCAACAAAAAAACGCCGGGTCTTTAAGGAGTTAAATCGATCTTCATAAATGGAAGGGGTGTGGCACAACTGCTAACCTACCAAGACATGGCCATCCACCCAAACTGGCAGCCCAGACAAGGAGACCACAAACTTGAGAAGCAGACAAGAGGTCCATGGAGGGATCTGCAGAGATCCACAGCTCAGGTGGGAGAATGTATTCACAGGACAACTATTAGTCGCATCACAAATCTGGCCTTTGTGGAAGAGTTCAAGAAGAAAATACTTTTGAAAATAAGCCATAAGAAGCCCTGTTTGCAGTCTGCAAAAAGCTATGTAGGGGGCACAACAAACATGTGGAAGAAGATGTTCTAGTTAGAGGAAACCAAAATAGAAGTTTTTGGCCTCAATGCCCAACATTGTGTGTAAAAAAAGTCAACATTGCACATTACCCTGAACACACTATCCCCACTGTGAAGCATGGAGGTGGCAGCATCATGCTGTGGGGAAGGCTTTGCTTCAGCATCGACTGGGAAGTTGGTCAGAGTTGATGGGAAGATGGATGGAGCTAAATACAGGGCAATTCTGAAGAAAAACCTGTTAGAGGCCGCAAAAGACTTGAAATTGAGGCACAAGTTTACCTTCTAGAAAAATTTGTAAAAGCATTTTTTTTTTTTTTTTTTAAATGTGAAAAATACTTGCTAATTTGTGTTTTATCACATAAAATACATTTAAGGTTGTGGCTGTAACATTTAAAAAGGAGGAAAAGTTCAAAGCGTAGGAATACTTGTACAACCCACGGTACTGCTGAAACAAGGTTGTTTGTAAGAACTGATTCAATTAGTTATGCATCTACAATGAGCAACTATGAGCCAGTTATGTACCGGAAAACCCCTAACTGGTGGGTTGATGTATGAAGTATTCTATGTTTTTATGTACCCTGAATACAGCAAAGCTTCTATGATTGAAGGTTGGTGGACAGCTGATGCACATTCAGCATGGAGTCCGTATAATACACAAGACTTAAATTTCCTTTCTTATAATTCCTCTGCTTACCAGAATGAAGGTTTAAGCACTAAACTATGAAACAATCCATTACGAGGATCTGCATATTTAATATGTTGAAGTTAAAGAATACAGTAGGTCAAACTAAAGAAATACTCACTAAGTTCTTCTGAAAGTTGTGGAAACTCGTAGATATGTTCACATGTGTTTTTACTGCTGGGGATACAAAATCCAAACTCAAAGTCAAAACTTTTTAAAAGCTGGTCACGAAAATAATGCCTCTCGATCATTCGGAAATTATTGATGGGCTTATCACCGACTGTAAATTCAACCCTAGGGAGAAAAAGAAAACTGTTATTTAATTAAAAAAAAAAAAAAAAAAAAGATTTAAAAAGGCGTTTATGTGTTGAGTTCCTACTCTAGGAACCACTAGGACTGAGAAAATGGTAAAGTATATTAAGATATTGCATACCTGTACAATTAAGAAGCTCTATTTGCTAAAACTGGACTATCCCGTTAAGAAGGTGGTTAGCTATTTTAGTGTAAGACTCCATCTTCTCTTAGACCATCCTATAAGACCTCATTCTATTTTTAAAGAGGATGTTCGTACTTATTCAAAGGACACTTATATGTACTTTACATGTTTTTATCATCTGAGAAATCACTGCTGAGCACTTCTATATATTCTATTGAAGCTATTATTTTAGCTATTTAATCCAGAACTCAACTTTTTTTTTTTCCTTTCTTTTTTTTTTTTTTAAAGTCAATGCACCACATACCTAGCAATTCAAAGATAGTCCATTTACTTGCAGTACTGGACAGAGACTGTTTCCTTGCCATTGTACAAAACCTTACATAGCACAGATCATGCTGTAACTCTATCCATTTATGGAAAGGATTCGTCTGACAACTAGACCACAAACCTCAAAGTGGAACTTGTGAAATAGCGTTGCAGCATTTTCTCACTCACTAGAAGACAAAAGTCCCTTTATACCTGATCTTAGCACCTGTCTAATATTTACACGCTTTAACCATAAAGAGCTCGGAAACAACCCTTAAAGAACCTCCCTGGAACACTTTGTACATACAACTACTAAGAAAGTCACAGATTTGATTGTATGTCTTTTGGAGAAACTTAGTAACCATTACTTTTTAAATACTATTGTGCAAATGGATTAGTTTTTTTTTTTTAGAATTTCTCTTATTTACTTTATTCTATTTATAGTTTCATATGGATACAAATCCAAACTTTTTTGGAGTTCTAGATTTTAGCTTTTTGTGACTGCTCTAGTGAGATTTTTCTTACTTTAACCCCTTCCTCCCAACACCATTAATTTATATGGCATCGGCATGAAGGGAGTATGAAGCGGGCCCGCTATATATGTGGCAGATGCCGATTGTTAATCACAGTTGACACCCACCACTAGCTGCAACCCTTTAGTCCGATCCACAACTCGTAACAAGTTTACAGGTTGCCAACTTGTTTCCATGGTAGCCAAAAGCCTACACTAGCTGCCATGTTACTGCTCCTACCACTTCCTGTAAAAAGTAATGGGAATGCCATCTTGGTATACCTTTCTGCATAATGCAGAAAGATGTACAAGCCATCGCGCTCAATAGTGGTCAAGTCCCCCAGGAGGATTACATATGCAAGTTAAAAAAAAAAAAAAAGACAAAAAACACTATTGCTATTTTACAAATGAAGTTACACATATTTGCCGTTGTTGTGTACGAAAACTATTAAAATAGACATTTACCCTGTAAGGTTTGTTTTAGAGCTGAATTTAAAGCTGAATTTGTATGTAGGTCAGAACAGGTATATTTATTAAAAGTAACTCCAGCACAAAGGTTTTTTTTAGTTTTGGATAGTGCAGGGAATGTTTTTTACATTTGTTTTGCTGTCTGTGCTCTTGTTTAGTAGATTTCACCTCATTTTCACATGTGCTACTGGGGCATGCTGGAATTTGTCGTTCCACAGCTACTATCTGCTGTGAAACATGGAACTACAAGTACCAGCATTCCCCATAAATCCCAGTTTCTAACTAGGGGACGGATGCAAGTCAGAACGGTGTAAGTCGAGGATTGCCTGTACAAGTCATTCTTTCTTTATTTGGCTGATATTCTACGCTCTTATTCAGCTGTCTTTACTAGTTTTGCTACACCACTTCAAATACAGATTTTACTTACGTGGCTCCAACCTGACGAAGTCGAAGGAAAGCAGGGGTGAACTGGTATCTTACAAATCTACCTGCATTTGGATCCACATCCTTTTTATCACCGTGTTCCCGCTCTAAAACATAATTCAACAGACCTACATTTAGCAATTTTAAAAAATGTCACAAAGCTAAAATAAAACCATTTAAAGAGGTTTTAACACAGGCGTTTCTTGCCTGGTTTGTCCTGCTTCAGCTTTCAGTGCGTTCAAAAGAGTGTACAAAAGGGGGCATGTAGGATTTGTTTTAATTGCATATCATGTGAACTAGCAGGCTGAAATCATATGCCTTTCCCCACGGTGTGCTCACTCATCAGAAGATGGCATTAGAATGACCGCAAGTGAGGTTGATTAGTCGCTCTGCAGTGAGTGTGTGTGATTACTCAGCAGGTAAGACCAGGACAGCAACTGCCTGAGAAGAGAGGTGATGTCTGAGCATGTGTGGCCAGGACTGAGGAGCTCGTCACTGGTTGTATCCACTGGAGACGAGCCATACACTATGGATCACTAAGATGGAAGCTAAAACAAACATGGTCCAGAACTTTTAGTAATGATGAATGGTGAAAATGTTTATGGTTTAATCTACTAGCTTTTCACATCAATTTTACTTTGTGGTAAAACCCCTTTAAAGTGCTCATAAGAAAAAAAATATAAAACACTGTCAAGTTACAGTTTTGATATAATTCGCTCCTCCAACCACATGGAGGTTCTTTACTGCAGCAGTAGGTACCAGCGCATAATAAAAACAATTTGTATTAGAAGGTCTGCTATATTTCAATATGGGACAGTTTTAAAAACCTAAAGTTAAATCAGAAGCATTCCCCGAAAAAGGGAACCCAACAGCTGACTTAGGGCTTGTCCCCACGGCACAGGTTGTCGGTTTTCCAGATGGTTTGCGGTTTTACCATCTGAAAACTGACAAGCAACGCGCCCCCATAGACTTCAATATAAAATCCATGCAGCAGGCCCAAATGCACAGATTTTCTGCCAGACGTTTTGTCACATCGCCGGAGGTCCAAAAAACTTAGAACGTGTTCATTCTTCCGCCCGGTTTTCAGACGGAACATGTACATGTGGGTGTGAAGGGGGGCGGCTTGAATCCGCAAACCGGAAAATTCGACCGGTAATTGGTCTTTGCCGTATAAACGTAGCCTTATGCTGCCAGAACAGTCAGGGTTATGTCTGCTCTACTATTCTTTATGATGCGCGGCTGCTTTGAGGCGTCCACCAGGGTACCTTTTTTTTATGGTACCGAAATGTATACCATTAACATAGTTTGAAACTACTCTGACCTAAAAAAAGACTAGCGTTTCAGAGTAAAACATCTAGTAAAATTTGGCTGGAAAGGACGAGTCCCAAGTGTGGCTGAGGGACAGAGGTGACATTAGACTTACCTCCCACTCCCAACTTTACCAGGTGTTTCACTCTGTTGTAGTGTTTTAAGGTAAAACCCAGTGTTGTGACCGAGAACCCGCAGCTATTTTATGCTGTAAGTCGTTCGAGCCATATATACCAGCTGACAGGTTCCTTTTAAGTAGTTACAAAAAAAAAAAAATTAGCAGCAAGTATTGTATCTGCAATATCAGGGGCCCTGTAATTGCTTTTTAGGTTCTTTTTTCAGTCATGTAGATTTTTTCCATAAAAAACTTGCGTATCACATACAATGCAGTACAGAATGGATTTTGAACTTTCCGAGGGTCTTTCAAATAGCCGGCACTCCAATTTGCTTCTTTTTATCAAGCAGAACAAAACCATCCTGTAGTTTCTATTTATATCACTCACCAGATGCTGGTGGCTTTGTGATCTCAAACAGGACGGTTCCGGACTCCATATCGCGGATTTTAAATCGGGTGAAGTCTATCTTGTAAATGTTCTCTTCTGGGGTGCATAGGTAATCTGAAAATAGAAGGAGCTGTGTTCAATTTTTCTGTAAAAGGTTTCCTAACAAACTGACCGAATAGCGGAGAACTGCACAAAATAAATGAGCAATTATAGATAAAAAAAAAAAAGGGATTGTTGGTAAAGGAGTCCTTACTGTAAGCAGTAAAGATTATGGACACTTTCAGTACAGATTAGTGGAAAGCTGAAGGGACCTGCTGAATGACCGTCAAGAACCAAGGGAATCAGAAGTCCTAACCACAGCAGTACTGAACTAGTAATGGTAGAAACTGCAATAAACACCTTGATATTAAACAAAAATCAACTCCAATAAAATATCCCCTTTACACATTTCTGGACCAAGGAATGTGTGTGCAGACAACCTACTGCACACTACAGTATATGCAACTACTACAGTATATGTAATCTCCTCTTATCAGCTCCTCACACAACTGTCTCCAAGATTTCTCCCATGCTTCCCCCACACTCTTGAACTCACTGCCCCAACACCTCAGACTCTCCCCCACTCTCACTAGCCTCAAAAGCAACCTGAAAACCCATCTTTTCAGGATTGCCTATAACCAACAATAACCCCGTTGCACCTACTCTACCCTCCACATATGTCTGCCTCTCGCCTTCTGTCTCTCCCCACTTTCCTTATAGATTGTAAGCCTTCGCAGGCAGGGACCTCTATCCTTCTGTACCAGTTGTTAGTAATTAATTTGTCATCTTTGTACTTGTCTGACCTATGTTATGTATGAAACCCGAATGTACAGCGCCCTGGAACCAAGGTAGCTCAAAAATAAATGGCAACAACAACAGCAGCCAAGCCAGCTCATGACACGCAATGTTGAATGTAGGAAGTGTTTGTAATAATGTAACTTGACTGTGAGAGATACATAATCACACATACACATGCATGCATACATACACACTGTGACCAGCTAACTCTATAGCCTACACCTCCCCACAATCTGATTTACCAACAAACTCCAAAAGGAACATTTGAGCACATTTGTCAGTGCAATAGTCATAGGGAATGGAACGTAAAAGGAACCTGTTAGGCTATGTTCACACGGCTTAAATTGGGATGTATTTTGGCCCTTATTTCGCGGCGTACTGCGCTAAATACGGGGCGAGATACGTCCCAGTCATTACGGTAATCCACATTTCTCATAGAGAACTATGGATTACGCCTCCTCTCCCCGCTCACACATTATGCCGCATTATTTGTGCAAAAACGTCTGGCGCTTTACATAGACTCCAATAGTAAATTTTCTGCCCTGCTCTGTCGTTTTTTGAAACATGTTGCAAAAAACGACCAGCAGCAAAAATGTTCTGTGGTGGCTGCAGAACGTTTTTTACTATTCAAGTCTATGGGACATCTTTTCAGTTATTTTTCAGTCGACTGAAAAGGTGTGCAGTGGAGACACGGCCTAACTCTGTGATAAATAGGTTTATATGATTTGGAGCAAGATTTCTGAGTAAAGAGAAAATCTTAAAAGTAAAACCAAAAATACTGCTTACGTTGCCCCCACACAGTGAATGACAGTATGTTTGTACACATAAAACACACATAGACACAGGGAAAGCGGTCAATCACTGCATGTAGGTGGGGTAAGCAGGACTTTCACTGTCTCTTAGGGAGTCTGGTCAGGATTTACTCTGCTCCAAATCATAAACCTAAATATCATAGCTTCTCTCCCTCTATCATATCCTACTCTCAGATAGGGTAGTTTAAACCCCCTGACAGAATTGTAATATTTGGACTCCTTGCACATTCACCCATCAGCCGATAGGGGAGGCTGCGGCTTTTATTCATCTGGTCCAGCCCCGCCCATTTGTCCGGTTCTGCAGATATCAACAGCTCAGTTAAGCCAATAGCACAGAACTCCAGCATCGGACACTGCCACTACAAAATGTGCATAGTTGTGCCCAAGGCCATGTTCACACAGCTTAAAATTGGCCGTATTTCGGTCCGTAATTACGCGCCGAAATGCGCAAATTACAGGCTGAAAACGGCCCAGTCATTACGGTAATCCACAGTTCTCATAGAGAACTATGGATTACGTCTCCTCTCCCTGCTCGGCGAATCCGCCACGGGGGGAGATAAGTGACATGTGAATTACCAGCGGCGTATACGCGCCACTGGTAATGCAAGCCAATGGGCCAGCCCCCCGCTCACTCCCCCGTCTACATGGCGTAATTGCGCGGCGTAATTACGTCCCGCAGTTAAGCCGTGTGAACATAGCCTAATAAACAATGTACAGGCATGAACAATGGCACAGTATAGTTGCTATGTGTGGTGCTCTGTGTTTTACCATAGGCCAGAGATATTTGTTCGATATATACAATGGGGGAAAAAAAAAAAAAAAGTATTTAGTCAGCCACCAATTGTGCAAGTTCTCCCACTTAAAACGATGAGAGGCCTGTAATTGAAATCATAGGTCGACCTCAACTATGAGAGACAAAATGAGAAAAATCCCGAAAATCACATTGTCTGATTTGCAAAGAATTTGTTTGCAAATTATGGTGGAAAATAAGTATTTGGTCACCTAAAAACAAGCAAGATTTCTGGCTCTCACAGACCTGTAACTTCTTCAAGAGGCTCCTCTGTCCTCCACTCATTACCTGCATAATGGCACCTGTTTGAACTTATCAGTATAAAAGACACCTGTCCACAACTTCAAACTCCAAACTCCACTATGGTGAAGGACACCAGAAACAAAATTGTAGCCCTGCACCAGGCTGGGAAGACTGAATCTGCAATAGGCAAGCAGCTTGGTGTGAAGAAATCAGCTGTGGGAGCAATAATAAGAAAATGGAAGACATACAAGATCACTGATAATCTCCCTCCATCTGGGGCTCCACGCAAGATCTCACCCAGCGTGGTCAAAATGATCACAAGAACGGTGAGAAAACATCCCAGAACCACACGGGGGACCTAGTGAATGACCTGCAGGGAGCTGGAACCAATGTAATAAAGTCTACCATCAGTAACACACTATGCCACCAGCAGGGCTGTGCAGTCGGCAAGCCAAAGCCCCGACTCCGACTCCTCGATTTCCCAAACCTCCGACTCCTGACTCCCTCATACACGGCGCATGTTTAAGTGATAACTTTACTGTAGAAAAATGCTAACATCAGGCTGTTTATCACTTTATGATACAATAATCAAGCTATTTAGGTAGAACAGACAATGACAAGCAAAAGGGTAACAATGTTTTGATCTTTTGAACACTGGGTAGAGTTGAAGAAAAAGCTGTATTTGTATCCAAGTCCAGTCTGCACCAACATTGGGAATGTGTAGAAGAGACCTGGGATCAGATTTTGGTTAAGACATGCTTGAATCTGATCCAGAGCCCAGAAGGATTCAGGCAGTATTGAAAACCAAAAGGTGGATTTCCCAAATACTAACAAAATAATAAAAATTAACATTTTGATTTTTAGGAGCAGAACAGTAACAATGCAGTTACAGGAAAGAATCTGAGAACTAAGCAGATGCTAAATACTTGCAAGTCAAATTTATGTAGATAGGTAAGATGACTGTATATAAAATTACAGTAGCCTCATGTACAAAGCTGTAGTGGATGGTGAGATATGGAACCTGAAAGTCTCAAAAGTTTAAAACATTGTTACCATTTTGCTTGTCAGTGTACAATATATTTATTGGATATGACTTTAGAACACCCAAAAAATGGTAAATATGAAAAACACTGCAGGAACATTTGTGGAGTGTCTGAATTTGTTCTGAGAAATAGTATCTCCTCCATCAGATTCTGCATACATGCCCTTACATCTGATCTCCTTATTTCAGGGCTAGAGAACAGCCTCTCTACACTAACTTGGGTTGGGGGTAAAGCGGTGACAGGGGCAACATCTCTAACAATGTCAGGGTATAAAGGAATTGCCTCAGCCACAGTCAGTTTTGATGAATGGTTGATCTCTGCTACTTCTTTGAAAGCAGGTGAAACATTTTGCTGAAATCTGTTTGCCATGGGAGCAGAATCTTTTCCCCTGGGGCAGCGCTTTGCCTGCTCCATGTCATCAATTACACTCCTCATGTGATGAGGCTGAAGATATGGGAGCAGTAGCAATGGCCGGACCAAATTCCTCTTGCTCTTTGCACCGCATCGAACTAACTGGACCAACTTATTATATATTTTGGGAGTCTGAGTCGGTCCCTTTTATGACGACTCCAACTCCTGCAAAATAGGCACCGACTCCACAGCCCTGGCCACCAGGGACTCAGATCCTGCAGTGCCAGACGTGTCCCCCTGCTTAAGCCGGTACATGTCCGGGCCCGTGTGACGTTTGCTAGAGAGCATTTGGATGATCCAGAAGAGTATTGGGAGAATGTCAAATACATCTTTTTCCCCCACTGTAGCTCTAATGTCTAAAGCCATTATATAAAAACAGAGGCAAACAGGGAGGGTAAGGCTACATAAAAGCCCTATAGGTGTCCAACTCTGGCTGCACACAATGCAGGACCACTTATGACACTTATGACATGTCATATCGAACACATGCGAGATCGGTAGCTCATGAGAAGGGGGCGCAGCTTTCTGTAACTCCAAAATGTAAAGCAAACTTTCCATTCATTCAAATATAGCAATAAACAGGACTACATTCTTCTCGAGATCAGAGGAAGACCTTGTCTAAACTGCAGCAGCACAACAAACACATGGAGGACATAAAAGTATTACGGCCAATAGAATAGGATGAAACGTATATGAAAATTAGAACCGACGCAACTCGTCAGAACGTAATAATCTCTGCTTTAAACTGTTCTGCAAAAATTTTCACATTAAAGGAATTAAACGTCTTCCTAAGAGTACATGGGTACTTTAGTAATAAACGTGGTTACCCGATGTCCATGTGTTCGCCGAGTTATTTGTAATACTGATTGACTAAAACCACACTACTGTTAAGCAGCTTTGCAGCCTCATTAAATGGCACTCTGAAAATAGAAATGGATTACGCGTTGCCAGGATTCCACAATAGTCTGTCAGCTCTTTTTCCTAAAAACGAATGGCACTAGCCCTTTCTATGCAGTCTCATCTTTATATCCATGTATTGCTTTTCACATAAGGGTAACATTACGTCCATCACTCAGTACGGAGGAGAAATACAAGACATCAACCCCAAGAATGCTTACAACATGATGGAGAGCATATAAATACTATACATGCACTTGCTTGTAGATTGTTAAATAATAATATATATATATATATATATATAAAAGTTTTTTTTGCTTTGTTTTTTTAAACAGAAATTTAAAAGTACAACAGATACTTTGTCCTTTTGGTAGACATTCAGTAGATTTGTCACTCTTTGGTACATGATGGCTCCATAGAAATCTAAGGACTTTACCCTGATTGAGTATGCTTTTTTTTTTTTTTTTTAAACCAAGCTCCTATTTCAGCACCTCCCAAAACTATAATGTATTTGGGGACAAAAAAAAAAACAGGGCTAAACAAGTCATGTGTACTATGATGGGGCTTCAGACAACGCTGGTTACAGGCTCCGAGACATCGTTTTGTCATTTACGTTGGGGAAGGAAGTATTAAACATACATCCAACAACAATGTTTTCCTATACTGTTCACTAATAAAAGCAATACAAATAGAAGCCAGCTAAAAAAAAAAGTATTCTATACTTCCCTTTTATAATCTCCTACCAACAAACCCTAAAACAAAAGTTCACCTTTGCTACTATGACGTGTGCACAGAGGATGGAACCTCAGAACTGCTTTTGCATAGGAGCGCCTAACATGATTCAGGAATATAGTAATCTTTGAGCTATGAACCCAAATGGTATAGCACTTGGAAAAACCGCTAAACGGTATAAAACAACAACTATGTTCACATGGCTGATTCATGCCGTAATTGCGGGACGGATTTCGCCCCACAATTACGCTGTATGTACGGCGGCCGGCAGCTCGCTGGCCCCATAGACTCATTATCCACGGCACGTATCCCGCCGGGATAATGTGCATGTCACTTTCTCCCCGCTCACTGTATTTCGCGAGCGGGGAGAGGAGACGGAATCCATAGTTCTCTATGAGAACTGTGGATTACTGTAATGGCAGACAGTTTTCAGCCGTATCTGCGCGCAGTACAGCACGCAGTACGCAGGGCTGTGGCGTCGGAGGCTATTTTGCAGGAGTCGGAGTCATTATAAAAGGGACCGACTCAGACTCCCAAAATATATAATAAGTTGGTCCAGTTAGTTCGATGAAGTGCAAAGAGCAAGAGGAGTTGGGTCCGCCCAGTGCTGCTGCTCCCATATCTTCACCTCATCACATGAAGAGTGTAATTGATGACATGGAGCAGGCAAAGCGCTGCCCCAGGGGAAATGATTCTGCTCCCATTGCAAACAGAGTTCAGCAAAATTTTTCACCTGTTTTCAAAGAGGTAGAAGAGTCCAACCATTCCTCAAAACTGACAGTGGCTGAGGCAATTCCTATATACCCTGACATTGTTAGAGATGTTGCCCCTGTGGTCACCACTTTGCCACCAACCCACGTTAGTGTAGAGAGGCCGTTCTCTATCCTGGAAATAATGAGATCAGATGTGAGGTCATGTATGCAGGTTCTGATGGAGACAATAATATTTCTCAGAACAAATTCAGAGACTCCACAAATGTTCCTGCAGTGTTTTGCATATTTACAATTTTTTTGTGTCCTAAAGTCATATCCAATAAATATATTTTACACAGCAAAAGGGTAACAATGGTTTGAACTTGTGACTTTCAGGCTCCATATCTCTCCATCCACTACAGCTTTGTACATGAGGCTGCTGTAATTGTATATACAGTCATCTGACCCATATTATACATAAATTTGACTAAGCATCTGCTTAGTTACAATTTTGCTCCTAAAAATCAAAATCTTAGTTTTTATTATTTTGTTAGTATTTAGGAAATTCACCTTTGGTTTTCAATACTGCCTGAATCCTTCTGGGTCTGAATCAGATTCAAGCATATCTTGACCAAAATCTGATCCCAGGTCTCTTCTACACATTCCCAATGTTGGTGCAGACTGGGCTTAGATACAAATACAGCTTTTTCTTCAACTCTACTAACAAGTGTTCAAAAGATCAAAACAGTGTTACCCTTTTGCTTGTCAGTGTCTGTTCTACCTAAATAGCTTGAATATTGTATCATAAGGTAATAAACAGCCTGATGTTACCATTTTACTACAGTAAAGTTATCACTTAAACATGCGCCATGTATGAGGCAGTCGGGAGTCAGAGGTTTGGGAAATTGAGGAGTCGGAGTCGGGGCTTCGGCTTGCCGACTCCACAGCCCTGGCAGTACGGCGCGCAATACGGACTGAAATCCATCCCAAAATCAGCCGTGTGAACATAGCCTATAATGTTCGAGTTTGGTTTCTTCTGGACAAGAGCACATTTTTATCCCATGGAGCATTGACAGACCCCATACCACAGGTCTTTTAAATAAGAGCCAGTACCCTCCCTGCCTCCACAAGCTATGTAGGACATGTGAAGAACAAACCGCACAAAAGTGAGAAACTGCAGTTGATGCAACCTTCCTCCCATCCATTATTTACTGTATTATGGAATTATTATTTTACCATTTACAGTATATCAATTCCATTGTGAATGTTTGCAAATTCGTTGCAGGTTTTCCCAATGCATTTCATTGGGGAAGATAAAATCTGCAAGTGATGGTGACAGATTTTGATGCAGATCACATGTCGACCCACAGAAAAATCCAAGTATGGATTTCATAGCCAGTTCATCTCTCTCATTTCTTTTTTACCTTCCTTAGGAAAATCCATATTTTTAAAAACCGCATAATCCCATCTCTCGTCTTTTGGATTTCCAAAACTTGCTACAGAAAAAATTTCTGCAGAAAAATTTAAACCCCAAGTAGACCTCCCACATATAAAGTTTTTTATGCGGGGAAGGGGGAACAAACAAGCTCTAAAAAAATGAAAGTTTTTACCTCCCCCTAAACTATATCCCAAAGTTTCAAAATAATAAAAATCCCCCTACGATTACGAAAAAAGTGTCAAAAATTAATTTGGACGGGTGATTTTTGTCACACTTGCTCACCTCTATGGCCTGCAGCTGCTGTTTCTTTTAAGTTCTCCGGGTTCCCTACTACCCCCTCTGCCTGGTTTTTCCTATCATCACCATTTTCCTTGTGCGGGGTCCATGTTTTGGAGCGCACCGGGTTTTAAAGCCAATGCCCATTGCATACAAAAGTTGTATTTTTTTAATCTCTCTACCCTGGGTTTTTTTAAGTTTGGGTTTCCCCCCAATTGTTCCCTCCAAACCCAAAAAGGGTTCCTGTTTTAAATCAATGGGTTCCACTGTCATTTATTCCTTTTACTGACCTATTTTAACTTTAAACAAACCTGCCAAACTACCTACATATTGAAATCACTCTGCCTTCTCCGACCTCAGACTGTCCACCGGGACGAACTCCCCTTGGCCTTACAAACCCCCGGCTTTTAGCCCCTACCCCCCTTTTTGGAAAACCCATTTTTTTTTGGGATTGGTCAGAGAGCACTTCAAGATTGTGACTTGGGGGGTTCTCTGCAGCATAGTTAAAAAGGTAAAAACTAGGGAATCCCTTAGACTCTGTTCTCAGTTTAGTCACATGCCAAAAAAAATTTGGGAAGGGAGGAAATCGGACTTCCTTTCTCGGGCTCTAAAACCCCTGGTCAGGCTGGAAACTTAGTTTCCCTTGTTGTTTTTTTTTCCAGCAGCACGGAGCTTTTTTTAGTAACATTTAAAACCCCCCCAAACACAAATTTATCACTTGAAAAAGGGCCGCTAAATACAAGCGAAATTCAGTTACTGCTGTAGAACCACTCACAGTCTGCACAGGAAGCTGGCTGTGAAGAGCAGGCTCTGGAAAACAGCATGGTGAGACCACCCCTTTAACACATGCATGTGTATATCTGTGTTCTTACTGTTTTTTTACTGACAAACTGCAAGTTACAAACCCAGGGCCCTTTCAGAACCCGAGATCAGCAACCCAAAGGGACTTTTTCCTTCCCTTTCTTTGGCTTCTTTTCCCTAAAAAACCCTATCCCCTTCAGAGACGTCCACACTCACTGAACAGAGGTTTATGGTCTATCCTGTGCAAATGTTGTAAGTGCTTAAATAGGCACTAACTTTAAAAAAAACAAAAAAAAACAAACAAACCAACTTTGCTTAAGCAGTTCCTGACTGGGCCACTTTCCCTCTTCCAGACCATGCACATTTCTTTTCTGTAGTAGACGCAGATCTCAAGGCCCCGCTCCATCCCTCCATCTTTAAAGGCCCATTCACATCATATTTTGACCCTACATCAGAGATATGTTCTATAAGCAGTTTAGTTAAAGAAGGCACATCCGGCCATACTCTCCATTCATTTCTATAAGAACTTCCTCCTTTGCTATATTCAGAAGCCCCTACAGATGTAAATGAGGAGAAAAGCCGCAAGCGCAGCCCACCTCATTTACATGCATAGCCAGCTTGCATCTCTCTGTGAATGCTGAGGATTTTACATCATAGTAAAACCCCTTTAATGAAGTTTCTCCAAAAATAAACCTTACCCAAATAAGCCATAGTCGGATTTTTCGAGTTTCCAAAAATAAGCCCTAGTTACAGTAAATAAGCCCTTGCAACAAAAATAATAATCCCTAGCTAAGTACCGATGCCAAGAGCCGGCATAAGGTTGCGGCCTACTAATCTTGCCTCCTCTTAGACACCACCCAGGCAGCCTACACCTGAAGTACTATATAGGTGAGCTCTCCTGTCCCCCAAGACCGCCAGTGTAAGCTCTATCTAGGGGACCAGTGAGAGCCCCGAGTGTTCTGCTTTGTCAAGGCCTACCTCCTTGGTCGGCCCGGGTTACGTAAACTGCTTTGCTGTGGCCAACCCTGGTCTCCTCCTGTGACAAAACAATTACCAGGTGGTTCTGGGGTCCTCCCACCGCCTTGTCGTTCCATTAGCAGTTAACTAGTGGAGCCAGAGCTTTCATAACACCAGATGGAACTTTAGGGCCTACTTCTGGCCAAAGCCGTGACCTAAATTTTAAAGAGCAACTGATCAGAATAGTAACCTGGTATAAAGGTGCTTACGTGTTTCTAGGTTTTCTATATTTAAAAAAAATTCAGCTTTTTTTGTTCAAGAATAAATGTGTGATTGCTGTTCATGGGGAAAAGAATAAGCTCTACCCGGATAAGCTGTAGCTGTTTTTTTTGTTGAAAAAAATTTAGGACCGGTCTGATTTTTGGCGAAGCACAGTCATTTTTTTTTGAGGGTGAGGAGTGCGCAGTTGATAATTGAAGCTATAGGCATTTATCTCCAATAAGATATTATACAAGTCCCCTATATTCACATGTACTATTGAATTATGCAAAGTTTGTTGAAAAGCCATTTAAACCAGTAGTACAAGCAAACATTGCTACTATGTAACAATTCTAGAACTTGTTACGTAATTCAAGAAAAATTACTTTCTAGGTTCCAAGTTGTGTGAGAAGACTGTGGGCATGTCCCCATGGCACAGAGCACATACCGGTCGGATTATCCGACTGGTGTTTGCACGGTTTTTGGGCCATGCACGCGGCCGCAGGGGGACATTTTTTCTCTGCTGTTTGCAGAGAAAAGCCCTCTCCCTATGCATGGACATGTTCATATTCCGTCCGAAAACCGTGTTCAATGTTTTTCGGCCCGTCGGCAGTCTAAGAAACAGTCTGTCGGAAAATCCGTGCAGTGGGGACTGCTGCACGGATTTTACATTAAGGTCCGTTCTAACGTTTGACAGCCGGTTTACAGACGGCCTTCAAAACCAAAAACCGTCTGTAAAACCGTCTGAAAAACCGGCCGTGGGGACAAGCCCCGACTGTCCGCTTACTGAAGATTCTGGTTACATGCTGCCAAAAGAAATCTAAGAAGGGGGAGGGAGGGGGGGGCAGCTGAAGGCAGAGAAAGACAAAGCCACTCAAATCTAGTGAGTCTCACCTCAGAGCTTGATTAAAGCATATACTGCTCAGTCATGTAGCCTACTGCCCTTTCTAGAGGAGGGCAATACAAAGGGGAGATGGAGCTTCTCTTCCATGTCTGTGTGTGCAGTGGATGGTAGACATCACTGTAGCTTGTCTCCATCCATTACTTCACAGACAAGGAAGACTGAAGATGGAGCCTGCAGAAGAGAAAATACAAGTTATATAATGGCTACAAAAGGGCTATATCTCAAGTACACATAGGTTTATCCTAAAAGTTATCTGAAAATACACATATTCATTAGTAATGGGAAAAAATTAAACATAATAGAATGAGGCGAGGAACCAAAGCAGAGTCCGGTAAAAGGAACACAATAAGCCGACATCCACCAAGGTTGAAGAGGTATTCTCAATACATTGATTAGCATTAAACATGCAGGCAAAGGTAAATTAAGGGCATGTCCCCGCGGCACGGGTTTTCGGCCAGTTTTTCAGGTGGTTTGCGGTTTTGCAGACCGCCTGAAAAACCGTCCGAAAAGGAGCACAATTGTAATTGTGCTCTATGGAAAACCCGTGCAGCAGTCCCCACTGCACGGGCTTTCCGCCCGCGGGCCACTCAAAATACATCGAGCATGTTCATTCTTCTGTCCGGTTTCCGGACGGAATATGAACACCTCAATGGGAGGGGGAGGGCTGTTCTCTGCTCATCGCGGAGAAAAGCCGCCCCCCCCCCATCCCCGCGTCCGTGGGGATGGCCGCAAAACTGGACACATACCGGTCAGGTAAACCGACCGGTATTTGTCCGCTGCCGTGGAGACGCAGCCTAAGACTATCACCAAATACACTGCTTTTCGAATTTTGCTTTCCTTCAGAGCAAAAGCCGTTCTCATCTCCTGCTTGTGTACAGAAGCATCCCTAGGTTACCCATCACATGCTCCAGAGATGGTGGCATCACTCACTTCTGTGTGTTATCAGCAGCACAGGAGCTGGTTTAGGTTTCTTACTGACAAACTTTAACCCTTTAGAGCACTGGAGTCTTTTGCCCTGCTATTTAGAACCTTCCATTACCAATATCTCTCTAACAGGCTCAGCTCAGAAGAGCAAACCTGAAATGTCAGTGACTACTGTAGAATCGCCCACAGCATGAACTGGAAGTGGGAACCTGAAGTAGGCTGTGCAGGCTCTGTGAAACAGCATGGGGAGAACACCCCTATTACGCGGGTCAACTCGATAGGTTGACGAGTTGCAACAACCACCGAATAGCCTCGCAGAGAATGGTACCAGACTATTTGGTCACTGCCACATGTGCAGCAACAAGGCAAACTCTTAATGGTGAAATAAATTCGATATTCTGGAAGGACTGAAATGCATTTATTTGCGTGCATGGTCAATATCAATTTTTTTCTTCACTAGTCAATATTTTTCAGGAGCTTGAGGAAAATGCAATGATCAATAACATATTTCTGATATTTTCCATACACAGTCTCACCAAATCCCAGAAGGCCAGACAATATGGTTTTGGAAACTATACACAGCTGATCTATTTTTGTAAAATTCCCAACTGATTATGTGTAGAGAGTGCAACATGAACCTCAGGTAGCCTTATACCCAGCGAGGCCAATTTTTTCGTGTACAAGTCTTTTCTACATTTTCCAGTCTCTCCTAATTATTGATTTTTTATTTATTTATTTTTTTGCATATGAAGGACAAAACTAAAAGGTTCTATTAAATCACCATTTAGAAGCAAATTAAAATTGGATTTAGGATTTTCACAAGATCGATTGAACACAGATCATGCTTGGGAATCCACGTCACAATATTTTGGGAAATTCAGGATTGGATTGGGAAATCTGTGCGTAGTTCACATTGAACAGTGGCCAGAATTTTTCCGCCATGCAGAAAGAAAAAAAAGGAACACAAACGTGGAATCACGTCAGATTCTGAGTTGGGCAGTAAAGACTTAACAGTTATTGGCATAAGGCTAATGTGTATCCAGAACTGCTACTACAAAGTGAAAATCTGTATCTGAAATTCAATAGTATCGCCTCCGATTTCTACTGCGGATTTCGCAATGGATTTTTCTGATGCAGAAATTAATTCAGTTCCATTCATCTGAGAAGTGGTTGTTTTGACAAGCATATGGATTCCCTCAATGTTCTATGTAGCATTGCCAAGTTAGTCACGTATTTGTATGTGAATCTGCAAATTTTTCTACACTGACTTAAAAAGGGAGAAAGCAAAATCTGGGGGGGACAAGAATGAATATGACAAAAGTGTATTTAACCCCCCCTTCCTCGTCCTTCCCAGTCTTCCCCCCCCCCCCAAAAAAAAAATCCCCAAACTTAAAAAGTGTATAAAGAAAAGTAATGAGCAATAGAGCAAACAACGCAACCCTACCATACCATACCTGACTTGTACACCCCAGCATACATATTGCGCTTGCTTTGTCCAGGGGAAATACATTTTTTAAATCTATTTTTTAGTTGTTATACCAATAAAGTCACGCATGCATGTGAATGCCAAATTTCACTCGCATAATAAGGGCATAGAATGTGCCTGATGTATGATCCCGCTCTACAGCAGGTCATAAATCAGGCGAATTCCAGCGCTCGGGCGACAATTCTGGCTCAGGTATACCACTTTGAAAGTGTTATACCTGTTCCAGCTGTAATGTGCCCAGAAATGCTGTAGCGAAGTTACAAGTATGTAGCTTTGCTACGGTTCTAGTGCACCCCGCCTTCTGCTGCAGGTGCTATGTAATACGCCCTGGAGTGGTGTACAGGAGATTTAAAACTGTATGAACGGGGCTGCGCCTGGTATCGGGCTGAAAAGACACCAGATATCTGCCGCAGTCCATTCATACAGGTCGCCCTAAATCTGCACCAAAATCATTAATAGAGCCACCCAGTGTAAAATTGGCCCTAAAGTGTCTCTTTACTAGTAATCTCCCACTCAAATGTACCTTGGACATGGAGATGTTGCTAGCATGCTGGGTGTTCTAGTTGCTAAGGAAGACCTTTAAAAAAAAAAAAAAAAAAAAATCTGTGAGAATCTACCCTATGTGAACATACCCTTAAGCATGGGGACTCAAAGGGGTGTTCCCACTATAGACTTTGATGCCATATCGATAGTAGTGCGCAACCGCCTCTGCATTGTAAGCAAATATTTTCTCAGGAACATGCTGTCGAAAGGATTTGCTCAGACTGGAGAGCTGGCCGCACTTGTTCACCACTCATTCTGTGCTATTGGAGTTTCAAGTACAGGTGAGCACCGTGTTCGTAGAGCAATAGGGCTCACCATACTGAGCAGAGACTTTCAGAGACAGGTGCGGGTCCCACCTCTGGGCCTCGCACTTTTCACACTTTAATGGCAGAGCCGATCAATAGCTCTTTAAAAATCTATGGTAGGAACACCTCTTTAAGGCCATGTTCACACTGTTTATTTTGATGTGGTTTTGGACGAGGTTTTCGGAGCGTTTCCTCGCCCAAAACGCCCCCAGTTCATGTCATTGATTCCTATGTAAAACCTCGTTGTAGTTCACACACGACAAGGTTTTTATGCGCTTCTTTGGAAGCGCTGAAAAAGTAGTGTTATGTCAATTCTTGAAGCGTGTTTTAGGCAAGTTTTTCAGCGCTTTTTTGTCCTGGCTATTAATTTGTACGGGTGAAAACCTCATCCAAAACCTCGCCGAGAAACGCCTCTAAAACCTCTTCTGTACAAGCGTGTTCAGGTGAGGTTTTGGGAGCGGAAACGCTCCGAAAACCTTGTCCAAAACCACGTCAAAATAAGCTTTGTGAACATACCCTAAGGATGGGGATTTTGGGACTTATAGGACAGGAGGAACAGGTCATTAATATGTGACATCAGTGTATCAAAACCTGCTTAAACGACTTTTACTGTGCCAACTTTTTTATTGCTCAACTGCAACATGGGCAGAGTAATAAGCGAGTCACGGGATGGAAGGTGTAAAATAGTTAATTTCCCTCTATAGCCAGATTGGTGGGTGAGGGATCATGCTTGCTTCCTCACAAGAAGGAAGGGGTAAGATAAGGAGATTTCTGTTCAGCTGCCAAGCTTTCAAGAAGTGTCATAATCCGATTTAAAGCCACAAAGGAGCGGGGGAGGATGCAGCCCGATAAGACCACTTCTTTCTAAAGCCTCGGTGTTGGTGCATTATAGACCACGCTGGGCCAAGGTCCCGAGAAATAACACAAGCCGCACAATGTATCCGTGCTGTGGACTCAATATGTCGTCCGTCTTGTGATTTCATTCACGGCCACAATGCTAGGCCTCCGCGTCCTGCGCACACACGGACATTAGATGACATGGTCATGAGCCGGACCCTTAACACCTCACAATATGCATCTCATGTTGACTGCGGACCAGGTTAATTATTAAATCTTTTCCGGCAGAATTTCTGCTCTCAGGACACCATAGCAACAACTCCGTCCCCTACCCTGGCAGTATTTGTTGCCATGGTAACAGTGTTGGTAGATCACAGAAGGGAGAGATCTGCTGCTCCTCCTTAGTACACAGCCCAGGCATGTTGCCTGCCTCCTCTGGGAGACGTCTCCGAGGAGAAGCATTCTACCAGATCAGATGAAAAACAAAAGGATGCTCACATATGCTAATGTAATCTACACCGTGCACATCCATCCAGCTGAAAACCACACATATTGCTGCATATAATGTACATTGCACCAGTCACTTACTATAGGACCCGAACCGCCATCCAGGCAAACATGCAACAATGTGACATCAATGGCCCAAAAATGACCAATAGATCGTTACCAATTATCTGGAAACTAAAGATCAGAAAGATCATTTAAATTTAGGGAAATGTTGGCAAATATTTTTTTGAAAATTGTTTAGTGTTGACCTAAATAAATAAAATGTAAAAAAAAAAAAAAAAAAAAAAAAAAAATCGATGACAAATACTACTCAAGTTTTCCCATAGGCCATGTTCACACGGCTTATTTTGGGACGGATTTGGGACACGATACTGCGTGAAATACGGCTGGAATCTGTTCTCATAGAGAACTATGGATTCCGTCTTCTCCGCGAGCGGGGAGAAAGTGACATGCATATTATCCTGGCGGGATACGCGCCGTGGATAGTGGTTGTCTATGGGGCCGGCAAGCTTCCGCCCCCCGCCTCCCTCTGCACGGCTGCCGGCGTAATTTCGAGTGAAATCCGTCCCACAATTACACCGGAAATAAGCCGTGTGAACATAGCCATAAGCTGATCTTCTACCTCTGCTTCAGGTGTCTACTTCCTGTACAGGCTGTGGGTGCTTCTACAGCACTGACTTACATTTCAGCTTTGCTAGCGCCTATTCCTAGCTGTCCCAGTTAGGGTATGTTCACACGGCGTATTGCAGTGCATACTGTACGCCAGGTATGTCCACGGCGCATAAGCGTCACGAAGTGACATGTCATTTCTTTCTCCAAGGAAACAATATGTGCGTATTGTACACCGGGGGGAGATTGACGTAATTCATATGCATTTCAGGCATATTTCAGCGTAATTACACGACAAAATGCGCTCCGCAATTACGCCATGTGAACATACCCTTAGGCTACGTCTACATGACTGATTTACTGTCGGATTTGGTATTTAGAATCCGCAATAAATCCGACTGTAAATCACCCCCATAGACCTCAAGAGAAAACCCGAGCTGTAGTCTACAAATCTTGGATTTGAAATCCAAAAACCAGTTCAAAAATAACTTGCGAATGAAGGATGACAGTACTGTTCAATTGAATGGGATGTCCAAAATCAAAAACCGCAGCAAAAAACCAACACCGAGTGTAAAATACTGGTCGGCATCGGATTAGATTCCATCAAGTATTTTATCTCTGCTGTGTGAACGCAGCCTAAGAGGGACGTTGGCGATGGAAGGGTTGTGAAAAATAGCGACGCTGTCCAAGCAGGATGGCAGGCTAAAAACTGAGCCAGCAGAGCCGTATTTGTCATGAGATGATATTTCTAACAAAAGAAAACATGCTACCCAGACACAGTGCTAGGAACTTCTCTTCGATGCAAAAAAACACAAAAAAAAAAAACAGATATGTTCTATGCAGACCTGACAGGATGATACAAGGATTTTCTCTAACCCTAAGGCTATGTTCACACGGCTTATTTTGGGACGGATTTCAGCCCGTAATTCGCTCAGTACGGCGCGAATAACAGGCTGAAATCCGTCCCAGTCATTACAGTAATCCACATTTCTCATAGAGAACTATGGATTCCGTCTCCTCTCCCCGCTCGCATATACGGCGAGCGGGGAGAAAGCGACATGCACATTATCCCGGCGGTATATGCGCCGTGGATAATGAACGTCTATGGGGCCGGCGAGCTGACGACCCCCCCCCCCCCCCCTAGCACACGGCGTAATTGCGGGCGAAATCCGTCCCACAATTACGCCGTGAATAAGCCGTGTGAACTCGGCCTAAAGGGTAAAAGTTTGAGTAGAAATAAAAGATTAGAGACTGAGAAGCAAGCTCCAAAGACACACCAAGGAGTGAGGTCACCAGCTCTTCCACTCAGAGCAGAGACAGGTGGTTTAAAGCCTGGTGAAGCGAATGTAAACAAGTAATAAGAACAGCTCGAACGCCTAAAATCGGACCAGAAATGCATTAGCTAGTAACAGTTATTAGACTTTGTCTACATATTTAAAGCGAATTGATTAGACAGAAATATCCCTATAAGTTCACATTGGACCAGATGTACAAAATGTGATGTGCCAATTATCTGGCATGTCGGATGACAAAAATAATGTTGTAGGCCATGTCAGACAGATGTTTAAAAAATTTGTGCCAAAAAGAATGAGTCTGTCCGAGAAGACTGACACTTTTGTCTTTGCCACTCTTCAGGGGATGTGTCTATGCCAGTTCATAAGATACAAACACATTTATGTAGCTCTTAAGCCAAAGTGTGACGCAGTTCATGTGTAGTTATTCAGGCTCACGGCAGAATTGTGCCTCCTTTACTCGTCAAATACTCACATAAAATAGGCATTACCTAAACGACAATTACTTTACATAGCAGTCTATGGGAAAGTGTTCAAAAGGCGTTTTGGACATTTATTTAGGGGCGTATTGGCACGAAATAGGCCTCAAAATAACTGTGATAAAACGTCATGTGAACATACCCTTGGTGTAACTTTCATATAGCGAGTTGCTTGCTGGTGGGATCTCAAGGCTAACATAATATTTAAGATGATTACAGGACAAGTGTACAGTTTGCAACTTTACACATCCTTGTTTTCCATTAAGGTATACATTACGAAAATAGAGATTTTAAACCTCAATTGCTCTTCAGGACAGGAATGTAAAATATTACATCTTTTGCAGACAATTTATAAAAATCTCAAAACTTGAATGTTTCTTTATGTGTATTTTTTTTTTTTTTTTTTTAAACTTCAGTCCAGTTCAGAAATTACTTTTCGGATATGTTCACACGGCTTATTTTTGGGCGCATGTCGCCACCTATTTTGCGGCGTACTGCACTCTAAGGCTATGTTCACACGGCTTAAAATGGGACGTATTTCAGTCCGTAATTACGCGCCATAGTGCGCGAATTAAGGCTGGAACACATCACAGTCATGACGGTAATCCACAGTTCTCATAGAGAACTATGGATTACGTCTCCACTCCCTGCTCGGCGAATCCGCCGCAGGGGGAGATAAGTGACGTCATTTTCTAGCGGCGTATACGCGCCGCTAGTAATGATAGTCTATGGGCCGGCGAGGTGCTGGCCCCCCGCTCCCGCCCCACCCCGTCCACACGACGTAATTGCGGGGCGTAATTACGCCCCGCAAATAAGCTGTGTGAACATAGCCTAATACGAGCAAAATGCACCCGAATCATTACAGTAATCCACAGTTCTCATAGAAAACTATGGATAACGCTTCCTCTCCCCGCTCGTACAATACAATCGTATTGTACGCGCAGGGAGATAAATGACGTAATTTATTTAATGTAATGCATGTCTATGGGGCCAGCGGGCTGACCCCTCCCCTCCCCCACATCACGGGAGTATGCGCCAATCAGCGCAACCCTGCGAATACCCGGCGTAATTGTGGGGCGTACAGTACTTACCCTTAGGTGCTCATTAGTGGAAGTAATTGTGATTATCAGCAACTTTATATAGGATTTGTGACTGCCTCAAATAGTCTTTTGTTGCCTGTACTCTTGAGTTACTGAATCTAGTGGTGTTCACATAGCAGACGGGAAGGTAATCCCTCATCTGGGATGCTTAATGGCAGTCCCACAGGACTCTTCCGGTCATGTCTTTAACAGGTCACATGACCCAACAGAAGACTGTCAAAAAACCTATTCTGTATTCATAGGTTCTGCTCGTTACTTATCGGCAGCCGTTCGACAAAAACGCCCTTAAACTTGTCTAACACTGGCGGTTCCATTCAGAACCTTCGCTACAGAGGTGGAAACAGACAGAAAAAGATCCGCTTCACAACGGTAACCAACAGCACCCATTGGGCCCTGTTGATTACAATGGCTTAGACGGGTCTCCGCTGTAGTGTTCGTTGTTTAGATGGAAAAAAGTAGTGGAAATTACTGCATTGTATCTTCCCGTCATTCCCAGCAGAGGTTCCGAATGGAAAAGCCTTAGGCACCATTCAACATGAATCATCACTTCTGCAGGCGCCAATTGTGTGTATTGCTTAACACCGTAAGAAGTGAAAGGCTCCAAATGGTGAAGTGGTCAGGAAATTAACATTTCAGAGGCCGTAGCAGTGACATCCTGACTGCCAGCACCATGAAAAAAAAAAAAAGGTGAGGAAAGCATAAATTAAAAACAAAAACAAATGGACAACCCCTTTCGCTAACTATTTATATTTGAGAAAACAGTAATATTTTAGGAATGTTTCACACAAGCCAATAAGCTGACACTTTCTAGTCTGTAGAGATCTCTTCTCAGCAGAAATCTTATTTGACACAGGCAGTAGAACAATGACCGGAAAGATCTCGATTCTACAGTCAGAAGCAAACAACAGAGCACCATTTATGATCTTTAAAGTATACAGCTCACAAGAAGATGTAACTCGAAGCTCTTGGGCCCCGTTGCAATGAGTGTAAAAACCCCCTATCATGCCTAGTCTATAGTACTATTCAGGGCTGTGGAGTCGGTGCCTATTTTGCAGGAGTCGGAGTCGTCATAAAAGGGACCGACTCCGACTCCCGAAATATATAATTAGTTGGTCCAGTTTGTTCGATGCAAAGAGCAAGAGGAGTTGGGTCCGGCCAGTGCTACTGCTCCTGTATCTTCAGCCTCATCACATGAGGAGTGTAAGTGATGACATGGAGCAGGAAAAGCGCTGCCCCAGGGGAAAAGATTCTGCTCCCAGGGCAAACAGATTTCAGCAAAATTTTTCGTCTGCTTTCAAAGAAGTAGTTCAACCATTTATCTAAACTGACTGTGGCTGAGGCAATTCCTTTATCCCCCGACATTGTTGGAGATGTTGCCCCTGTGGTCACCGCTTTGTCCCCAACCCAAGTTAGTGGAGAGAGGCCGTTCTCTAGCCTGGAAGTAATGAGATCAGATGTGAGGTCATCTATGCAGGATCTGATGGAGGCAATACTATTTCTCAGAACAAATTCAGAGACTCCACAAATGTTCCTGCAGTGTTTTGCATATTTACAATTTTTGTGTTTTAAAGTCATATCGAATAAATATATTTTACAATGACAAGAAAAAGGGTAACAATGTTTTGAACTTGTGACTTTCAGGCTCCATATCTCACCATCCACTACAGCTTTGCACATGAGGCTACTGTAATTTTATTTACAGTCATCTTACATATCTTATACATGTGACCTGCAAGTATTTAGCACCGTCTTAGTTCTGCAGATTCTTTCCTGTAACTGCATTGTTACTGTCTTGATCCTAAAAATCAATGTTAATTTTCATTATTTTGTTAGTATTTGGTAAATCCAACTTTGACTTTCAGCTCTACCTGAATCCTTCTGGGCTCTGGATCAGATTCAAGCAGGTCTTGAACCAAAATCTGATCCCAGGTCTCTTCTACACATTCCCAATGTTGGTGCAGACTGGACTTGGATACAAATACAGCTTTTTCTTCAACTCTACCCACAAGTGTTCAAAAGATCAAAACATTGTTACCATTTTGCTTGATTATTGTATCATAAAGTGATAAAACAGTCGGATGGGACCATTTTACTACAGTAAAGTTATCACTTAAACATGCGCCGTGTATGAGGGAGTCAGGAGTCGGAGGTTTGGGAAATTGAGGAGTCGGAGTCAGGGCTCCGGCTTGCCGACTCCACAGCCCTGTTACTGATCTCCTTACATGGACCAGAAGGACTTCTTGAACCAGTTTCCACTCCACATCTGCTCCTCTGTATCCCTGTACACTGACTCTCCTATAAAAGTCCATTAGTTATCTCTGCATACTCGTTTCCTATGGTCCATGTAGCTTCTATAAAGCAAGCATATCTTTGAATCGTCAGAGCAAAGCAGTGGCTCAGGCAAAATAACCACTAATCATGTACAGAAATTCGGATTTAAAAAAAAAAGCACTACTATAAAAAATGAAAAAGGTTAGTTTTATTTAGTAATTATATAAGCAGCTACAAGCTAAACTGTACACGAATAGTGCAACAACTTTATCTTGCACAAACCTGCTCCACCGCAAGGGCTTGGAGTGAAAACTCTGTTACAAGCGCCTTGTAGATCCGTCTTGGGGACCGACAGAGCAGTCCCCAAGACAGATCTACAAAGCGCTTGTAATATGGAGTCAAAACTCCGTGTGAACAACCCCTAAGCATTGTGTGGTTTTAAAGCTTCTGAAATGTAGCAGGTTTGTATTCTCTTTTGTCTGTACTGGACCAGAACATCAAATGACCGCTGTCTGTACTGTGTCATAGTAGAGCATCTAGGTCTCCCAGTGACTAAAATAACAGAGGGCCCCCGAGGAGCCAGTACCAAATAAAATCTGAAAACATATTTAATCCATTTAAAAACACACAAGGCCGACATTTTGGTTAAAAAAATACCCTTGATGGGCTGTTTACACGGCGTCTTTTAGGACGTATTTATGTAGGTATTTTGGGCGTAAGTTTGCTGAAATATGTGACGAAGTACACCTCAAACAATGTACACTATACTTCTCAGAGCACAATGTCAAATATGCGGTGTTAATCACAATTAAATTTTACGGCCTTCTGAAAAGAACTGACAAAGTTCTTCCAGGCGTTTATGCGCCGTAACAGAGTTCTGTCTCGGGGCTACTGCGCGCAGTTTTCACCGTTGACATTACGCACTTGCAAGCGTGGTATTTCAACAGCGCAGTGAACGGGTATTGCAGCAGGTACTGTATGCGCTGCAATACGACGCGTGAACCAAGCTTTCGGCGTATTTTTTTTCTTTACCCAAAGCGCGTATGTGCATATTCAGTAATGTTCTGATTTTATTTGGTGCTGGATCCTACCTTTGCACTCTGCATACATCTTGGCTCATAGAGGCCTTTGAATCACCTGCTCACCCTTCATGGAAACCACAAACATGTCTGTATACAGGTGAGCTGTTCCCTTTCTTTTTGGAATGCTTTACTGGCACTTGAAAATATCATGTTAGTAGTAGACACCCAATAAGTTTTATAACCTCACGGACAGTGAGATGATTTGGAGCGCTTATACTTTAGTATGGCTTTTGAAAATGCACCTCTTTCTCCGTGCCTCTGGAAAGGCACTACCCAGATGTAGGTAATGGCAGCACTGTTAATTAATCAACTGATCTAATAAATAGGCTGAATGTAGAAAGGGTCCAAGCCTAGTTAAAGGGGTGTTATTGTTTGAACTGCTCGGGCTCTTCAGCTAATTCTCTCAGATTGAGTTTGAAATCCAGGGGCATGTCTCTCCAGTCAGCAGGCGCGTCTCTCCAGTCAGCAGGCGCGTCTCTCCAGTCAGAAGGCGCGTCTCTCCAGTAGCAGGCGTCTTTTTTCCATCGAGGGCGTTCCCCCAAAGTCAGCAGGCCGTTTCCAGTCGCAGGCGCGCTCCCCAGCACAGGCGCGTCTCTCCTCACTGAAGAACTGACATCATTTTGTATGAAACAGGGGATGCAGAAGGTTGTCTGGATATAATAGCTCTGTAGCTCCTGCATGCTTCTTATGTCTGCAGTCTTCAAGCTCCACAAGCTCCTTGCTGTGGTATATGCAGTTATACACACAGCCTGAACTGATGAGACATGTGAGATATGCACACTGTCCCCCCCCCACTCTGTTACCAGACAGGAGACTGTATGACTGTGGTATATGCAGTTATACACACATTCTGAACTGATGAGACCTGTGAGGAGTGTACACTGCTCCCTCCCTCCCCCCTCTGTTCCAGGCAGGAGAGACTGTATGACTGATGCACACTGCCTCTCCCCTGTTATCAGGCAGGAATGTGTTATATGATGAGAACAGAGGATGTAACACTGTTATATAAGGGGATCTGCGAGTTCCACAGTCAGTAATTAGTCTGATCATTCACCCTAGAGCTGCAGCCCTTGGTTTCACTATGGATTTTAACAGCTCAGAGGGGAGTAAACACTGTGTGCAGGCAACCAATCACAGCGCAGGGGGCGTGTCCTGTCTGGGGGCATATCCCAACAGGCTGAATGAAATGTCGGCCAGCCAATCACAGTACAGGGGGCGTCTAGGGGCAGGAACAGTCCAGGTGGCGTGGCCGACCAGCAACAGCAGCAATAGAACACAGATTTACAGAAAAGCTCATATCTGCTAAACCAAGTGACTGAGGTAATGCAAACCAATTACAAAAGTACTTATTTTTACTGTCCCCATAATCTGAGACATGATCTCTGTAGCAAGAAAACCCCTTTAAATAAACTGAATTTGAACAAGGCTCCAGGCCCAGAAGGCTCACAGCCATTCTTAAAGAGCTCAGCTTGGTTATCTCTGTGCCACTGTACCTGATATTTAAAGATTCTCTGGTGACTAGTATAGTACCAGCCGGGGCTGTGGAGTCAGAGTCAGTGCCCATTTTGCAGTCTGTGTCATTACAAAATGGACAGACTCCCAAAATATATAATAAATTGGTACAGTTCGTTCAGTGCAAGAGCAAAAGGAATTGGGTCTTGCCAGTGCTACTGCTGCCATAGCTTCAGCCTCATCAGATGAGGAGTGTAATTTTGAAAACTATTTTGAAAATTATGGATGCCATGGAGCAGGCAAAGCGTTGCTGCAAGAGAAAAGATTCCGCTCCCATAGCAACAGATTGATCAGATTTCAGCAAAATTTTTCACTTGCTTTCAAAGAAGTGGAAGAGTTCAACCGATCAGATGACTGACTGTGAATAAAGTAATTCCTTTATACCCTGACATTGTTAGAGATGTTGCCCCTGTAGTCACCGCTTTGCCACCAACCCAAATTAGTGTAGAGAGGTCGTTCTCTAGCCTGGAAATAATGAGATCAGATTTGAGGTAATTTATGAAAGAGGATCTGATGGAGGTGTTAATATTTCTCAAAATCATAGGCTCAACAAATGTTATTCACTACCTTTTTGTTGAAAACTGTTTTTTCCCCCACTTACTGTAGTGTTTTGCGTATTTATAATTTTTATTAAGTTTCTTGTGTTCTAAAGTCGTATCCAATAAATATAAATTTTAAAAAAAACTGTCGAGCAAAAGGGTAACAATGTTTTGAAATTTTGACTTTCAGGCTCCTTCTCTAACCACCCACTACAGCTTTGAGTGCGAGACTACCACCAGTTTATAGACAATCATCTAGGCTATCTCATACATAACTTTGACCTGCAACTATTTAACATATGCTTAGTTCTGCAGTTTCTTGTCAGGTAAAAGATTGTTCGGTTTTTTCCTTCTTTCTGTAATAGACGTCCATGCGCACCATGCAACACGCATTACAAAGGGCTGGAATGAGGCCTAAAAAAGGGGAAGAACCTCAACTTCAATTCATCATAAGAAGATTGACTTTGGTTTGCAAAAAGTATGAAAAAAGGGTTTGGTAGAGTGGGGAAAAAATTGAAAATTTAAGAAAAAGCAAGTTTGGTGGAGGAAGATGAGGGTAGGGATTGTTTCACAGCTTTAAAGATGGTGGAACTTGACCGGGTCAAAGTTACTCGTGCTGACTATATGCGAGTGTCCTCAAGAGGAGTTACTTCATAAATTGAGTATTATGGGATGAAAGGCCGGGCCGTGTTCCGGGACAAAAAACCTGAAGCAGACTCAAGGTTGGAGAAAATTTTTGGGCCAATGACAAGTAGAGTTGCTGTATTGGCCCCACAGTCCCCCGACCCAACCCCAAAGAACACTTGTGGGTAGAGTCGGGGAAAAAAAAAAAAGCTGATTATCCCAAGTCCGTCTGCACCAACATTTGGGAAAAAGTAGAAGAGACCGGGGATCGATTTGGTAAAACATGCTTGAAACTGATCCAGACCCAGAAGGATTCAGGCCCTATTGAAAACCAAAAGATGGATTTACCAATATTAAAAAAAAAAACAAATTACATTTTTAATTTTTAGGAGCAAAACAGTAACAATGCAGCAACTGGACAAAGATATCTGCAGAAATCTCATGCAGATGCCCAAATATTGCAGATCAAACTATATGCATAAGTTAGGTCAAGACTGGATGGTTATTTTCACATTAAAAAGCTAGTAGGGTGCTGGTGAAGATAATGAAGCCGAAAGTTCAAAAAAAAAACAAACAGATCAAAACATTGTTACTTTTGCTTGTCAGTGTTGTTCTACCTATAATAGCTTGATTACTATATCATAAGGTGATTGAATATATAAGCATGATGGATGTTACCATTTTACTACTGTATCACTTAAACATGGCCATGTGATGAGGGAGTCATACGTGTCGGAAAATGAGGGAGTCCAGGAGAGCTGGGCTTTAGACTCCTCATCCCTGGTGCCAGGAGGGGGACGGCGCACAGGGGAAATATGGTTCTCCGAAAATTGTCTCCCTATGTCTTACCAGTTAATTAATAGAAAGTAGGTTTAAACTTCTATGTGGGGGGCGAAAAAGGTTTTTAGGTAAATCAATAAGGTCCTATATACAGGAAATATGTGGGCTGAATATAATATTATATGCGATTGCCAGATGCGTTTTTTAATCTATCTAAGCGCAGAGTTTGTCAGAATCAACCTGATATGTTTTTATGGAAGAGAGAGGAGGAGCAAAAAGTTCTGGATATAATGGAGGTGGTTGTGGTTATAGGGCGCTGACAGGAGTTCATAAATAGCTATTAGGCAGTGGTTTGTAGAATGGGGCCAGAATGTATGACCCTGATCTTCTGCAGACATACATACAGGCGCATGTTAGGTAGTTGCCAATACCCAAAAGTCTGGCTCAGGCACCACTTAACCTGGTCTGCTCTGTCTTTCTGCAGGTCTTACACTAAAAGGGCATAGTAGTGCCAAATACCACAAGTCTGGCTCAGGACACACTTTACCCTGGTCTGTTCTCTGGAGGTCATACATACAGGGCAGTCGACGAGTAAGAGCCATCCCAAATGTCTGGCTCAGGCACACCGTTCCTGGTCTGGCTGTTCTTCTGCAAGGTAATATCCATAAGGGAGTTAGAGCCAATACCAAAGTCTGGCCTCAGGCACCACCTGTACCCTGTTCTGGCTGTTCTTCTGCAGGTCATACATACAGTGAGCAGGGTGAAGTGTCAGTGACATTACCACAAGGTCAGGCTCAGGGACACCACTTTACCCTGGTCTGGCTGTTCTTCTGCAGAGAGGTCATAATAAACGGCGCATTGTCGGTAGTGCCAATACACCAAAAGTCTGGCTCAGTCACCCTCTTTTACCCTGGTCTGGCTGTTCTTCGACAGGTCATAACCTACAGGGCAGTGTAGAGCCAATACCACAAGTCTGCTGGCTTCAGGCATCACCTTTACCCTGGGGTCCTGGATGTTCTTCTACAGGTCATACATACGCGTGCAGTGTAGAACCAATTCACAAGTCTGGCTCGGCACCCACCTTACCTGGTCTATTCTTCCTGCAGGTCATTACAAATCAGGCAGTAGTGTATAGAGCCAATACAACAAGTCTGGCTCAGCACCACCTTTACCCTGGTCTGGCTGTTCTTCTGCAGGTCCATACATACAGGGCAGTGTAGAGCCAATACACAAGTCTGGCTCAGGCACCACCTTTACCCTGGTCTGGCTGTTCTTCTGCAGGTCATACATACAGGGCAGTGTAGAGCCAATACGACAAGTCTGGCTCAGGCACCACCTCTAACCTGGTCTGGCTAGTCTGTTATGCGCCTAGATTTAGCATCAAAGAATCATAGATGTGTCTGTGTGTCTACAAATGTGGTGCAACGCCCTCAGAACGGCCCAAATCTTTGGCGCATTAAAATGTACAGGTGCTTATCACGCCAAAGGTTGGAGTATTAGTGTTCACACATCTATAGAACAGGTCTACTACAGCTTTTTGATGCTAGATAACTGCCGCAGCCTCATTCATACATATCGCCCATAGTGGTTTAGGCGGTTAACACTGTCTCTCATAAGCGTCTACTGGGTTTGAAATAACTGTAATAAGTGTAATTGGATTAAAAAGTGGCTAATGGATCGTACTCGGAGGCGTAACTTACAGCTTCTGGGCCCCAGTGCAAAATCTATAGCAGGACCCCCACCAAACTATTTTCCGCTTACAATACTAGCGTTTTCCTAGGTTGTAGGAGGCTATTTGGGCCCCCTCAGACACCAGGGCCCGGTAGCGATTGCTCCCTCGGCACCCCCTATAGCTACACCCCTGATCGTACTCAGAGAATGACGGTAAACGATTCCTAATAGTCCTGGGTGATAAGTGGTGACCCCAAGGCTCAGTACTGAGTCCACTTTTCTTCAATTTATTTATTAATGATATAGGAGAGGAAATTAAGGGCACTGTATCCATGTGCAGTCTATGGAAGATATTAATAAATTGCAAGCAGACCTGGATACAATGCGGCAGATTTATCAATAGTGTCTTACTGTTACAGTATAAAGTTAGACTAGACAGTCTTATAATGAGCCACATTTATCATAGTGTTGATAAATCTGCCGCAGGTTAGAAATGTCTAGTACCACAATTAAGTTAGCTTACTTTTACGCCAGAAACGGTGCCAAAATGCTGTTGCATTTAAGCCACGCCCTTCTCGTGAAACCACACCCCTTTATACTAAGCCACGCCCCTTTGTCGGACGAGGCGCAGAAGCATCTGGAACAGTCTAAAACAGTAAATGTGGCATAAAACTGGTTTTTGCCACAAATGGAGTCGGAATTCTGGCACAACCGCCTTGATAAATCTGCCCCATAGAGTGGCCATCCACGTAACAAATGAGGTTCAATGTGGATAAATGTAAAGTTCTGCATCTTGGTACTAATAATATGCAGGCATTATATATGTCCTGGGGGAAGGTGGGGGGGGGGTACCGGGGAACTGGGAGAATCACTCATTGAGAAGGAGCCGGGCGTACTTGTAGATCATAGACTACAGAACAGCATGCAGTGTCAATCAGCTGCCACTAGGGCCAGGATATTGGTGTGTATTGAAAGGCATGGACTTGCAAGACAGATGCAATATTGACAATATAAAGCATTGAAGCAGCTGTATCAGGAATATGCTATTCAATTTTGGGGTCAAGTTTTTAGGAAAGATGTAAGAGAGCTAAAGAAAGTGCAACCAAACCTATAAGGGGAATGGACCATCTTAGTTATGAGGAAAGTGAAACTGTTTTTCCTCCAGACGTAGAGGATGTTCCTTTTTCTAGATACAGTCTAAATAGATCTTGGAAGAGACTTCTATATTGACTCCTGATATATTTACACATTTATTCGGTTACCCCAAAGCCGTCTTTTCCCTAAACTAAATAACCTTACTATTACTGGGTATTGCAGTCAACCCAGTCCTTTTATTTTTGTTGCCCGCCTTTGAATCAGTACAACCTCTACAATGTCTTTCCTGTGCACTGGTGCCCAAAACTGTACACATTACGTGTGGTTTGACCAGTGACTTGTATAAATGGTAGAATGATGTTCTCATCATGTGCATCTATGCCGCTTTTAATACACCCGATAATCCTATTAGCCTTGGCTGCTGCTGCCTGACACTGGCTGCTACAATTAAGTTTACTGTCCACCAGGATTCCCAAGTCCTGCTCCATGTCACTTATTCCCAGCATTTCCCCATTTAACAAGTAATTATGGAGTGGATTTTTCCTGTGTATAACCTTGCATTTATCTGTGTTAAACCACATCTGCCACTTCTCTTATCTAGATACTGTGATAATAAAATTTTGTCTTCTCTTGTGTTGATTACTTTACAGAGTTTAGTATCCTCTGCAATGATCAATAATCTACTGTGCAATCCCTGGGTAAGATCATTAATAAAAATATTAAAAGAGGATAGAGCCCGATACTGACCCCTGTGCTATCCCACTAGTAACAGGGATCCAATCTGAGTATGTACCATTAATCCCCCCTTTGTTTTGAGCCGTTACTTTCCACTGCAACATTCTCCCCTATTCCAAGCCTTCTCATTTTACTTACCAACCTTTTATGTGGCAGCTTTAGTAAAATCTAGATATCTGACATCCAATGCCTCACCCCGATCCAGACTAGAACTGACCTCCTAGAAGCTGATAAGATTAGTTTGACAGGACCAATCCTTCATAAACCCATGCTGAAGTTATACATTTATTTTCAGTGGGATGCTCCAGCATAACATCACTTTTTGAATAATGGCACTACATTTTCTATGCCAAAATCCTTTGGAACATACCCCGTTATTATACAGTCCATAAATATTAAGAATAAGGGCCTGTCTATGACACTTCTTAAAGGGAACCCGTCACATATGTTATGAGGACAGCACAAGCTAGTGTCAGACCTGCTGTTCCCAGCACGGTGTCCCTTATTCTGTAAGATGCTGGAGTTTTAGAGCAATTACCCCATAAATGTTATTCATGATCAGGTGTTAGCCCCACCCACCAAAGGCTAGCTCTGCCCACCTGGCAGTTAATCATATGTTTCTACCTATTCAAAGTAATAGGGCCGGTTCACACAGCTTATTCAAGCCATAATTGCAGGACTGATTTCGCCCGCAATTATGGCTTTAGTAAGGGGCAGGGGAGCTGCCCGCCGGCCCTATAGACTTTAATTATCTACGGCGTGTATCCCACCGGGATAATGAACATGTCACTTTCTCCCCCCGCGGCGGATTCGCCGAGCGGCGAGGAGAGACTAAATCCACAGTTCTCTATGAGAACTGTGGATTACCGTAATAGCTGGGACGGATTCCAGCCATATTGCAGCGCAGTACGGCGCGCAATACGGCTGAAATCCGTCCCTGCAATAAGCCATGTGAACAGCCCTATAGGTTTATCAGTCGAGGTGGGCGGGGCTAGCCTCAGGTGGGCGGGGTTTGAAAAAAAACTGACTCTCCTGGCTGAAAACTGTAGATTTGAGCATTAAATGCATGAAAACTACAGCATCTTACAGAATAAGGGACACAGCACTGGAAACCGCATGTCTGTCACTACTTTGTTCTGTCCTCAGCAAAGGGGGCATAAACTATGTGACAGGTTCTCTTTAATTCCCTTAGGACACGGAGATGTATACACCATCAGGACCTGGTGATTTGTCTATTTTAAACTTACTTAAGGCAGCACTATACTTCTTCCTGGGTTAGACAAGAAACATTTAAAGTGGCATTTACCTCTACCATTTGCCCATCAATGGGAATGTCATTTTTCCTGGGTAAATAAGGTGGAGAAAAATTTGTTTAATAGATTTGCTTTCTCCTCATCACCCTCCACAATACATACCACACAACTTTTCAAACTTCCAACAGTTTCAGCGTTAATCTTTTTACCATTTGTTTAAAAAATATTTTGTGGTTAGATTAACTCTTCAGAAATATGCCTTTCTCCACCTTTGCCGTCTATCATTTTACATATTTTATTTCCTTATAGCTTTTAGTGCCTCTTCACTGCCCTCCTGTTTAAGCAGCTTAAACGCTTTCTTTTTGTTATGTATTACCTCCTTTACATTTTTGTTGGTCACAGCAGGAACAGTTGAGGATTTCAAGAAAGACTTCGAGAGCTACTAAATAATCTTAAAGGGAATGTGTCATCAAAAATGACTTATTGTTTAACTCACATTTTTATGTTAAGCACATTTTGTAGGAATTTTTCGTTATTTTTTTTTAATTTTCCATATCACTTTCAATATTTTTTTAATAATTCTTAAGCCCTGTAGTTTTCACTTTGGCCACTAGGCCTAATAATCATCTGATACTTCCTGTTCTGTTTAGAGAGCTTTTCAGCAGTGAGCTCATTATCAGTAAAAGCAGGGTCAAGCTGAAAGGAGACACCATTGTGTACATATAACACAGAATCCACCAGTCACAAGAAGAGATGTCACAGCTCCCCCTCTCCCCTCCCTACACAGTGAAAACTCTCCTATACAAGTCTATGGGACAGAATCAGTCAAGAATCCTATGGGCATGAAGCTGCTGTAAAGTATCTGACTACTGTTATAGCAGTGCAAGCAAGAATGTCTTCCCCACAATCATATATAGACGGCCGAATAGAGAAATCTACAATCAGGAAATAAAAAAGACTGAGAGGAAATGAATTTGGATTTAATAAGTAAAAAAAAAAAATAAAAATTGGCGACAGATTCCCTTTAATACTTATGTAGCCATATAAAACATCTCTGATCCTGGCTGATGGTAATTTTGGGATCAGGAATGAACTATTCCTTTAGGGAAGATTGAAGTCTTTGGATCCCATAAGGCTTGAACCAGTCGGGGAACAAAAAAAAAAACACCTCCCTTCATCCACATTTTCCCCGCCCTTCGTTGAACTTTATGGACGTATGTCTTTTCCCCAAACGTAATATGTAACTACCTGGTTTGATGCTTGCGCTGTGCACAATGTCAATCACACGTCTCCGTACTCAATTCCCTACTTCCCCGTCACAGCGTGCAGCCCCACAGATTAACTGCAACATCTCACTCTTCCCTGTCAACAATTTAGTGCTCTTGTGAAGTTGAGGTGTATGTGGAGTTTTTAAAACAATCACACCGAGATCCAGGTAGGGAAATTCTGGAGATGTTATTTCAATGGGATAAGGAGGACGCAAAGTTTCAAGTAATATGATTTTTTGGGCCTTTTACACATGCCAATTCTCAGCCAAAATAACATTCAAACCTGATGACTGAAGCACAGAAAAAAAAAACTGGTTGGCTGAAAGCAAATTTTATGCACGGATAAAAATCATTGTTCGTAAAAGGATGTCTGGCCAACAATAATGACAGTGAACGGCTGCATTTACGATCCTTTGTAGGGCCATTCAAACCCACATGAATGGGCACCGTAATGGCTCCTTTAAGGAGTACTAGCCGATTTGCAGTAGGTCGATCAATTTTCCTACACCGGTAATTAAGTTAGTATCAATTGTCAACTATATCGGAACTAGCTGCTAAGTCTCATCAATACCATTACATCAATGTGAGGGACAGTCTTATCATGGAGCTTTCAATGGCTATGGCAATCTACACAGGTATCAGTTGATATTCTACCGCTTGGCTTGGAAAGTGTATTGGCCTCTTATGTGGGTTTTTTATGAGCATCTACTATGTGACCCCAGGATCGCGAGTGTCATTTGTCCCTCCAACACCTATCATTTGTGCAGTATCGGGATACTGTAAGATACATTTCTCTATGACTGTACATTGCCATTTATCATCCTAGTCATCAATTTAGTCACCGATATATTTTCTTTTTTTGAGAGAAATAAAATGGCTACTAGGCCCCTCTGTGGTCCCTGATGAACCCCTTATGTGGAGTGGGGGGAAACGCGTTGGACGAATTGAGTGGGAGATATATATATATATATATATCTCCATCCATCTTTATACATTAATCATTTGTTCTCTATATTTATTTTTGGGTGACTACTCATATGAATATCTATACCTAGATTGGATGATTTAATGATTTTGTCTAATAGCCCTCCCTGATTTTTATTACAGTAGGGCATGAATCATTTTTTGAACTACTATAGAAAAGAAAGGAGAGCTGAACAAGTGCGGCCACCTCTTTTCTCAGTGGCTGGCGGTGAACCTGCTGCAATCTGGAAATAAAGTAATGGGAATTATATATAATATATATATATATATATATATATATATATATATATATATATATATATACACACACACACACACACACCGTACATACACTTTCTGCAGACAGAACCTCTGACAGATGTGAACCTGACCTAAATTCATTAGGCCTATGCATGTCAAGGGGGCATTTACTACTGCTGAGTTCTCAACAGGGCATATAACTGATGGTTATTCCTAATAAACTGGAGACCGCCCTTTTGACAATCAAGGACTTCACTAGCATATTCAACACCAAGGGAAGAAGAAAAACAAACGTATGCAATTCAAAATGCTGAAGTCAATGGAGTGGAAGCTTGTAACAGTTTTTTTGGGGGGACCACACAAGTTTCCTTTAAACCTCCAAGGAGGAGGCTGTGTTTTGTCAACTCCTCCGGCAGTTTGCCTAAAAGTTTTGGTTCATAGAGCGACGATTGGGAAGAACTACCCTCTACAACATATGGTCCATGGGCCACTTACAGCTCGCTAAAGGATTTCTGGCACCCCCAGAAAAATGTTGACTCTATAAACCGTATGGGGTGGCTGCGTTCATTCTTATGGGCATTACCAATACCCCTGGGCACACTCGCTTAGATGTATTCAGAACTCCCAGAGACAAGAATGGAGACAGACACAAGTGTGGTTATTTCTGTTCTCTGCAACTGGATCTACCCGTGTCTTGAAAAAGTTTACAATTTTAAGCTTGGTCCCTACCTACTGGCAAGTTGCACAGGTCTGCTCTATGACATCTATGCCTGAATGGCATATGAACAGGTGTTGTACTGTGGGATGTAAAACAAGGGGATAAGAATTATGGCCAGACATGAGCACTGTATTATGTAGGTCACATGGCTGAAGGTGAAGTGATTACAGCACCCATTTGGCTTACATAGGGACCGACTGCCTATTTGCAAGACATAGGCCCAAAAGTCTCTCTCAAAAATACAAAAATCTTGATAAGGAAAGAAGAGGTTTACAAGCGGATTCAGCTAGAGAATGCAGTAAACTTGGATAAATATATAAATTCAGATTAAAAAGTGTAATGATATTTTGCCTCCATACCAAAGTCCACTTGGCAGGTAACCTTTACAGTATTACATTAAAGGCTGAACCGCCATTCTTAACAACTATGCTGACCTTCCTGCAGGACAGGCTCGCCGAGAGTCTGATTTTCATGATAAAAGTGCCATAATTTATTGCTTATCTCTTGGTTACAGCACCAGAGCGTGACTGTTGTTTCACCCTCAAACAGTAATTTGATTTAAAGTACACAAAAGAAGAGCTCTGCGCATCCCTCGAGAGAACCCGAGAGATCAGCAAGTGGAAAAATACACATTTTTATGTAGACTACAGTCATGAATCATGATGACTGAACAGATTGCTTACATACCATGGTCTCCTTTCAGCAGGAGCACCTTATAGAGGAGCCACCACCTGAGTAGCATCTTTATACATACCATGATCTGCATAAAAATAGCCACTATTTATATCCGTTATAAAATTCAGAATTCTCCTAACATTGCTCCAAATGTATTTGGTGAGTGCTATAATGAAGTCTCCAAGAACAGAAAAAACAAAAAGCCATGTTTAACTGAATTTCAATTAACTGAAGCCAACCTCCCCCCAAAACGAAGTCTGATGCCATGGTCTACTAATGCCAAAGCAATTAATTAAGCTAAAATGAGCGACAATTTGCTCCAAGTAATCCCCACTTTAATCCGGTTGTATAACTCTCAAGGAGGTGTTTGTGGGTAGATTTAGGAGGGAGGTATAGATACAAAATCCTGCTAATCACGTACAAGGCTCCGGTTCAAATGCCTGCTCTACATGTTCCAGTCTGGCTGCACAATAATAGCGAGATAATAATCCCAGCAATCCAGCCATTTTTTATTATGCATGATGAACAGCTTATGTGAATGCGCTTTGTATACAAGAGAAATGATAGCAAATAATTTAGAGCTGCAGTAATGAACTGAACGCATTAAGATTTGCATGATGTGGCAAAGAGAAACATTATTTGTTACAAATATACAGAAGGTAAAACAGAGGTCAGGCGGTCCACCGGACTACCAGAGGACCTTCCAGTAGACCTAGCCTAAGGCTATGTTCACACGGGGTAATTTCGGCACGCATTTCGCCGCTTATTTGCGCTCTAATACAGGGGAGATGTGCGCCGAAATTACAGTAATCCATAGTTCTCTGAGAGCTATGGATTATGCCTCCTCTCCCCGCTCGTACAATACGCCGCTAGTAATCAATGTCAATGGGGCTGGCCGGCCGGCGGGTTCCCCCCCCCCCCCCTCGTCCCTGGGAGTACGCGCATATTATCGTGAGCTCCCGAAAGACACAATGTACTGCGGCGCGTACTGTACGCACCGCAATTACACTGTGTGAACACAGCCTAAGAGGCTTCAAGGCCCAGTTGAAGAAGCAGCCTGCCAAACACTCATTTGGCCAACCGTTATTTTTCTTGTCCTTCCCGTGTACATGCACACCTGGTTTGACCAAGCATGCACATGTTCTCAATGAAGCGGGGGTGGAGGGGAAAAAAAAAAAAAAAAGACTGATTTGGACGCTGAATTTTCAGTGTCCACATTTTCAAAACCTCGTCTGAAAAGCGCCTCAATTAAGCACTTTTCAGAAAAGGTTTTGATCAAGTGTTCGACACTATTTTCTTCTTGAAGCACCCATACAAATTAATAGCCAGGGCAAAAACCGCGCTGAAAAACACATCAAAAAACGTGCCAAAAACGCCCTGAGGTTTTGAAGTCCTCCATTGATTCCTATGTAGATTTACAGCATTGATAACACTAAGAATTGACATGACTTCTTTTACAGCACCGAAAACAGCGCTGTACCTCGTCGTGTTTGAACTACAACGCTGTTTTACATAGGAATCAATGAAAATGAACTTGTAGGGTGGGCCCAAGGAGCCCCAGTCCAACACCGAGCCATTTCTTCATAGCTAACACAAACACTTTATTAGTTTGAAAAATAAAGCTAGAAGTCTTACTTGACTGTTCATCCCAAGGTCACCATTTACCCTTGACTGCTCATTTAATAAAAACTGTACCTTTCTCCTTATGCAGACAAGTAAGACACACAATATGGTGAAAAAACATTAAAAGATACTGGAGCGGTTATCACATTTGAGCTGTTACAACCCCGACCCCACCACCCCCAATGATTCTAATATAGCACAGATATAAGAAAATTGGAAAAGCAGGCTACTACTTTAAAAAAGGTTGTCTAGTGGAAAAAAAAAAAAACACACACACCTCAGTTGACTTTTGTAAATGTCTATTTTTCACCCTATGAGATTTTCCTTTTTCCTGTAAAATACAAGCCCCAGGATTGCTTGCTGTGATCTATATACTTCCTTTGGGAAGTAGGACCAAAGGGTGGGGGGTGGCTTAGAGCGTCATCAGCAGGTTGCGACAGAGATACAGAGAGACTGGCAGAGTCATAGAAAGGCAAAGTAGTGCATGTTTTTTGGCTCCATCACACACCGATGACCGCTTCATTGTAAACACCCTGCGGAGCCGAATGATGAATGCCACACAACTCCAGGCAAGTTTCAGGGAGGTGAGAGGCAACAAAGCGTTATGTCATGACACTGACACTCTAAGCTCAGTGGCCACTTCTGTCCGAGATCCTCCTGCTTGAAACCTCACACTGGCAAGGTACTGTTGCTCAATTGTAAGGTGCTGTCTTGGTCTCATGATGTCAAGATGTGAACAGTGTGCTGAGGAGAAATGTTTCAATCCCACTTCACATTGAGTCCCTAAATGTATTGGGTGACTCAGGGATAAAACACTTGTTGTGAATTTTGCCATTAAGCTCCTTGGAGATCAGCAAGTTGTGCAGAAAGTACTAAAACACTGAACAGTAGGCCAGGTTAGCATGGTGTATAGCAGCGCATACTTGTGTGCGCTGCTATATGCCTGCTGCAGGAAGTACGTACTGGCTAGCGTGTACTTTCAGCAGTGCTCCAGCCCAGCTCCCATTTACTTTTACTTTCCCCAGGAAATCATAAAATTATAAAATCCTGAAATTTCAACCAAAAGCCAAATATCCCTAACTTTTTGTAAGTAGCGTATGCCTATATGGTTGGATACACGTCATCTGTGCACCTTAGGAGCCTTAACAGTGTTTACATCCAACTAAAGGCTCATAACGTGAACACAGCTACAGGTAGGATAGATTCACCTAACATCAACAGTTTTTATCTGAACCTTTAAAGTTAGCAGTTAAAAAATAGATATCTTAAAATTAGTTTTCAATCAATGTTTACAATGTTTCCGTTTTCCAGCAGTTTTGAAACTTTTTTTTTACTTTTAGGTCCTTTAAAGAGATAGACAAAAAGGACAAACCAATGAGCCTCCATTTATCATTTCATACTGAATGCCATTTAAAAAAAAAAAAAAAAAAATGCTCCTGTCCAATTTTTTTTTTTTTTTTTATGGAAACTATAGTGCAGCAGTCTAAGCAAGTTTCACCAAAATAAGTAAATCAAGTAAAACTTGGCAACATCCGTTAAATACTATATATTTTGAAGTACAACATGCAGTTTTTAGCAAAAAAAATAAAAATAAGTGGTCATTTTGCTAGATATTCCTTCCTTATTGATCAAGCAAAGCGCTCCTAAAACACTGCCTAATCATTGAAAGAACTGTGCAGGAGTCCACAGTCTCTCCCCATGCAGAAGTGGTCTAGAACAGTGTTCCCCAACTCCAGTCCTCAAGACCCACCAACAGGTCATGTTTTCAGGATCTCCCACAGAATGCACTGACCATAATGATATCACCTGTGCAGAATGTACTGACCATAATGATATCACCTGTGCAGAATGTACTGACCATAATGATATCACCTGTCAAATGTACTGACCATAATGATATCACCTGTGCAGAATGTACTGACCATAATGATATCACCTGTGCAGAATGTACTGACCATAATGACTTCACCTGTGCAATGCTAAGGAAAGCCAGAAAACATGACCTGTTGGTGTGCCTTGAGGACTAGGGTTGGGAACCTCTGGTCTAGAAGACCAGTGCAGGGTAGGAAGGGAAGCGGAACACAACCTGTAGATCAGATTCAGCTTCCTGACCGGATACACAATTGGAGAGTAAGTAAACTAATAGCTACAGGGGGGACCTGTAAGTTTCAGTTTCTAAACACGCTGTTCCACCCATCATTAAAGCCTTTTACAAGCCACTTTGGCTAGTACTAACCACTTATTAGTAGATGCATTTACAGTACCCAGGCCTAAGCTTGAGCCACAGACATTTTGGGCCACACGTATGAAGACTGTCTAGGTCTAACACTTTCCTTGTTGCCCATAGTAACCAATCAGAGCTCCCTTTTCAATTCATACAGTGCTCAGAAAAAAACATCAAAGGGGTGCTCTGATTGGTTACTATGGGCAACAAGGAAAGTCGTAGACCTAGACCATTTACGTACATGTCCCTGTTTGTGTTTTATGCGCAAACTAGCTTTTGATCTGTTGGGAATATGCATAGCTTTTATCTAATCTATTGTAAAAGACCCTGCAAGTGCTGGTCTTGCCAAAACCACTCATGGATGTTTAGAACTAGTCACCGTTCTGGAGGATCAACCCTTAATCACACCTTAAGCATCCCTCCAATTATTCTTTTGTTTCTGAATTACTGTGTAGAAAACAGCTACACAGATTCTTCTATACACACGCTACACCAGGCCAACATGCAATGATATGCTAACCCTATTAGCATACCCTACTAAACCATAAAATATAAACCCTTTAAACACTGACACTCTAAAGGCTATGTTCACACGGAGTAATTGTGGGGCGTACAGTACGCCCCGCAATTAAGCCGGGTGTTTGGGAGACGCGCTGATCGGAGCGTACCCCCCGCAACCTGCTGGCCCCGTAGACTGTCACTACTCGTGTTATGTAAGCGCCGCAAGTAATTGACATGTCCGTATTGTACAAGTGAGGAGAGGAGGCGTAATTCATAGTTCTCTATGAGAACTGTGGATTACCGTAATTTCGGCGCGCATCCCGCTCGTATTAGAGCACAAATACAACGCGAAACGTGTGCCAAAATTTGACCGTGTGAACATATCCTAACTCTGACATACCTCTTAGACTAAAGGGATGAATCCCTACTTATACCCAATTGCTATGGAATAAATTATTAACTCCTTTTCTACCCTTGAACACCAAGAAAACAAGTATTACCTACAATAGACTTGAGTACATTAAGTGGGTTTTCAAGTTAAGATTTAAAAAATAAATAGAATTCGGCTTTGTCTAAACTGTACTTCTGCACATATTCCAGGTCTAATATTGCCAAAATCCATGCCGAAGTACACCCCCAACAATGTACACCACACGTCATTTAGTGCACAATGTAAAATATTCACCGTCAATCATACGACATGGCTGCAGTTTTACGGATGTCTAACAAATTGACAGGTCGGTTCTGTCAGACGTACATGCAGCGCAAAAAAAGTATAGCCTCCGGCTATTGCGTGTTGTTTGCACTGTTGAAAGTATGCACTTGCAAGTGCAGAATTTCGTCAACGCAAGAGAACGCATTTGCAGATCGCCACAACGCACCCTGTGAACCCATCCTAAACCTGGTAAGTAGTCAGCACAGACAAACTTTGGTAAACTGAATTATTAGTACATAAGCAAGCTGCAATTCATATATTTCTCTCTTGGTATGCTCCCACGGCGTATTTGCGGTCTGTATTTTGGAGTGCAATTGCGCTGCAATACGCACAAATTATGCCCCACAAATTATAGTAATTCATAGCTCTCATTGAGAGCTGTGATTGCCTGCCGTTTTCCCCGCCGCGTATTGCGCACTGTGAGAAAGAAGGGACATGTCACTTCTTCCTGGCGTTTATGTGCCAGGGAAAGGAAAGTCTAAGGAAGCCTGCACAGAGTACTTCTAAATCACCCGCCGTATAGCGGCACGTATATGCCACAAAGACACCGTATGAACTTACCCTCATTTTTAGCAAAGATCTTTTTAGCAAACTGTACTAAAAATGTGTGTTCAGCATATATACAGGCATGAACACAGTTGCAAAATACATCTTACTTTAGACGATTTCATGGAAAAGGGTTCCCCATTATTTGAATTGCTGACCTGTTGTTGAGATATTGATGTTAAAGGGGTTTTGCCAAGAAGTTCCTTACCTAACAGGCTGATACTCTCCTCTTGAGGCTTGAACAAAGGGGCGTTGTGTTTAAAAAAATAAGTACCTCCTCTGTGATGTCATCACTCCACCTCCCATGCACGTTCCTGATACACAGTCTCTGTAGTTGAGCAAACATTGTTTAGCTAATCCACAGAGCAGAACTGCATTGTGCACAAGCTATAAGCGTTTTATTTCTACCTCTTATTTGCTCAGGAGAGAAGATAAGGTCAGCAGGCAGCATTCTTTCATGAAGGGTTGCAGGTAGAGAGGGAGGAGGGCTGAGCAGAGAGCGTCTGCATGTTTACTCAGATAATTACATTACAACAAATGGATTCTCTATACAAAAGACACAGGATCTTTCTCCCCAGTCCCTTCAAAGTTCATTCATGTTCCCTGCCATCAGATAAGAAGTGCACACAATGCAAGCGCGGCCAGATCAGCTCCTGGTCATGTCTAATTTAAGCTGTCAGGAAACTGAGGGCATCTTAGTCAGGCTGTAGCTCTCATAGGCTTCACTTTTTTTTAATGACATATTTAGAAAAGTGATTAAATAGCCATTTTAGAGGATCCCACGTCAACATTAGATCATGGCAAAACCCCTTTAGTGCTTATTAGTGGGAATTAACACTAATAAGCACAATATCTTCAATGCAATACCAGTCTAACATCTTCCTTAAGAGAAGTTTATTTTTTGGCTTGACATCCACAAGTGAATTAACATCAGTGAGCACAAATATGTTGGCCAAAACAATGACAGGGGAGATGCATCTATAAACATGTGAAAAGTAGAACAGTAGTTATCCATGGTAATGCATCAGATTCATTCAGTGTTCCTATAGATAATGAAAGCAGTGACCAGATTGTCAAAAAGATGGTGGGTACAAGATTTGTTTTACAGTTATACACTATAGAAAAAGACAGAAGCCTCCAAAGACATAACATCCTCCTATGGGCTGTCCCAAATTGTTTGAAGGCATAGTAATCCTGGTGTATGTAAACCATTGACTTTGCAGAAAGTAATAAAAATGCCATAAATCATTTTGGTAATCCTAACTGACCTAACATGAATAAGGTTTATTCTGATTTCATGTCAGATAGTGAGATACTAAGATCAACTTTAAGGCATACATGCCAACTCTCCCGCTTTTGGTGGGGGGGAGGGGGTCCGCTAATGGGGGTCCCCTCCGCCCTCCCGGCAGAGTTGGCATTCCTCCCGCCGCCAGCAGGCAGCGGGGGTTCTTAAAATGACCGCGGCGACAGAGTAGCGCCGGTGCGCTACTCTGGCGCCCCCGGCCGCTCCTACAGGCGGGTGAAGCAGCCGCACAGTCAGTCAGCATACAGGGAGGAGGCAGGAGGGATTGTTCCCCTCCTCCCTTCTTCCCGTATGTACAGCGCCGTGCGCGCTGTACATACACCTCAGTGTCGCAGGGGGTGGTGACGCACGCTGCACTCACTCCCTGCGACGCTCAGACTACTCAGTCTGCCGGAGATGTTTCCCGGGGCTGCAGGAGCCTGGTGAGGTAAGGGCTTTTATTTTTATTATTATAGGGGGCTCTACCTGGCTACAATGGGTGGGGGGGTCTACCTGGCTACAATGGGGGGGGGGCCTTCTACCTGGCTAACTAAGGGGGGCCTCTACCTGGCTAACTAAGGGGGGCCTCTACCTGGCTGTAAGGGGCACTACCGGGTTATGGGGGGCTACTACCTGGCTATAAGGGCATCTACCTGGCTACAATGGGGGGGGGTCTACCTGGCTACAATGGGGGGGTGGGGGCCCTCTACCTGGCTAACAAAGGGGGGCCTCTACCTGGCTAACTAAGGGGGGCCACAACCTGGGTAACTAAGGGGGGCCTCTTACTGGCTAACTAAGGGGGGCCTCTACCTGGCTAACTAAGGGGCACTACCTGGTTATGGGGGCTACTACCTGGCTATAAGGGCATCTACCTGGCTTTCTTCCAAAGCCGTTATGCAGTTAGGTGGAGTGGGTGTGACTTTTTGAATGGGCGTGGCACACCGACAAGTTGGGCGTGTCCATGCAAATAATTGCCGCGGTGCGCGCCGCCCTCTACAATCTCCTGCTTTTTCAATTTCAAAAGTTGGCAACTATGCTTTAAGGAGACAACACATACAGATTAAAATAATCAAAAATTTAACCTTTCAAAAATTACAGGGCTAATCGAGAACACAATGTAAACCAAGTCACAACTTCACTTGTTATAATTATGAGATACTGGTACCATGAGAAGTCGCACTACAACACAACTAATATAAAATAGGTATCTCCCCACAGTCATTCAATGAGAAGTGGAAATTTAGTGCTTCTTTTAATATAAAAAGTGCAATAAAGCAATCTCATAATAATGTCACAATGGAAAGAAAACAAAGTACAAAAGTGTTTTCACACCATAATACACACAAACCAATAGTAGAAAAGTGCAAGTAGTGCAGACAAAAAAAAAAAAAAAAACACCACAACACACACCAAGCCAGTTTCCAGGAGCTGGACCCACCAGAGAAAACCTCGGGGTCACTGGCTAATACTGTAATATCCATTTTGGAGCCTTCTATGGCTTTTTAAAGTGGTTTTGCCAGGACGTGCCTTATCTGCTAAGAAGCAAATGTAAACAAGCCACCCTGAGCTGAGAGAGAGACACAGCCAGAGCACAGAGCTGCATAAGGGATCGTGTGAAATGTTCACTCAAATAATCCAACTACAACTAGTGGATTCTGTATACAAAAGACAACACCTTTTCTCCACAGCAGCTTGAAAGTTTCTTCATGTTCCCTGTCATCAAATAAAGCAGGGATCTACTCAGATAATCACACTACAACTAGTGGATTCTATATACAAAACAGAATATATTTCTACCCGGTGCCTTGAAAGCTTCTGCAGCTCAGTCTCATCAGATAAGACGCTTTCTCTGCGCAAGCCCGGCCAGCAGCTCTTGTCAGGCCGTATCTAATAGAAGCTTTTAAGTAACTAAGGGCAGGTAAGGCAGCCTGTAGCTCTCTCAGGCTGCACTTTTTGTAATCACATATATTTAGAAAAGTGATTAAAAACCCATTTTGGAGGATCCCACGTCAACATTATATCGTGGTAAAACCCCTTTAATCCATTTGTGTTGTGTCTGGAACCTTTTATCTAATTTTTTACATATTTGGTTAGGCGCCGACTTTTTAAAGTGCCCACTTTCATTTTTAGGTAAGGTCTACAGGGCATTGGACAAAACTCACTGAAAAGCAAAACCTAAAACCGTTCATAAAACTGAGTTTTTTATCCAGTGCATGTTAAACAGCTCAAAAACAAACCGTTTGGCGCATTTTATTGCAGAAAAGCATAGCATTAAATTTCTGGGGGAAAAAAGCATAAAAAAATGTCAGTTTATATCGACTTCAATAGTAAGTTTCTGCAACCTTTCAAAAAACGACCAGGAAAAAAATTGTTACGTGGAGACTATAGAACGGTTTTTTTTACTATTTAAGTCTATGGGACCTGTTTTCAGTCGTTATTTCAGAAAACAAAAAAGCGGCAAAAAAAAAAAAAAAAAGGAAACGTGCAGTGGAGACATGGCCTTTGTCTGTACTACTTTCCCACTTGGGTTTAGTGTATTATGGTGTAACTAAACATTTATACTTTAGATTTTCTCTCTAGATTATTAGGCTATGTCTATACAGCATAAGCTTTACGATTGTATTTTCTGCGCTTTTAGGATTTTAAAAGCGCAAAAATACGGCCGTTCCTGCGGCTCCATAGACTAGAATAGAAAAGACGAGCTATAGTCTCCACAGTTTGTCTTTTCTATGATCGTCTTTTGGTGCCGGCATATTATACAACATGTTATATAATACACCCGCGCTTCCAGTTTTCTCTGCATCTTCCCATACAATACAATTGTATGGGCGACGTAAAAAAAAACAAAAAAAACAAACGAGAAGTGACCATGTTTTTTGCGCAAACCGTGACAAAATCCGTGGTCGTGCCTCGGAAAACAAAAAAAAAAGGCCCGTTTTGCCTGATGAAGTGTAGCCATAGCCTTAAGCTATGTTCACACGGCTTATTTTGGGGCGCATTTCGCCACTTATTGAGAGCGTACTGCGCTCCAACACGGGCGAAATGCGGCCCAATCATTACGGTAATCCACAGTTCTCAGAGAACTATGGATTACGCCTCCTCTCCCCGCGTATACAATATGATCGTATTGTAGGCGCGGGGAGATAATAGACATGTCATTTATTCCCGGCAGTCTATGGGGCCACCGGCCCACCCATACTGCGGAAGTACGCGCGAGCTCCAAAACACTCAGCGTAATTGCGGAGCGTACTGTACGCCTTGCAATTAACCATGTGAACATTGGCTTAGGGTGAGTTCACACAGCGTATTGTGTTGTGTTCCTGTGAGCACCGCAATACACTTTCTGTCGAAAGTACGCATTAGCCAGCACTTGCTTTCATCAGCGTTATGACCTGGCCACCTATTACTTTCATTTTCGCCTAAAGTGACAGGTCACTTCTTTTTATGGGTGCATACCCTGCACCGTGGAAAGGGTATATGTCGGGCGCATTGCAGGGTAATTACACACCACAGTACGCCCTGCAAATACTTTGTGTGAACACCCCCTAAGGAACGGTTTGCTTATTATTGCACAGACTATTTTTCTACTGAGAAAGCAGTATATTTCTAATGCACTTTATATTGTTAATGAATGACTGCAAAGAATGATCCATTTGTATTCATTCTCCAGTATTGGGACTTCTGGTAGCAGTATCTTATACTTATAACTCCGACTCCTCAATTTCCCTAACACCAACTCCCACTCCCTCATACACAGCGCATGTTTAAGTGATAACTTTACTGTAATAAGATGGTAACATCAGGGTTTTTATCACCTTTATGATACAATAATTAAGCTACTTAGGTAGAACATAAATAGATTTATTGGACTCTACTTTAGAGCACAAAAAAAACGTTAGTGAAAATTTTTAGGGCTTGTTCACACGACGTTTTTGTGATCCGTTTTACGGATCCGCAAAACGGATCTAACAATTGTCAGTGTGATTAACATTGCATTCAATGGCAAAAGCGCATTGCTGTTCTCACGGGAGATCGCCGATGCACTTTTGAGGGCTCTCCTGCAATGCGCTTTTCGGATCTGCTTTAAGAATTGACATGTCAATTCTTGCGTTCTACACAAGTAAAAGCCCATAGGAGATAATGGAGTGCGCTTTTGGCACCTGTCCAAAAGCGCTCCACACTGTGGGTACGTATTGCCGGCTGAAAGCGAATCCGAAAAGCGCAGTGCACAGCTGATGGATTGGAGGTGAATGTGGCTGCAGGGGGATGGATGGCGGGAGCCGTGCTGACCCCGGGCTCGGCTGCGCCGAGTGCTTTGTGGGGCAGGAGGATGAGTGGGCGAGAGACACAACTGAGATTACGAAAGGTGTATGAATTGGACTCTTGGAAATAAAACGCCAATCATATGGGAGAGAGGGAGAGAAAAAAGGATCCAAAACGTCGTGTGAACAAGCCCTTAATATGCAAATAATGCAGTAGGTGAAAAAATTGTTTTCACCGGAAAATGTCCCGAATAACATTTGTGGAGTCTATGAATTGTTCTGAGAAATAGAATAGCCTCCATCAGATCCTTCATAGATTACCTCAAATCTGACCAAATTATTTCCAGGTTAGAGAACGGCCTCTCTACACTAACTTGGGTTGGGGCAAAGTGGGCAACATCTCTAACAATTTCAGGGTATAAAGGCCTCACGCAGCGTTAGGTCTGATAAACGGTTGAAGAGCAAGTGAAAAATGTTGCTGAAGTCTGGTCAATCTGTTTGCTATATTTTTTAATATCTTTATTTTGTGTGTATTGACTTTTTAATGTGCCCGCTTGCACCTTTTGGGGTTATCCGATGGGTTATTAGGAACAACTACTGTATTTTACTTCACACACCGATTCATCTTTTCCACATTTGGTTGCCATGAACAACTACTCCAGTCATGTTTGCCAACCACACGGACTATTAGCGGTGGTTTAACAGTTTAATAAACCAGCAACCGGATGTCTCCATTTGGCAACATACCAATTGACTCTCCGAGTTGCTGAGATGCTGTGGCACATTTACTATAGCAATTGCTCCAGAATTCTGGCACAATATGCAGCAGATACTGCCATACATGCTTTACTCCACTTGTTTAAATATATTTTAGGACAGTTTCTAGACACTTCTGCGCCTCATTCAACAAAATGGCCGTGTGATAAAGGTGTGGTTTCACAGGAGAGGTTTGGTTAAGCATTCAAAGCCATTCCACCAAAAAAAGTGCCAAAAATGTTCCCACAAATAGCTGCACAAACAAAGCCAACAAACACAAGGTGTAAAGTTAGACTAGACCGCCTAAACATGCCCCAGATTTAACATTATGGTATGTGCCCGTTTTAAGACGGTCTAGTGCACACTAAGGATTTGAAGTGCTGATAAACCTGATCCAGTATATTTTAATGGTGCCAGTTACACTTCAGGTTTCGGACTGAGTTCTTGGTCCTGACACTCTATTCAATGTCTATAAAGCCAACAGAAGCAGTTAGCACTTTACTACTGTGTTTCCCCGAAAATAAGACACCCCCGAAAGTAAGACATAGCAGAGATTTTGTTGAATTCCCTAATATTAGGCACCCCCCCGAAAATAAGACCTAGCAGAAATCATTAGAGTGGAGGGACTTGAAGGAGGTCATGTCTGTGTCACACAGGTCCAAACATCCAAAGGCATCCTCAAACTGCGGCCTCAGCTGTTGGGAAACACAATCCATCATGCATTTAAATAATCATAACAGAGGGAAGATGGAGTTGTAGTTTCCCAACAGGGGAGGCGCATTTGAGATGCCTTCCAAAGGAGAGTAGACAGAAAGTACATGTAAGTAACAGAGGGAAGAGGGGGAGAACAGAGCAATGATACTGACACAACACCATCTCACAGACGTGTGGGCACTGGACTTCTAGTTCTACAATCCCGCATTCACATGCCACTTTGAGATAAGTCACTGCAGGCGCCATAAAAGTCCTTTACATACTATATCCTATGGTTGTGACATATATACTATAATTTAAAAATATACATAAAATATATATATTAAAATATATATACACACAATAATATATTATACACACACACATATATATATATATATATATATACGCACACACTAGAATAGCATGTTATAATTTATTCATTGAAAAATAAAATCCCCTGAAAATAAGACGTAGTGCATCTTTAGCAGCAAAAGTTAATATAAGACGCTGTCTTATTTTCAGGGAAACAGGGTATCAGTCAGTCTTGACCATCACTCCATTTAGTCTCCTCCTCACTGCAGTTTTGCAAAGAGGAAAAACTTGGCCTTTGGACCCACGTTCTAGTGATAAATGAGGATCCCAGAGGTCAGAGCCCTCCCCAGCGACCATGCATTTATCGCTTATACTGTCCATAGGTGATGAATGTCAACTGTGGGAAAATCCCTTTAATATAGTATGTAGGGATAAGCAATATATAGAGTTCATAGATCATAGCTGGCTTCTATAGGTTAGTGCCCCATAGCTATACCTTTATAAACATGACAAATCTACACTGCAAATGATAACCATGGCTAGCAGCATATGAAGACTACATTTTATGCTTCCTGGTTAGAAAGGTGACACAAGAGGAGGAACAAAGATGAAGGCGCAACCATCTGACAAGTGCAATCGTAAAGACAGGAAACAAACAAACTGGTTAAAAAAAGTGATCTACATGACCACATAGAACAGGAAGGATACTTGTGTGAAGCCTTCCCTGTACAGCACTATACACCCAACATGTAATACAGTAACTTCCTCCACCTAGCAAACATGGCGTGACTGTGCAAGTCTACCTCTTAAGAATGCACATTTTTTTTTCTTTTCTGTATGAAGTCTAATTGCAAAGTTAGTTCATTTACTCAGACTTTATATACAGCCTTGCATACAGAACACAATATCAACAGCACTCTATACGCACTAAAAAACAGTCAAAAAGGAAATAAGAACTTTTTGGAACAGCATTCCTGCTACTGTGGAATATATGAAAAAAAATTGAGGTTAAATGTACATTTTTAATCAAAACTGTAAATGCCCACCTATCACAGCAAGGTGACCCCAATACAGGTGGGAACCTACACTACATGCTTCCTCTCGGTGTCTGTTCAGACCTTCACATTTCTGGGATAGAAGATTCCAGCTATAAACCTGATCCGATTAAAAAGCCTGTGCAGGTGGGTAGAGTGCACAAACCAGTGTGCACCTATATGTTTATTCTTCAAAATGGATGTGCTGACCAGATTGTTTTATATACATCCTGTTCGAGTGTAGAGCACACCTGGGCATTGTGCGGCCCGCTAGCTTGTCGGATGCGGCCCGCAGCGTACGATGCCCAGGTCTACTAATAGTAGCGCTGACGGCCCGCCGCGGCCGGGTAGTGCCGAGAGGCCGCGGCGGGCCGTCAGCGCTACTGTTAAATATCCCTGGTATGTGAAGTCGGCAGCGACGCAATGAACTCCGCTCATCGCGTCGCTGCCTCTCCTCGGCGCATGGAGTAATAACTCTCTGCGCCAAGGAGCTGCTGGAGGAGCGTCCCGGCGCTGGCGACGTGAGGACATCATCACGTCACCAGCCTCGGGCAGAAGGAGACGCTCGGCGGGGAATCAGGTAAGCCAAGGTGAGTATTAGTATTGTTATTTTTTATTTAGGTCATAAATCTAATCTATCTACCTGCCTAAGGGGGCTCTATAACTCTCTATATACCTGCCTGAGAGGGCTCTATAAATATCTAAATACCTACCAGTGGGGGGCTCTATATCTATCTATATAGCTGCCTGTGGGGACATATCACTATCTATAGATCTGACTGTGGGGCCTCTATAAACCTCCCTTTGTGGACCTATATCTACCTAAATACCTCCCTGTGGGGACCTATATCTACCTAAATACCTCCCTGTGGGGACCTATATCTACCTATATACCTCCCTGTGGGGACCTATATCTACCTAAATTTCCTCCCTGGGGGGGACCTATATCTACCTAAATACCTCCCTGTGGGGACCTATATCTACCTATATACCTGCCTGAGGGGACCTATATACCTGCCTGAGGGGACCTATATACCTGCCTGAGGGGACCTATATACCTGCCTGAGGGGACCTATATACCTGCCTGAGGGGAAGTATATCTACATACCTGCCTTACTAAGGGTACAGAGTAAGTTTCCACAAAAATAGACCCCAAAAACTTCCTTTTTTTTAGATTATTACTAGTCCAGCCCTCTAAAAGCATCCCAATTTCTCATGCGGCCCTATGGGAAAATTAATTGCCCACCCCTGGTCTAGAGGTCCAATAGAGGCTTTTTTTATGACCTCTTATTGAATGTGGTATGTACAAAATTAGGGGGTGTTCCGACAGAAGAATATGCTTGTTAGCCTGTCAGGGCATGATGGAAAATAGAATAAAAGAATCATACTTCCATCCTGGACATTGCCGTTCTGTCACAGCAGCTATCCCGGTGATCCTGGCTGTAGCTTGGAATATTCATCATTCATATGAACAGTGCAGCCTGTGAATGGCTGCACCCGTCACGTGAACGATGAACGTTCGAGTCTACTGCTGGGATCACTGGATAGTTGCAGTGATGAGGAGACAGCATCCAAGAGGTAGGCTTCTATTTTCCATCATGCCCTCACAGACTAATGAGCATTCTGTTGTGACACCCCTTTAAATATGCAATCTAGTGAGGGTAAAAAAAAAAATAAAAAAGAAAAGAAACAATATTACACAAAACACACAGCACCAATCATCTGCCCCAATTACTCTAAACAACTATATTAAGAATTATGGGCAAAAAAGGAATACATTTTTAACATTTAAACATCTTAAAGGGGTTGTCTCACTACAAGGATTGCTGTTTTGTATGTTAATGATCTTGCAAAAAACAAGTCACTTTGCAATATATGTCCATTACCAGTGTCCTACCCATTCCTAGATATTCTCTTGTATGGGCTGCATCAGCTTCTAAGGTCGCTATAGCTACAGACCTGTTTGATCCCTCCTGATAGACTGCAAGTGCTGGTCGCTATAGCTACAGACCTGGTATCTTCAGATGCTCCTCACTGCAGGTCAGTAGAAGCCAGTAAGCACTGAATTCAAATATGCAACTGTGAAAACAGGACTGAAGTAAGCTGAATTGATGTAGTGAGACAACCCTTTTAAAAATATAATTTTATACACACACACACCCAAAATGCGATCCGCCATCACAGCAATTCATAGCGCTCAGAGAGCTATGAATAACGTCTGTCCTCCCCGATGTGCATTGAACACCAGGAAGAAGTGAATGGGGCTAGAGCTCCTTCTAGTGTGTTCATTCATATTGGAAAACGATACTTGGCCCTGCACATATTTTTTGAAAAAATAATAAGCATCCAAATATTTTTTGGGATGTGCAGGGCCAAGTGTCGTTTTCCAGTTTGTGTATGGGGAAGTGGCTGCCTCCGTTGTTTTTTTTGCACTCTAGCCACCTTAACAGGTTTTAAATCTAATGTAGTGTGCCTGGTAGCTGGTGCCTTCACTCCCTGAAGTATGGAGGTCTGAACAGGACCTAGAGAGAGGAAATAGTCAGTGTAGGACCCAGCTGCATTGAGGTCTCGTTGAAGTTCGAAGGCGGACTTAAAGGGGTTGTCTCACTACATCAGTTCATCTGACCTCCGTCTTGTTTTCTCAGTTTCATTTTTGAATTCAGGGGGTGTGTTTACTGGCTACTCAAGCTGCTGAGGACAACAGGTCTGTAGCTATAGCGACCTGATGCAGCCCATACAAGAGAGGATATTTCAGAATAGGTCGGACATTGTTAATGGACATATACTGCAAAGTGACTTGTTTCTACAAGATCTTTAACATAAAAAGCAATCATTGCAGTGAGACAACCCCTTTAAGCAGTTTTGATCAAAAATATGAACCAAGAACATAATTTTCAATATATCCTCAGTAGCAGAAATGCTTTTTTTTAAAAAATTCCCCTTCTGATAGTTCTAGTTGATAGTAGTGTGCATGTTAATTCATACTGGGCGGCCCGCACAATAGCAGAAATAACGCCAATGCTTCTCTATAGGAGGAACCAGGCTGTAAAAAATTGCTACTTTACATTTGTGCCTATCTGGAGACATTAAATACAACTTGTGACCATTCCTGACCTATTTCAATAAATAGAAATCCAAAAAGCATACATAAATGGATAAAGTTGTGTGTATGCAGAAGTACTATGGACAAAACCTCAGACAGAACAGTATGCCAATAATACATGTAAGATTTAAGAAATGGCTATACATTATCAAGCCATGAAAGATATAGGGGCACAAATAATAAGAAGAATCACAACCAAGGAGTAATACTACACCCATTTCACCAAGGTTTTAGGTGGTGAAACACGTTGGGGTTCCTGTGCCTCATTCTTTGGTCTGTATTCGTATTTTTTTTACATTTAATCATGCACATTTAAAGGGGGGTTTTGCCAACGATGTAATGTTGATGTGGGATTCTCCAAAATGGGTATTTAATCACTTTTCTAAATATATGTGATTACAAATATTGCAGCCCGAGAGAGCTACAGGCTGCCTTACCTGCCCTTAGTTACTTCAAAGCTTGCATGAAATATGACCAGGCAGAGTGACAAGAGCTGCTGGCCGGACTTGTGCAGCAGAGCACACTTCTTATCTGATGAAAGGGGGCTGAAGAAGCTTTCAAGGGACTGGGGAAAAATATGTTGTCTTTTGTATACAGAATCCACTAGTTGTAGTGTGATAATTCGAGTGAACATTGCACACGATCCCTTATGCATGGCTCTGTGCTCTGACCAGCTCTCTCTCTCAGCTTGTTTACTTTTGCTTCTTAGCAGATAAGGCACGTCCTGGCAAAACCCCTTTAATATGGGGAGCATTATTTATTCATTGTGACTCTTGCTTATTATTTGTGCCCCTATATATTTATTGAGTTCATCTTGCATAACTATTTTTTTGCTTCTTAGATATATTATTGGCATACTGTCTCATCTGAGGTTTTGTTCATAGAACCACTACATACACAAAATTTGTAACCATTTATGTATGCTTTATGTTTTTTCGGATTTCAATAAAATTATGATAGTATTTTCTTTTTTGGGGGGGGTTTGAATGTATATACATGCCTATCATATACTTGTCTTACTCTGTAGTTTTTGTGTTTGGCAGTTGTTTCAATAAATAATAGCGTTACTCATGAAGTAACTATTCTGGAACATCTTTCTTTAAGTGTCTATGTTGTGTAGCTTCTATGTTATTTCTCTTAGAAAGTTATCATTGAACCTGGCAGAAGGGTGTTACCATTTGGGGGGTTTGTCCCAGCATAGTCTGACATTGACCAATCAGTGCCTAAAACAATCAGTGTGTGCAGGGACACACCCCTTGGAAACTGGAAAAGTAACACCCAGCTGTCTGTTTCAGTAATACATTTCTAGAAGGAATAACAAAGGAACAGCACAAAGTTATAAGAGAATATCCAGAATTTCACAAGAAACAAGTATTTACAAAAAAAAAAAAAAAAAAGACACGTCAGGAGATGTCACTGGTCCTCCTTAAAGGGGTCGTCACACTAAAAGGATTGACGCTTTTTATATTAAAGATCTTGCAAAAACAAGTCACTTTGCAATATATGTCCATTAACAGTGTCCTACCTATTCCTAGATAACCCCTCTTGTATGGGCTGCATCAGCTCCTCAGGTCGCCATAGCTACAGACCTGTTTGATCTCTCCCTGATAGGCTGCCAGCACTGGTTGCTATAGCTACAGACCTGGCTTCTACTGCAGCCTAGTGGAAGCCAGTAAACACGCCCCTGAATTAAAAATTAAACCGAGAAAACAGGACTGAGGTAAGATGAATCGATGTAGTGAGACAACCCCTTTAAGGTGTAACATGCAGTAGTTCTCTGTAGTAGTAACAAGATACATCACCCGGCTGACAACTAACACCCAGCACAGTGCAGCGGAGCAACAGCGCTCTAAACACACATGTCCTGTTGTACATCCAGGGAAAGAATACAGTTTTCTTCACATATTTCTCCTAACTTCAACCAACACAGAAAGTAGATTACAAAATAGGATTTGGCCGACTAAGGTGTAATCCCTAAACATTACGAAGAGGGGACAGATTAAAGGAAAAGAAAATGGGTTTATAATAAATTCTTACAATAAGGAATCAATAGAAGATTAAGTCTAGGGAATAAGCGTCAATGTCTCCTCCTAGAATACATCCCTCCCTCCCCCAGCTGACACGTGTACCCTGATTTACTCCTACAGGGGCTGGGTATAAAAGGAAAATCCTTTAACTCCTCTGTCGTCTCTGACATCGGATGGGAACCCTCAACTAGATTAGCATGGGTAATCCCTTAATCTCCCTGGCACTAGGCACAAAGGCCCACAAGGAAGAGATACTACCTGTGGGTTTTACAGATGGGGTTTCATGCTTTTATCTGTGCTACAGAACAGAATGTGACACCTGCAGACAGGCAAGCCGTTGCCTATCAATGTCAGGTGCTGAGAATTCAGGGGCAGGGCACAGCAAACACCATCCTAAGCCTAAAGGGTGGAAAGGGCACATGACGCCATGAATAGTTACATCTGAAGAACCGGGAATGGGCAGCAGATCACACAGGACTAGACTAGGATTTCGCTGTTCTCCTCAAAAGTAGACACCCAATCCTTCTGCCTCTTGGCCCTCTCTAATGTTCAAATCACATCGCTATAGCACCCAGAAAAGTTGTACAGAAGACGCTCAGCGTAACGAGTAATGGCAAAAACACGTTCTCTTGGTATAAACTGCAGTCAGTGAGGAACCCATCAAAATGGATTTGGTACTGAAGTCAGGCGAGATCTGCAGATTTTTAGGGTAAGTCCACACAGCATTTCTTGGGCCAGCGTTTTACACGCTGGAAACCAGCCCAAAAATCGGCCTCACACATGCGTCATCTTCCTTCATTGAGTATAATGTAAAATGTGTCTTGTCATTTGCATGAAGCGGATTTCACAACTGTAATTGTGAGACTTTTTTTGGACGCAATCACGGCCGTAAAAATAAGCGACAATTCTTGAGGCGTTTTTGACGTGTAAAATCCTCATAGGAAACAATGGAGTTGGATTTTTCAAAATATGCCTCCAATCAGGCGTTTTTTTGAAGCAGATTTGCACTTCAAAAAAACGCCATTTAACCATACCCTTTTTGGTTTCCAAGCTAATAAAGCCTCTGTCCTCGTTAAAGTGCCCAAACCTCATTACCTAGATTTCCTGCCGAAAGACCATATGTGGAAGCAATCGGTCACAGACCTTCATACATAACCTCATATTCCCACTTCTACAAAAATGTACCCATCTAAAAGCATACAAACCCGTCCAAAAACCCACCTTACTGATACAATACCAGCTATGTCCTTCATAAGGACAGGCTATCCATTCCAAGTTCTCCAACCAACAGTCAAGATTTTACAACTCATTCATGTCTTAGGACGGTTGTCCGAGCTGCCCGCGGGGACTCTTTACTGGAGCTGGAGGCTCCTCATCTTAAAACCATTCTGGCATTATTGAACATTTAACGCCGACTCCACCAAGCAACAAAACTGCAGCTAACCCTTGTGTCCTAAAAAGGTCTAGGAGGCCACGCTTGTTTGATGGGGTCCTCACTTTGAAGATCTGCTAGAACTACCACCATGGAAGAAAAAACACTGTGGTCACAAGAGAGTGGCAGCAAACATGACTAAAAAATCTCAGACTGTAAGGGCATGTCCCCACGGCACGGGTTTTCGGCCATTTTTTCAGATGGTTTGCGGTTTTGCCTGAAAAACCGGATGAAAATGAGCACAATGGTGCTCTATGGAAAACCCGTGAAGAAGACCCCCGGCCACCCGAAAACCATTGTGCTTGCACAATCTTCTGTCTGGTTTTCGGACGGAATATGTGCAAGCCAATGTGAAGAGGGGAGGGCTTTTCTCCACTCATCGCAGAGAAAAATTGCCCCCCCCCCTCCCCGCGGCCACTGCACACAAACCGGACAGATACCCGTCAGATCAACCGACCGGTATTTGTCCCTTGCCGTGTGAACACACCCTTAAAAAATTTACAGACCTACATTTTTGTGCATTAGATTGGAGTTATCACATACAGGGGTGAAAATAGATTTGTGATGTGCATGTAGTGTGTATCCGTATACATGCCAAATGTGTCCATATAACAGATGCTATAGAGTGGCATTTGTCACCCATAGGGTCACACTCTGACTTAAAAATAAGTACAGTACACTGGACTCCACAGGGTGGAAAAGTGCAGTCTTCTAGGTTATTTTCTCCCTTTTTATGCAGTATACTGTGCCAATGAAGATAAAGAAAAAAACTTTGAGATTCTTAGTTCACATGTTTTGATCAAAAAATGCTTAAGCCAACCCCAGCTACCAACGGGATCTCAAGGCGTATGCATGGAAGGTTGGTGCATTTTTTCTTTTTCTCTCTGGATTATGGAGGTCTGATTGACCCAAATGAGAAGTCTGTTGACTCAAGTGAGAGGTAAAAATAGAGTAGGACTACAAGCCTTGAGATCCCGTTGTAAGCCGGGGGTGGCATATGCATTTTTTGATCAAAACATGTGAACTAAGAATCTCAAAGTTTTTTTCATGTATTTTAGATAGCATAAATGCTTCTTTAGAGGTTTCCATGTCTTGTTTGTTAGCCCAATGAAGATAAAGGACATTCATGGCCTCCGGTGGACTATGTAACCCTATGGGCACGTTTAGAACGTAAGCTGGGATCTTCCCCATTGTACCACAAACGTGACGTGAACACCCCCCCAAGAGAAAAAACAAAAGAAATTGTTGGTAAACATCTCACCCCCTGGAGACTACGATCATACTGCCCTTCAGCACATATCCATTGTCTTTATAATCACAGAGGAAACTTCACTGTATGGAAATGAACCAGAAGTTATAACCTTTCATTGTATCAACAGTGAACCCTGTCACTATGTACAAGGAACCCAGTGAGGGCCATTCACAGCCTGTAGAGGTCCCGGGGTGAAGAAGTAAACCACCCATACAACGGGACAGCCACAAAGTAGAGTCTACACCAAACCCAAGAGGCTATAATACTGCCATATAGGGCCTAAGAGTACAAAACTGTGGGTCATGTTTCACAGGTAAAAAATGGGCATATTTCAGCCCGAAATTTTGCACCTCTGCGTAAATACGGGGGGAGATACGTCCCAGTCATTAGGTAATCCAAAAGTTTCCAGAGAACTATGGATTACGTCTCCTCTCCCGTCGACAATACACGCGGGGGAGAAGTGACATGTAAATTATTCACGGCGTATACCCCGGGGGGAGAAAAAGGGATGTCTCGGGGGGGGCAGCCCCCCCCCCCCCCCGAGCACACGGGTAATTGAGGCAAATAGGCCCCGAAACTATTGCCGTGGAACATACCCTTAAAGGGAGTTTTCCCCTAATGTTGTTGACGTGGGATCCTCCAAAATGGGTTGGTTCATTTTTCTAAAATATTTGATTACAAAAAGTGAAGCCTTAAGGCTACGCATTGCTCCAGCCCCCCCCTTAGTTTCCGAAAGTTTAATTTAGACACTGTTTCGGGCCGCATTTGCACTTTTTTCTGTACAGGGAACATAAAGGAGCTTGAAGGGTGGGGAAAAAAGGGGCAGTGTATGAGTCTGTTGTTTTAAGAGAACCACTGGTTGTAAGTAATTTTTTTGAGTAAAACTTTGCAGACGCTCCTTCCTTCCTAGTTCTCTGCTCACCCCCTTCCCTCTCACCCCTGCAGCCGTTCATGATGCTGCATGCTTTATCTTCTCTCCTGAGCAGATAAGAGGTAAGGAACTCACTTCATGGCAAAACCCCTTTTAGGTCTACAGAACCTTAACCCAGTCTGGTTCCAAACTTTGACGGCTATAAAAGAGGGTGTGGGGAAGGAGGAGTGAAGGCTGCCAACAATATATGCTGGGACCAGTCCAGCTGCACCACAAACAACATGTGAACACCCCCCTAAAAGAACACAAAATTGTTGGTTAACATAGACTGGTCATATTGCCCTTCAACACATACCCATTATCAGGGCTGCCAAAAGCAATTTCAAGGCCCCATATGGCCAAAGCATCTGGGCCCCTGCCTATTACCAGGTCTTATCATGCGGGGCCCTATCTTCTGGGCATCTGAGCAGGGCTCCTGACAGTACTGCTCTGATAGCACTCCTGCCCATTACAATCTGAAAAGTCACATTATGTAAATGAACCATAAGTGGTAAAGTTCCATAATATCGAGTAAACCCCTCTCTCTATGTACAAGGGACTCAGCAGACGACATCCCAAGGTGAAGACGTAAACCACAAATACAATAAACCGGTCTCAATATGGGGTCTAGAGGGCAGTATTGTTGTCAGGGGCCCTGTTCAAATTTTAAGGAGAGCAGGATCCCTGCTTGGAACTGGTAATGGTCTGGTACCCAGATTATTTGGATGGGGCCCTGAAATGACTTATGGTAGCCCTGTCCAAAGTGAAGAGCAACATAACATGCCAACATAATACTGCCAGATGGTGCCAAAGAGTATATAAAAAAAAAAAATTACCAGATCTTTGTACTGCCCTTATAATAGTGCCATATAGTGCCTAAGAGTACAAGGCTAACAGCTCTCTATACCACCCATATAATACTGCCATAAAGTGCCTAAGAGTACAAGGCTAACATCTCTCTATACCGCCCATATACCCAAATAATACTGCCATATAGTGTGTAACAATACAAAACTAACTGCTCTCTATACCGCCTATATAATACTGCTATACAGTGCCTAAGAGTACAAGGCCATCAGCACCCTATACCGCCCATATAATACTGCCATATAGTGCCTAAGAGTACAAGGCTAACAGCTCTCTATACCATCCATATAATACTGCCACACAGTGCCCAAGAGTACAAGGTACGCTCTCTATACCACCATATAATGGCTGCCTCCAGTGCCAAGAGTACAAGGCTATCAGCTCTCTATACCACCCATATAATACTGCCACACAGTGCCCAAGAGTACAAGGCTATCAGCTCTCTATACCACCCATATAATACTGCCACACAGTGCCCAAGAGTACAAGGCTATCAGCTCCATGTACACCCCATATAATACTGCCATATAGTGTGTAACAGTACAAGGCTATCAGCTCTACATACTGCCCATATAGTACTGCCATACAGTGAAAAGCTATCAACTCCCTGTACCGTCCATATAATACTGCCACACAGTGCCTAAAAGTACAAGACTAACAGCTCTCCATACCACCCATATAATGCTGCCATATAGTGCCTAAGAGTACAAGGCTATCAAGCTCCCTGTGTTACCCCTGCTTAGCTCCACAATCTGCCTTGTCTATAAGCAGAGGATGGGGACCCAGTGCAGGCTCCACAGCGCCCATGCTCGCCCGGGACCAGTGCAGGCTCCACAGCGCCCATGCTCGCCCGGGACCAGTGCAGGCTCCACAGCGCCCATGCTCGCCCGGGACCAGTGCAGGCTCCACAGCGCCCATGCTCGCCCGGGACCAGTGCAGGCTCCACAGCGCCCATGCTCGCCCGGGACCAGTGCAGGCTCCACAGCGCCCATGCTCGCCCGGGACCAGTGGCTGCAGCTCTTAATCCCCCTTCTCAACAGGTCTGTGCAGAGCGGAGCGTGCGCCCCGGACGTGCCCTGTGTCCACGATGCCCGGCCGGGGAGGATGCACTGACCGGCGGTGATCTTCTGCAGCAGCAGCACGTCCTCCGGGGTGATGTGCGGCTTCCTGAGCAGCTGCTCCTCCGTGCTGCCCGCCGCCACCACCTGCCCGCCGCCGCCGCCGCTCTGCTTCACCTTCATGCTGCCCTCCTGCGTTCTGCTGCCGGGGAGAGTGTCAGTGCCCAGGGAGGAAGAGCTCATTCTCCGGGGAAGGAACCGACCGCGAGCCTGGAGGAAGTAAGCGCGACACGGAGAGAGCGACAGATTGACAAGCGCGCAGGAGTGAGGAGGTGGATCCCAGCGACCTGCCCGCCCGGCTCACAGCTAATCCGGAGACCGTGCGGCAAACGCAGAACCCACTCCGGGCGCCCACCTGTGCTGGGGGATTGTCAGCGAGCACGCGTGCGCCCGGCCGCCTCGGAAGTGGGCAGCACTGCTAATAACATAGTAACTGCGCGCTGTGCGGACGGGAAGGAGGCGCGGGGCGGCCGGGCGCTACGGCCGGGAGAACACGGGCCCCGCTGATTGGCTGCAGCCAAGAACAATGGAGCTGTTATCACAGGGTGACGATGCGGCCGGAGGCGGCGCTCACCTGAGGAGCCGGCAGCGGGGACATCGCGGGGGATGCGAGAGACTGGCTCCACCTGTGTAACCAGTGGCATCAGTATATTAGGAAAGTGCTTAAAGGGATGTTCCCACCGCAGAGTTTGATGGGATCTGGCCAAAGTGTGATAGGTGCGGGGTCCATAGGTGGGAGCTGCACTGACCTCCAGCCCCTCAAAAGTGATAGGTGCGGGGTCCAGAGGTGGGAGCTGCACTGACCTCCAGCCCCTCAAAAGTGATAGGTGCGGGGTCCAGAGGTGGGAGCTGCACCAACCTCCAGCCCTCAAAAGTTGATAGGATGCGGGGTCAGAGGTGGGAGTGCACCGACCTCCAGCCCTCTCAAAGTGATAGGTGCGGGGTCCAGAGGTGGGAGCTGCACTGACCTCCAGCCCCCCAAAGGGTGCATGGGTGCGGGTCCAGGTGGTGGGAGCTGCACCGACCTCCAGCCCTCAAAAGTGATAGGTGGATGCCGACGGTCCAGGGTGGGAGCTGAACTTGACCTCCAGCCCCTCAAAGTGATAGATGCGGGGTCCAGGAGGTGGGAAGCCTTGCACCGACCTCCAGCCCTTCCAAAAGTGGATGGGTGCGGGGTCCAGAGGTGGGAGCTGCACCGACCTCCAGACCCTCCAAAGTGTGATGGGTGCGGGGTCCCAGAGTGGGAGCTGCACCCGACCCTCCAGCCCTCAATGTGTTAGGTGCCGGGGTCCAAGAGGTGGGAGCGTGCACCGTGCCCTTCCAAGCCCCTCAAGTGATAGATGCGGGGGCCAGAGGTGGGAGCTCCCCTACCCCCAAGTAAAAGTGATAGGTGGGGGGCCCGAGGTGGGGCGGCACTCCCCTCCGCCCCCCAAAGTGATTGCGGGGTCCAGAGTGGGAGCTGACAACCAGCCCCAAAGGGTGATGTGGAGGCCCAGAGGGGGAGCTGAAACCCTCCAGCCCCTCAAAAGTGGGGGGTGCGGGGGTTCCAGAGGGGGAGCTGCCCAACTCCGCCCCAAAAAATTTGATAGGTGCGGGGTCCGGGTGGGAGCTGCACCGACTCCACCCCCCAAAAGTATGGGTGGGGGTGAGGTGGGGCTCCCCGACCTCCACCCTCCCAAATGTAGTGCGGGTCCAGAGGGTGGGAGCTGCACCAACCTCCAGCCCCTCCAAAGTGATAGATGCGGGGTCCAGAGGTGGGAGCTGCACCGACCTCCAGCCCCTCAAAAGTGATAGATGCGAGGTCCAGAGGTGGGAGCTGCACCGACCTCCAGCCCCTCAAAAGTGATAGGTGCGGGGTCCAGAGGTGGGAGCTGCACCGACCTCCAGCCCCTCAAAAGTGATAGATGCGAGGTCCAGAGGTGGGAGCTGCACCGACCTCCAGCCCCACCAAAGTGATAGATGCGGGTCCAGGGGGTGGGAGCTGCACACCTCCAGCCCCTAAAAGTGATGGGTTGCGGGGTCCAGAGGTGGGAGCTGCACCAACCTCCAGCCCCTCAAAAGTGATTGGTGCGGGGTCCAGAGGTGGGAGCTGCCCCGACCTCCAGCCCCTCAAAAGTGATAGGTGCGGGGTCCAGAGGTGGGAGCTGCACTGACCTCCAGCCCCTCAAAAGTGATAGGTGCGGGGTCCAGAGGTGGGAGCTGCACCGACCTCCAGCCCCTCAAAAGAGATAGGTGCGGGGTCCAGAGGTGGGAGCTGCACTGACCTCCAGCCCCTCCAAGTGATAGGTGCGGGGTCCAGAGGTGGGGGGTCACGCCCTCCCCCCCCCAAATAGTCTTCCCAGTCGCCACCCCCCTCAAAAGTGTGATGGTGCGGGGTCCAGAGGTGGGAGCTGCACCGACCTCCAGCCCCTCAAAAGTGATAGATGCGAGGTCCAGAGGTGGGAGCTGCACTGACATCCAGCCCCTCCAAAGTGTGATAGGTGCGGGGTCCAGAGGTGGGAGCTGCACCGACCTCCAGCCCCTCAAAAGTGATAGATGCGGGGTCCAGAGGTGGGAGCTGCACTGACCTCCAGCCCCTCAAAAGTGATAGGTGCGGGGTCCAGAGGTGGGAGCTGCACCGACCTCCAGCACCTCCAAAAGTGTGATGGGTGCGGGGTCCAGAGGTGGGAGCTGCCCCGCCCTCCAGCCCCTAAAAGGGGTTAGGGCGGGGTCCAGGGTGGGAGCGCCCCCACCTCCAGCCCCTCAAAAGTGATAGGTGCGAGGTCCAGAGGTGGGAGCTGCACTGACCTCCAGCCCCTCAAAAGTGATAGGTGCGGGGTCCATAGGTGGGAGCTGCACCAACCTCCAGCCCCTCAAAAGTGATAGATGCGGGGTCCAGAGGTGGGAGCTGCACTGACCTCCAGCCCCTCCAAAGTGTGATAGGTGCGGGGTCCAGAGGTGGGAGCTGCACTGACCTCCTGCCCCTCCAAAGTGATAAGTGCGGGGTCCAGAGGGGGGAGCTGCACCGACCTCCGCCCCTCCAAGGATAGGTCCGGGGCCCAGAGGTGGGAGCTGCACGACTCCGCCCCTCCAAAGGGGATGGGTGCGAGGTCCAGAGGTGGGAGCTGCATGCCTCCAGCCCCCAAAAGGGGATAGTGCGGGTCCAGAGGTGGGAGCTGCACCACCTCCAGCCCCTCAAAAGTGATAGGTGCGGGGTCCAGAGGTGGGAGCTGCACTGACCTCCAGCCCCTCCAAAGTGTGATAGGTGCGGGGTCCATAGGTGGGAGCTGCACCAACCTCCAGCCCCTCCAAAGTGTGATAGGTGCGGGGTCCAGAGGTGGGAGCTGCACCGACCTCCAGCCCCTCAAAAGTGATAGGTGCGGGGTCCAGAGGTGGGAGCTGCACCGACCTCCAGCCCTCCAAAGTGATAGGTGGGGGTCCAGAGGTGGGAGCTGCACGACTCCGCCCCTTCAAAGTGTGAAGTTGCGAGGTCCAGAGGTGGGGCTGCCCCGACCTCCAGCCCCCCCAAAAGTGTGATGTGGGTCCAGGGTGGGGAGCTGCACGCCCTCCAGCCCCTCCAAAGTGTGATAGGTGCGAGGTCCAGAGGTGGGAGCTGCACCGACCTCCAGCCCCTCAAATTGCGGGTACAGAATGGAGAGTCGGTCACACTCACACACGACTATCCAGTCTGTTCTATGGCAGTTCTGAGTACAGGTGAGCAGTGTGTTCAGCCGACCTCGGAACTCCCATAGAACAAAGAGTAAGTGTAAGCGTGGCCAGTTCTACATTCTGAGCTGACACTTTTTAGGACCCATTCCTGAGATCGGTGCAGGTCTCACCTCTGGAACCCACAACTATCTTGGGAAAGTATCGGCTCAGAATGGAGATTCGGTCACGCTCACGCACGACTATCCTGTCTGTTCTATGGCAGTTCTGAATACAGGTGAGCAGTGTGTTCAGCTGACCTCAGAACTCTGATAGAACAGAATAGAGAGCCATGTGTAAGCCCGGCCGGCTCTACATCTGAGCTGACACTTTCTAGGACCCATTCCTGAGATCGGAACAGGTCTCACCTCTGGAACCCGCAGCAGTCATCTCAGGAACGGGCCCCTGAAAGTATCAGCTCAGAATGGAGATCCGGTCACGCTCGCGCACGACTATCCTTTTTGTTCTATGGCAGTTCTGGCTGACCCAGAACTCTGATAAAACAGAATAGAGAGTAAGTGTAAGCGTGGCCGGCTCTAGATTCTGAGCCGACACTTTCTAGGACCCGTCTGAGATAGGAGCAGGTCTCACCTCTGGGACCCACAGCTATCTTGGGAACGGGCCCCTGAAAGTATTGGCTCAGAATGGAGATCCGGTCATGCTCGCGCCTGACTATCCATTCTGTTCTGTGGAGTGTTAGGCTGTACTTAAAACTCCCATAGAATAGAATGGATTGTCATGTGCAAGCATGACCGTCTCTTCAGTTTGAGTAGAAACCTTCAAGGACCCGTTGCCGATATAGGTGGGACCCAAACCTATTAGACTCCGAGGGCATGTCCTGTGCTATCAAACTCTATGGTGGGAACATCCCTTTGAAGAGGACCCGTGGCTGCTCCTGACATGTCTGGTTTAGTCCATGTTAGTATTCTCCATGAAATAACAATTCTGGAATGTTTGTCCTTAAATTTCTATGATTTGTGGTTCCCCTGTTCCTAGAAAGGTATTACTGAATCTGGCAGCTGGGTGTTACCCACTGGGGGTGTGTCCTGCACAGTCTGACATTGTCCAATCAGTGCTGACAGTCAGTGTGTGCAGGACACGCCCTTCTTGAAAAACGTGAATGATAACACCCAGGTGACTGAATACATTTCTAGATAAAATAAGAGAGGAACAGCACAACACAGAGTTATAAGAGAAGAGGCTCCAGAATTGTTATGTCACAGGGAACCCAAGGATTTACTTAAAAAGACAGGTCAGAAGATGTCCCCTTTAAGTGACAAGCATCTAATATCCAAGTGCATAACAATGACAAAAAACTGGAGCCACTGCAGGAAGACGACCATCTAAAGGCAATGTGGTTAGGAGTGGAAAAGTTAGGATTGAAGTTGGCCTGTGTTGCTGGTGCCCACCTCCTCTGTGTATTGTGTGACAAACTTAAAGGGATGTTCTTAGGATGACCGTTTGGCACCCAAGGGATTGGGGGATTATATATATTTGACTTCCAGAAAGCTCCCTTAGAGAACCATACAAATTACACTTGTGCTGCCAGGGTGGTCTAACAATATAGAGTTATAGCCTTAGGGCTTGTCCCCAAGGCATGGGTTTGCAGACGGGTTTTAGTTTTGAAAACCGTCGCTGCAAACGGGGGATGATAAACTTATTTAATGGGCATCTATGAATAACCCGCCAGCGAGTCCCATGCTCGGGTTTTTCCGCCGGCGGTTATTTCAGACCGCCGGCTGCTCCCGAAAATATTTCTACATGTTATCATTCTTGCGTACCTGTTTTGGAGGAATATAACAATGGCTATGTGAAGGGGGAGGCTTTTCTCCCACGGAGGAAAGGTTTTTGGGGTTTTTTTTTTCCGGCCTTTTTTGCGGCCATGTGCCGGCACGGAAAACAGGACACAAAGCGACCGGTATTTGTCCTGTGCCGTGGGGATGCAGCCTTAGTCTCCCAAACATTAGTTATTGTGGAAGAAGTTAAAGGGGCTTTCTGAGCCTGCGGTAAAATAAAAAGATGTACTTGTACTCGCCCATCGCCTCAGTGGTTACATGTGAGAAGTGACCACACAGTAATTTGCTCATGGGGGCATGAACGTTATGTCATCGTTGAGGAGGGTGGACATTGGCAGTGCTGAAACTGCAGCAATAGGAGAGGTGAAAACAAAGTTAGTCTTTTATTTTTTACAGTCCCAGGCAGTAGGGGGTTTTATGGAAAGCTCAAAAACAGTCTTTAAAATAGGGGTGGAGCTGGGGGGTAAGTCTTCTGTGGCACACCTTCCATGGCTTTTTAATTGTATGAGGTCCTCAGGAATAGCTAGGGCTGCCTGGCCCTCAGACTGACTACTGTACATCAAAGGCAAAGCCTACGGCCTACAGGAGTAAGCGATGCAGGTGGCGTGTTACAGTGATGTTATCACACCTCCTGCGCCCCTGTGTCTACTAGGCCAAAAGCCTAAAGCTTAGTCTCTAAGTTAGTGACCTAGGAACAGCGTTCCAGCGTAGGCAGCATGGTGATGTCAATCCCCACACAGCTCCTAGGTGGGCTTACCTGGCAGGCATAGAAGGGTAGAGGTGAGTATCGTTTTTTATTTTTCCAACATGAGGGTTCAAAATGCCTACTATCTACCTACAGGGGCATGTATACTTGCCTGTCTAACTACAGGAGGTATATATACCTACCTACAGGGGGCCTATATACCTGTCTACCACCAGGAGGCCTTGTTATCTATCTACAAACAGAGGACATATACCAATCTACAGATGGTCTCTATACTAATCTACAGGGGGCCTATGTACCTACCTCAAGGAGGGCAAATCCTGCTATCTCCTTAGGTGGTCTATATGCCCCCGTCCCTGCTGAAAGGCCTGTGTACGTCCTTACCTAATGGGGGGCCTATATACTGACACACCTATTTAATAGGGTACCTATATACTGTATCTACCTGCCTACATGCACCAACATAAAAGGGGCTCTGCATACCTATTTTGGGGCTGTGCCAACCTACTATATTGAGACGCAAGACAAGAATAAAACTGGGCGCACAAACAGAAGCCCCATAGCCATCTTGGGACACTCTTACTGTTAGAGGTTCAAGGGGGTCATTACCATTTGAGGTGTTTTGGATAAGGAGTTTGTCTAGAGGTGTGAATGTCTAGAGAAATGGTGGAAAAATGTGGCTTCCCAGATAAATTCTGCAGGGACGCGTGGTGGCCGGGAGAAGTCATTGTGAGTTTATTTTAAAAAGTGGTTAGGTTTCTGACCAAAGCAGAACTTGAAGGCAGATATTGTGTGTGGACAGGTGGGGATTTGTGCAGGGGAGCTTTTGAGTCGTAAACTTATCCCACAAATAAAAATAACCCTCACATAGCTTCATGGACGGAAAAGTAAAAAAAAAACTTATACTCTTAGATTATAGTAACTTGATTATGATTTATGAGTGCAAAAGTTCTAGCTACACCGCTGCATAACTAGCATGTTTCCCCAAAGACAAACATAGGCAGGGAACAAAAACAAAACAAACAACACAAACCAACCCTACCTGGCAGCTTCTTGGATTCCTTCTGCTAAGGACTCATTTACAATATCTTTTTTGATGTTACCTATTTTTTTCAGCCTTTTATGAATTTAAAGGGGTTGTCTCCAGGGGCGTTGCTAGGGTCCTAAAACATCCGGGGCTCGGGCCCTTTGTGTTTTTCTGGGTAGGGCTGGGTTCACACGACATTTTTCACGCCTCCTTGTGAACTAGTGATGTTTTTTACTGGGAAAATAAAACCTTGTGTTCCTGTCACAAATTTTCTGAACATCACACACAGATCCGATAATCTCCTCAGCAGGTCACTGTACAGTAAAATTCACAATGACTAAATTTACTTTTTCAGAACTTCTCACCTTCTCATATGACAATACCCCTAATACTGTCACCCAAAAACATCCACCTACACATGAGACAATTACAGACGATGTTTGTTACTAAAACCAATTCCTACAAAATCCAAGACCAAAAACTATTACGTATAAAGGATCAAATAATCCTGCCAGTCCCACATTGTGACTATCAGTTGTACACAGGCTCTGATTAATTTACCACCAGCCATACAGTTGACCAGATAGTGGTAGTTACTAGTATGTAGCGCCGCAGACATATAAGTGATTACACTGCACAGTTACATTTAGTGGACTCACAGAGACGGCTTTTCTGATCAGCGTCGTTCACTTTCCTTTTCTTCATCCTCGGTTCACACTTCTTGCTGATTGCTCCGGCCCAATACTCGTCCCTGAGGTTTGGAAACAAATATCTTAAATCCTCACATTTCCTTGCAACTCTTAATTATAGGTATTAGCAAGTCCCTCAAGTTTAGGTATATAGGGGCCTGAAGCAGTATATGGGGCCAATCAGGCAGATATATGGGGCACAGGCAGATATATAGGGGCCAAAAGCAGGTATATAGGGCGCCACAGGCAGTACTATAGGGGGGCACAGGCTGATATGGGGGCACAAAAGCAGTTATGGGCCTCAGGCAGTATATGGGGGCACTGAGGGCAGTATATTAGGGCACTGAGGCAGGAATATTGGGGCACTGAGGCAGATTATAGGGGCACTGAGGCAGTATATGGGGGCCACAGGCAGGGATATGGGGGCCACAGGCAGGGATATGGAGGCCACAGGCAGTATATGGGGGCCACGGGCAGTATATGGGGGCACAGGCAGCATATGTGGGCCTCAGGCAGGCATTATAGGGCACAGGCAGGGATATGGGGGGCCACAGGCAGTTTATGGGGGCACAGGCAGTAATTATGGGGGCCACAGGCAGGGATTTGGGGCCACAGGCAGTAATATGGTGAGGGCCTCAGGCAGGCATTATATAGGGCACAGGCAGTATATCGGGGCTCAGGCAGTATATGGGGGGCAACTGAGGCAGTATATAGGGGGGGGGGGGGGGGGACCCACAAGAAAGTATAAGGGGCACCTGACGCAGAATAATAGGGGCACTGAGGCAGTATATGGGGGCCACAGGCAGCATATGGGGGCCCCACAGGCAGGGATATTGGGGGCCAAAGGCAGTAAAAGGGGGGCACAGTCAGGCATTTAGGGCACAGGCGCATATGGGGGCAACAGGCAGGGATATGGGGGCCAAAGGCAGGGTATGGGGGCCCAGGCAGTAATTTGGGGGCCACAGGCAGGGTTGGGGTCCACAGGCAGAATATATGGGGGCACAGGCAGGATTGTAGGGGGCACAGGCAGCTATATGGGGGCCACAGGCAGGCTTATGGGGGCCACAGGCACGGCATTATGGGGCACAGTCAGTATTTGGGGGCGTCCAGGGGGGGGGCCTTGAAGTCGGGGGGGCGGCGTGGGGGGGGGGCCACAGGCAGGGATATTGCGGCCAACAGGCAGGGCTTTATAGGGTGCACAGGCAGGAATTATGGGGGCCACAGACAGGCATTTTAGGGGCAAAGGCAGTATAATGGGGCACTGAGGCAGGTAAACGCTTAATAAATAACAACATTCAGCTCAACCTTTACTCCCCCAGGTAGCGCGCTCTGTCCTCTTCAGCCCCGCGCTCTCTCTGGCAGCTCCCTCGGGCGCACGGCCTATGACGCGCGTGCGCCCGAGGAGAGGCAGCGGCGCGATGACATCAATTCATCGCGACGTGCTGCCGGCGGAAGCGCACGGGGCACGAGGCGGGTCTCTGCGCTAAGAGGGACCCGGCGGAACCCAGCAAGAGGTGGACCCAGAAGCACGGTCACGCACTGTCTGCGTAGCAGGGAGCGCTAGCTCTCTTGATCCGCAGAAAAGCCGCAGCTGGATGTGCGTCCAGCGGACGCACATTGCTAGCTGAAGGGCCAGCGGTGCTCCAAGCCAACTGCAGCGGCCGGAGCCAGGGGACTAGGGGCACTGGGAGTTTATTCGGCCCCCCCGAGCCCCGAATAAAACAGCCTAGCGGACGCCCTGGTTGTCTCACTACATTGATTCATACTTACCTCAGTCCTGTTTCTTGGGTTTCACCTTTGAATTCAGGGCTTGCTTTACTGGATTCCAACTAGGCTGCTCAGTAGAAACCAGGTCTGGGCTATAGTACCAGTGCTTGGCAGCCTATCAGGATAGATCAAAAGATTCTGTAGCTATAGTGACCTGAAGAGCTGATGCAGCCCATACAAGAGCGGATATCTAGCGATTTAGATAGGACAACTGTTAATGGACACATATTGCAAAGTGACTGTTTTTGCAAGATTCTTTATATAACAAGCAATCCTTGTAGGTGAGACAAACCCTTTTTAAAGTCCTTTTATTCTGTTAAATTGTGTAAGTGTGCTTTTTAATGATTTCTTTTCAAGTTCTATAGAAAACTGATCCCAAAAACACAAGACTTCCAAAAACTAAATGCTTTGTATGTAGACCTTTTAATAATTTGTTAGCAATTTTAAAGGGATTGACTGATTAAAAAAAAGACAAAAAAACATACAAATGGTCAAAATGATATCAAATAAAAAATCAATTTACCTTTTTAGTCTTCGGCATAGAAGTTCCAGCAATAATTATGTGCTGACTAGAAATCAACAAAGACTAGACTGACGGTGAAAGCTTCAGGGCAGGGATAAAAAAAAAGATTTTTTTTTTTGAGTCGGACAACCTATTTAGCTCCTCCAGGTCACAGCCATTGAGGATTTTAATTTTTTGTCTTTTCTTTCCCACTTTTCAAAATCCATAACTATTTTATTTTTATGTCTACATCGCCATATGAGGGCTTGTTTTTTGCGGGACATGATTTTTTTTTAATGGTGCCATTGACCATAATATATACTGTGCTGGGAAACCCACAAAATTCTGTGTGTGGTGGAACATGAAAAAAACACAAATGCACCATTTTTGAGGTGGTTTCATTTTTATGGAGTTCACTCTTTGATGTAAACAAATGTTTTATCTGTATTCTGCAGGTTGATAAAATTCCGGTAATACCAAATTTGTAGAGGTTTTGTTATGTTTTAGTACTCTTAAAACATTTCTAAAATAAAAACTTTTTCTGTTTTTACAATTTTTGCTGAAATGTTATTTTTTGTGACCTATAACTTTTAGTCTGTGGATCTGAGTGAGGGCTCATATTTTGTGGGCTGAAGTGTAAGTTTTCATTGGGATACATGGCAGCTGATCGTCACCTGCGATTACGTCTAGGGGGGTGGAAAGGTGCACAGCACTGTTCCTCATTTATTTACACCGCAGCCATGATCGCCACTGCGTCTAAAGTTTTACAGTGCCTTGCAAAAGTATTCGGCCCCCTTGAACTTTTCAACCTTTTGCCACATTTCAGGCTTCAAACAAAGTTCAGTGAGGATCTCTGAATGATCCAATGTTGTTCTAAATGACATGATGATAAATATAAATCGACTGTGGTAATCAAGTCTCCATATAAATGCTCACTGACTCTGTGATATGTCTCAGGGTTCTGTTTAAGCCGCAGAGAGCATCATGAGACCAAGGAACACACAAGGAGGTCCGTGATATGTTGTGGAGTAGTTTAAAGCTGATTGGGATACAAAAAGATTTCCCACAAAATGTAAAACATCCAAGGTGCACTGTGCAAAGCGATCATTTTGAAATGGATGGAGTATCAGACCACTGCTAATCTACCCAGACCCGGCCGTCCCTCTAAACTTCATCTCAAACAAGGAGACGAACTGATTCAGAGATGCAGCCAAGAGGCCCATGTTCACTCTGGATGAACTGCAGAGATCTACAGCTGTGGTGGGAGTGTCTGTTCCATAGGTCAACAATCAGCGTCGCTGCACAAATCTGGGCCTTTTGGAAGTGTGGCAAGAAGAAAGCCATTTCTCAAAGGATATCCATAAAAAGTCTTGTTTAAAGGTTTGCCACAAGCACCTGGGAGACATACAAATGTGGAAGAAGGGGCTCTGCTCAGAGGAAACCAAAATCCAACTTTTTGGCCACAATGCAAAACGGTTTGTTTGGTGTACAAGCAACAAGATCTTCCCCTGAACCACCATCCCCATGTCAACATGGTGGGGGCAGCATCATGGTTGGGATTTTCTTCAGCAGGGGACAGGGAAGATGGTTTAAATGATGAGAAGCATGGATAGAGCCCACAATACAGGACCATTCTGGAAGAAAACTATTGGAGTCTCGAAAAGAAACTGTGGACTGGACGGTGATTTATCTTCCCAGAGACAATGATCCAAACATAAAGCAAAACTCTACTTGGAAGGTTCACAACTAAACGTATCCCAGGGTGTTCGATATGTATAAAGTCACAGTCCAGACCTGGTCAAGCGAGAATCTGTGGATAAGAGTGTAAACTGCTGTTCCCAAACGCTCCCCATCCAACTCAAATGAGCTCAAGCTGTTCACAAACGCTCCCCATCCAACCTCACTAAGCTCCAGCTGTTCTCAAACGCGCTCCAGCGTTCACAAACGCCTCTCATCCAAACCTCACTGAGCTCCAGCTGTTTGCAAGGAAGATGGGCAAGAATTTAAGTCTCCTAGCTTGTGCAAAATTTTGATAGAGGACAGAACCCAGCGTCTTGAAGCTTAATCACAGCAAAAGGCGGCGCTAACAAAGTATTATTAAGGGGGCAGAATAATTTTGCATGCCGCACTTTCATTTTTTTTTTTACAAAAGTTTAAAATATCCAATTAAATTTTGTATTCCACTTCACAATTGTGTCCTACTTGTGTTGATTCTTCGCAAAAAAAAAAAAAAATAATTTTATATCTTTATGTTTGAAGCCTGAAATGTGGCAAAAGGTTGAAAAGTTCAAGGCAATTAATTTTAATTAACAGCCTACCGTATATGTAGCAGGGTCAGCACATAAGCCTGCTCCATACACCCTTTATGCCATTTGGACTTATGGATAATGGACAGATGATGAAATGATAATTAGGTGATATATGCCAAAGTAACATCAACCTGAATGGCAGGAGTTTCACAGCAGAACATTTCTTCTGCTATCTTGCCTCTGCTAACCATAGTGCAAGCTGGTGTGAACATTATTCCTCAGACGACGCCACCTACTTCGATTGCCCATGGTTCAACTCTGTTGCTCCTTTGTCCATTGTAGGCACGTTCAGCAATGGCACAGCCCTATGCACAGGAAGTTGCACTATTCTCTGACCCCTTTATGTCCTGGCTAGAAGGAATGTCTTTAGAAATAAACTGGTTTATTATGCAGTGGCTCATCTGTCAAGACGTGGATCTTTAATGCTTTAAGGTGTCAAGTAACCAGTTAGCTTAACCTCTTAACGACCGCGTCTTTTGGTGCGGGTCGTTCGTCTGCAGCGACGTCTTTTGGCGTCTCTGCAGACATCGGAGTTTGCGGCGCTGCAGCAGTGCTGGAATCGGGGCTGTACAACACAGCCCGATCCCAGAGCATCTCCGAGCACCGGGCAGCGGAGGAAACCTCCGCAACCCCGGTGCTTTAACCCTTTGATTGCGGCGGTGCGTTTCTGCATCGCAATCACTGATAGAAGGAGGTTTGCACTCAAAATCTCATGATACATGACCCCATTCATTCTTTCATGTACACAGTTCAGTCCTCCTGGTCCCTTTGCAGAAAACGCCCCAAAGCATGATGTTCACCCCCATGATTACAGTAGGTATGGTGTTCTTTGGTTGCAATCTGCATTCTCTCTGCTCCAAATCACGACAGTTGTGTTTCTACCAAACAGTACTACTTTGGTTTCATTGGATAATATGACATTCTCCCAATACTCTTTTGGATCATCCAAGACCCTCTAGCAAACTTCAGATGGGCCCGGACGTGTACTGGCTTAAGCATGGGGACACGTCTGGCACTGCAGGATCTGAGTCCCTGGTGGCATATTGTATAACTGATAGTAGCCTTTGTTATGTTGGTCCCAGTTCTCTGCAGGTCATTCACTAGGTCCCGCCGTGTGTTTCTGGGATTTTTGCTCACCGATCTTGTGATCATTTTGCCCCCACAAGGTGAGATCTTGCATAGAGTCCAGGATTGAGGGAGATTGTCAGTCTTCCATTTTCTAATTATTGCTCCCACAGTTTATTTCTTCACACCAAGCTGCTTGCCTATTGCAGATTTAGTCTTCCCAGCCTGGTGCAGGGCTACAGTTTTGTTTCTGGTGTCCTTCGACAACTCTTTGGTCTTCACCATAGTGGAGTTTGGAGTGTGACTGTTTGAGGTTGTGGACAGGTGTCTTCTATACTGATAACAAGTTCAAACAGGTGCAATTATACAGGTAATGAGTGGAGGACGGAGGAGCCTCTTAAAGAAGAAGTTACAGGTCTGTGAGAGCAGAAATCTTGCTGTTTGTAGGTGATCCAAATGCTATTTTCCACTATAATTGCAAATACCGTATATTACTCGAGTATAAGCCGAACCGAGTATAAGCTGAGGCACCTACTTTTGCCACAAAAACCGGGGAAAACTTAATTGACTCGAGTATTTAAACCTAGGGTGGAAAACACAGCGGCTACTGGTGAATTTTAAAAATAAAAACATATTTCCAATAAAATTTTACAATAGGCAGTTTATGTCCCCCATAGGCAGATATAGGGAGTTTAATGTCCCCCATAGGCAGTTTAATGTTCCCATAGGCAAGTATAGGCAGGTTTTAAAGTCCCCTAGGCAGTATAGGCTGGTATAGGCAGTTTAATTGTTCCCCATAGGCAGGTTATAGGCATGTTATAGGCATTTAATGTCCCCACCATAGGCTGGTATAAAGGGCCGCTATATGTCCCCCTAGGCAGGCTATAGGCAGGTAATTGCCCCCATAGGCAGGTTATGGCAGGTATAGGTCCTCATAGGCAGGGTATAGGCAGGTATAGGTCCCCCTAGGCAGGTATAGGTCCCTCTAGCAGGTATAGGCAGGCTATAGGAAGGTATGGGGAGGCTATAGTTCCCCCTAGCAGGTATAGGCAGGCTATAGGCAGGTATGGGCAGGCTATAGGTCCCCCTAGCAAGTATAGGCAGGCATAGACAGGGTTTTAAAACAAAAAAACACTTACCTGGCTTCCCGCTGCTCCGTCTCCCTCGCTGCTCCACCTCCTCGCTGTCTGGCCTCCCGCGCGCTCTCCTTCCTCTTCCAGGCACGGGCGGGTGATGTCATCAGGCCGCGCACGCAGCGTGATGACACATGCTGCCTGTGCCGGAAACTCTGGACGGCAGCGAGTCTGCGGCCGTCCGGAATCCACTGCGGAGCACGGAGCGCTCGCTCTGTGCCCCGCAGTGGTATCCCTTCACCTATATGCGCTCCGGTGGAGTCGCATAAAGTTGAAGGGATCGCGGACAGTGCCCGGACCCAGATGTCTGGATACTGTGCGCTCACTCGGCCTCAGTTATATGCGCTCCCTGAGGAGAGCATATAACTGAAGCGTCCCTGTCGGCGCCCGGGCCATCGCAGCGCCCGAGTCCCGACAGTGACTCGAGTATAAGCCGGGGGGGATTTTTCAGCACATTTTTTGTGCTGAAAAACTCGGCTTATACTCGCGTGTATACGGTAAATTCTTTCCAAATCAGACAATGTGATTTTCGGGATTTGTTTTCTCATTTTGTCTCTCATAGTTGAGGTCTACCTATGATGTCTATTACATCATCTTTTTAAGTGGGAGAACTTGTACAATTGGTGGCTGACTAAATACTTTTTTCCCCCACTGTAGCTTTAGTGAAAAGGGAAACGAATGTGATAAGAAATCGCAATAGGAAGTAATGATAATGCACATTAGGTTGTTGAAACACCCCACCAAAGTCACAAGTTTTTTTTAGTCTTTTCAGAATGAATATAGCTTGAATAATACCTTCTCAACATCTGACATACATTTACATCAGGACGTCAGTTGGGGAGTATGAAGTGGGCCAAGGAGCTAAGCCTGCTCCATATGAGTGGGTTCAGGCAGTCAATTACAGTTGACACCTTTCTGAGATTGGAGATTAGGCTGCTTTCACACAGCGCGGTTTTGGTGCAGTTTTAACTGTGCTCCAATTAAACTGCCTTTATTACCAGCAAGCTTCTTTCAGTCGTCTAAATTGTTCATAAAGGTGTTTCAAGTAAATAGTCAATTACTGTGTTTGAAGTAATGTGGATTACAAACACTAATTGAATACTCACTTTCCAAACAGTTTAGATAAGTGAAAGAAGCTTGCTGGTAATAAAGGCAGTTTAATTGGAGTGCAGTTAAGTTGCTTTCACACGGAGTGCTTTTTGGTGGGTTTTTGGACGCGGTTTTGTGCAGAAAGGCGCAGCATTAATGCTGTACATTTCTGCACAAAAAACGCACCAAAAAGCATCCTTAAAACTGTACCAAAACTGCGCTGTGTGAAAGCACCTTTACTCTGATCCTTGCTGTTTAACTTGACAAAATGACATAGACTGAAATGACATCTAGGCTGATAAACAGGAAAGGGAGTTGGCGTACCCTCCTCTGTCATCTGTAATGTAAACACAGGGAGCGGTGTTAGCAGGGCAGTCAGGTCTGTCATGTTAGTGCTGCTATTACACTCTGCCAGGTGAGGGTGTAATAGGAGAGAGGTAATTTTATAACATAGTGCAGTAAGTATTGCAGTTAAATGCACAGGTGATCATATGTTCATGTCCTTAGAGATAGGTGAGAAATGTCTTTCATGGCACAACCCCTTTAAAATAAAATTATTATAGGAAAAAAAATAAACATAATTAGTATTGCTGCAATTGTAAAAAGTTTAAGGGCATAACAAAGGCTTAATAGCAGAATGGTGGATTTTCGGCCACAACAGTTGGGGTCCTCTGCCTATAAATTATGGCAAAGGCCGCACTTTTGGACCTGATGCAGTTTCTGAGTCTAATATTTTCTGTGTACCAGTCTAAACACTGCCTTATATCAGTACTTGCAGGACGGTGATTGACAGGTTCTCCACCACACCAGTTTGCCGCTTCTGCTAGTCTTGTACTGGGATACAGGTGAGTAGACTGAGTGTGACTGACGGCCGACTTTGCCACACAGTCTATGTTTTGTGTGGTTGGAGGTCAGGGGGCTGGACCAGGACTCTGACATCCTAGTTATAGATTACTTGGGCTCCAGTTCTTTGCCTGTGATTGTCTCCTAGTAACTAGAGATTGTGCTATATTCATTTGTTTGTTAGATCTTTTGTCAGTTGTTGGACTTCTGCTTTTTACCTGCTGCTCTTGTACCTCTTGCCTTCTCTGTTTTTACCCTTTTCTGCCTAACTTTCCTTGATTGTGTCTCTCTTGTGAATCACTTTTTCTAGGGTAGGGACCGTCGACCAATTAGGGTCAGACAGGCAAGTAAGCCTAGTGCGAGGGCCCATAGTCTGTCTATCCCTGTACAGGTGTCTGGTCCCTCACACCAGTTAAGAGAGACTGCAAATATATAATTTTCAGCATCCACAATGTTCATCCAGAGCATGAAATGATAATAAAACTTTTATTCCACTATATTAAAAATCAGGTATACACTTAATATGCAGTTGTGGTAGATGTTCTGATGCGTTTTGGTACATGACCTTACTCATCGTACACTATGAAGTGTATACCTGTTTTTTAATATGGTGGAACAAAAATCAAGTTTTATTATCAATTCATGCTCTGGCTGAATATTGTGGATGCTGGAAATTGTATGTTTGCAGTTTCTTTAAATGTAGTGGAACTTCCATGTTTTCCATGCATACCAGCTGAGAAAGTTTTCATTTTTTTGACTTTGCTATTTTGGCCACACCATCTTTCAAAAAAAGTATATGTTGATCATGTTAGTCACATAAACCCCCCAATATAGTATGGATAAAAACTCGAACTGGCCCTGCAAATCTGCCAAAAATCACTGTGTCAAGAAAGGGTTAATGTTTTATAAGGGTGATCTCACTATAGACATTGATGGCATCCTGATAGGATATAGGTGTGGGTCCCAGAGGTAGGATAAGGGTATGTTCACACGGCGTACTGGGGCACGTACTGTACGCGCTACAGTATGCCGTGTGTTTTGGAAGTACGTGCTGATCAGCGCATACTTCCAAGGATGGGGAGGCCGGCCGGCCCCCTTCACTTCTATTATCAGCAGCATGTAAGTGCCGCGACGAAGTGGCCTGTCGCATTTCGCTTGTATTAAAGCGCAAATAAGCGGCGAAATGTGTGCCCCAATTACACCGTATGAACATACCCTAACAAGCTCTGAAACTTCTCTGCATTGAACGGAGAAGTGGTTGGAAAACTCCCTATTAAATCAATGGGAGTTCTAAGTACACCTGAGTGCGCCACAAGTGTGAGCAGCATCTATAAGGCTATGTTCACACGGCTTATTTCGGAGCGTATTTACGGCCGTATTTACGTCCGCAAATACGTCCCGAAATACGTTTCAAATAATGAACAATTAGATTAGCATTGATTCCAATGTAAATACGCCTCGTCGTTCACACGAGGCGTATTTTCGCGACGTATTTGCGGGCGTAAATACGTCCGTAAATACGATCGTAAATTTAAGTCCCCTGTCACTTATTGAGGGGTATTTCGCAACTTAAACCCCCCCTTTTTTTAAAGAATGGGGATTGAAATTTCGAAGAAAAAATAAGCGCCACACAAAGGTAAACCCCGAAATTTAAAAACTTATTTGGGGAACGATTTTGGGGACGTAAAAAACGTCCGTAAATTTTCCCCCCCAAAATTTAAGCCCTTGTGAAAAAGGGCCTCAGTGTCCTAGGGTTTGGAGAAACCCCTCTAAGTCAGATTTTCCACAGTAAAACACGGGAAAAAATTTTTGTGGGTTTCCAAGTCAAAAAAAAAAACTTTTTTGGAAAGGTGTTTTAAGATATGGGGAAAAAAAAAAAAAGAAAACAAACCCAAAGGTTTTAAAAAAAACTTTTAAGGGGCTTTCTTTAAAATTTTTGAAAAATTTTTAGAAAAAAAGAATGAAGAAAATTTTTTTACCGTTGGGCCCATAAATGAAAAATTAGGCCCATGCCCCCTAGAAAGTAAAGGGGGCATTTTTGCCCCCAACTTTGAAGCTTCCTTTTTTGCCCCAAAAGCCCCTTTACTCCTGGTTCGGCTGGCCCACGGGGTCAATAACTGGCCCCCCAACCCAGGGTTTTTGGGAAAAGGGAATTTCCCTTCCCTTTCACTATTTTTTAACCCCCTGACTGAGTGGTCTTTAAAAAAAAAATTTTAAAAAGGGTTCCAGAAAAACCTCTTTTGGGGCAAAAAACCCAGGTATGGGACCAAAAAAAAATTAAAAATGTGTAAAGCAAAAAATGTCTCCGCTCTATTGTATCCATTTCCTAATTAAACAAAAACCCCTTCATGTGCGATTGTGTTTCCGGGCCTAAAAATTTTTTTTTGCACATTTTTTTTTTTTCATTGGGGAAAATTATTATCAAAAACTTAGGTGGTTTCCATGGTTTTTTTTTTTTGTTCTAGGTTTTTGTTTTATTTCCCAAACCTTTCCCTTCCTGCTACAATCCTCTCTTTCCCTCACATCACAGCCCTTTGCCCTTTCATTGATCCCCACTAATGGGGACTTTTTTCCTTTTTCCCCCACCACTTCCTCTTCTTTTTTCTCACTCTTTTGGGTTTCCCCCCCCAAGGGTCAGCCGGGGTTTCCCCTCCCTCCCCTCTATCCCTTACATTTGGCCGGGGTCACCCTCAAACTTCAAACGATTTTTGGGTTTTCCCATATTTTTTTAAACGACCCCCAAAAAAATTTTTCATTATTTTAAAAAAAAGTAATTTTTTTAAATTTAAAATCAATCGGGCAGTACAAAAAGAAAAATAAAATTAAAGGGCAACGCCTTTCGTTTTTTCACATCTAGTAGTTTTAGCCCATAAAAATTTTTCTTTTAACTTTTTTAAATGGCTTAATAAAACCTCATGAAATAACAAAATTCCCCGGGTTTGGAAACCCCAAAAGAAAAAAAATTTTAAAGCAAAAATGTACAAATTTTTTTGGGGAAGGGGTTTCACAGTTTAGCAAAAAAAATTATTTCAAATTTAAAAACCTTTACACCCAGATCCAAACCCTTACTTTAAAAACCCAAAAAAATAAAAAAAAACTAAGTGTTTGGCCAATTTTTCACATCCCGCTTTAGGCCCTTCCGGGGGCCCAAAACTTTCATTCTAAAATCTATTTAGGGGGAAAGACCCCCAAAAGATACAAAGAAAGTCTTTTTATGGGGTTGGGAGTATTCAGGGGGATTTTTGGAAGGGTCCCCCCCAACCCCTCCATTTTCCTTTTGGGGCTTTCAAAGGAGGTGAAAAATTTTTTGGGCTCTGATTTCCCTCCATTCTCTGTAAGGGAAAAAAACTCGATAAACCGGGAAAGTGATCCGGGGTTTTGGGGGATCTCCAAATTTTTGGGATAAAAAACCCTTGCTGCTACAAAAAAAGAGCATGGGGGACTTTCCCTTTAGGGCAAGGGGGCTTTGCGGGAACAAAAAAAGGGAAGGGACCCACGGGGGGGCCCTTTCCCTGAAAGGTTTTTCCCCGGGTTTAAATTTTAAATTTAAATTTTCAACCACTCTGGCCAAAAAAGGGGACTGGATCTCCCTTACCCCCCCAAACCCAAGTTTTTGGGGTTCATTGTTTCCCCTGTGTTTCCCCAATCTCCAGCAAATGAGGGGACTGAGGGTTTATAGTTTTTTTAAGGGGGGGTTTTGGTACCCTATACCATCTAGACGGGAACCCTTTTGAAATTTTTCGGGGGATTGGGCCCAAGATACCAAAGCCCTGTTTTTTTAAAATACCTTCTTTTTTTTTTCCCCATTCGTCATCAGTAAATAAAAAAGCTTAAAAAGTTCTGCCCCCCAAATGATTTTGAAAAAGGGGGGTTTGTATGGGGTTTAAGGTATTTAAATTATCATTTTTTATATATCTGAGAGATGAGTTGGGCTGGAGGTTTTTCTTAAGAGCACTAGGGGATTCAAATTTGTTAAATCCCTATTTTTAAATCTAGTTTCTTTTTATTAACATTTTTAAAAATGTTTTATTTCCCAATTTTTACGGGAAAACCAAAGTTTTGGGGTGTTCTCTTTCTCAAAAGAAAAAAAAAGGTTTACATAAGCTTTAAAAGGAGGGGGTTTCCAGAAATTCTTGAAAAGTAGATTTTCAAAACTTTTGGGGTCTTTTTTGTTTATAGCAAGGGGGGAAAAATTGATATTGATAGGGCTGTTTTCCCCTTTTTAAATCGGGATAAAGGGGCCCCCTCTGGGAAGAAAGCCTTTTTTTTGGGGACCATACCCCCACTGAAAACAGAAGATGGATTCTGGGAAAAAAAGAGGTTTTATTTGTTTTTTTTAAATTTTCTTTTCCCTAACCAAAAGTTTTTAGTTCCAGGGAAAGAGTTGAAAATGGGGGAAGCCGATTTTGCCCCTCCATCTGAACCCTAATTTTGGTTGCGTTTTGGTGGAAACCAGTCATCACTTGGGGGGCGGCCCCGCTCCCATTTTAGTTTTTAAAGCCCGGCAAAGCCAACCCCCCCCCTTTATTTTGGATCGAATAAAAATTGTCTTTTTTGCAATTTTTGGGCTTTTTTTCCCAAAACCCCTTATGTAGTCCGTAAAAATTTTTAAATTGATCCCCGGAAGAAGGTCTTAGGAAGCTTAAGTGGGATATCGGGAAAAAGGGGAAAAAAAAGACGGGGTAAGAAATTTTTTTTTACGATGTTCACCCTCCCCACCCCAAAAGAAATTTCCCTTTTTAACCCATCTGCTAAAGGGCAGCTTTTTTTAGAAATTAATAGGGGAGCATAGTTAGGTCCCTAAAAACCCAAGATGTTTATGTAGCGGAATTTTTTAAACCCTAGGTAAGTAAAATTTATTGCCTTTTGGGGGGCCCTTTTAAAAAGGGAAATTACGTTTTATTGAGTCCACTACCGAACTGGGAGGTTTAAAAGTTTTTAAACAAAAACTTTTTAAGGGAAAAAATTTTTCTTTTTAAAAAAACTAAGTTTTTGGGCCAAAAATTTTTTTAGGATAAATTTATTGAAAACCGGGGAAAAGATTTAAAACGGGTTTCAAAGTATAAAAGGGGGGTCATCCCGCGAATTTCAGAGATTTTTATTTTCGACCCCTTTTTTTGGATACCTCTCACATTTTCCCGCGTTTTGGAAGGGGCTGCATCAGAAGTTCCCTAATAATGGGCATAAAGAATAGGTATTTGGGAAAAATCCCCCGCCTGGGTTTCCCTTGCGGATCTGAAACCCGGGCCCGGAAAAAGGGGCCCATTTATTTTTAAATTTTGGGGCCCCCAAGGGGCCAAAGAAATAGGGCAAGGATTCTGTGCTTCCAAAAATGGACCCAAAACCAATATTTTTACAGAGCAGACGCAAAAAAAACGCCATTACTTTTGGGCAAAAAACTTTTCCCCCCGCATCCCAACATAGGATTCATGCATTTTTATTTTTTTTTGATGAGAACGGGATTTTAAAGATTTGAAAAAGTTTTTAGGGTATTGTCCCTACTTTTCCCCTTGGGTGGGACGAATCCCACCTGATTTTAAAATTTATTATTTCCCTAAAATTGAATTTAGGGCTCAGTGCTTTTCATTTTTGCAAATAATTTTTGGATCGGGATTTTTAAAAACGATTTTATTTTTATACTAGGCCTAGAAAATTTGGGGCTTTACCTGGGTTGGGGGTTTTCCCGTTTAATTTTGGGTTGTAAAAAAAGGGGGCGGGGAAAAATTGAGATTTTTTGGGAAAATTGGGGTTAAATGAGGGCCCAAAAAATGGGTTCGCTAGTAAATTCCTTTAAAATTTTTTAAAAATTAAATTTCAGGTTTAACCCCCCCAGGGCCTGGACCCCCTTTCCTTTCATTTTGGGAAAAAGGGGTGTTTGTAATTATCTGGGGAAAATGGTGACTTAATTTAGGGGGCCGTTTTTCTGGGGGAGACCTTGGCAGTGAAGAATTTTCCCTTTAAAAATCCCTCCAGAGAATTTTTGAAGGGGGGTGGTTTTCCCTAGGGGATTGTACAAAACCCCTGATAAATAAGAATGGAAAATTTTTCCAAAAAACTGTTTGGGGTGGGTGTGTTTAAATTTTGACCAGTTGGTGATTTAATAGAGGGGGGATAAATAAGGGTCCTTTTTTTTACGGAGGCACTTGCTAAACCCTTTGCTAGGCTTATTGCTCCAAAATATAATAAGAATTTTTTTGCCCTTTCTGTTTGAAGAACAAAATTTTTTTTTCCCAAAAAAGCTGTTTTAATTTCCCTGGGTCCTGACCTGCGGTTTTTTCACGCAAATTTTATGTTCTCAAAAGGGGGGTTTTTTTGAGCTGTCTCCAATAAAAACAGTTTGAGGTTTAAAAGCCCCTTTCAGTTTTGGGTGCTGCTTCCTTTTTTTTAGCCTCGACCCTTTTTTTATTAAAAAATTCCCCGCGCACCCAAAAAACTTTAGAGGCTTCCCCCTTTAAACTGTGGGGGTAGGGGATTCCGTTTTCATGTATTTGGGGTTTTTAAATTTTTTTTAATTTTTGGGTTTTAAATTTTCCCGCAAACCCCAGGGCAAACTTTTTAAAGGGGCGATTCATTAAGCTTTTCCCTGTAAATTGTTTTTCTGCTACTTATGGAAAAAATTTTGGAGTTGCAATGTTTTCTGGGCTTGGGGCAGAAAACAATTAAAAATACCTATAGAAAATTTTTTTGGGGAGAATTTTTTAAGAAGGGGATTTCCCGTACAAAAATGTAGTCTAAACGACTTTTAAGGGGGCTTATGTGGGTTTTTAATAGGGAAAGGGAAAAATTTTCCCCCATGTTAGCCCTGGGGTGACTCTCCAAAGGGATCAATTTTTTTGCAAAACTATATAATAATATTTTTTTTTTGTTAAGTTTGTTCCATGATGTAGTGGGAAATGCCAGATGGGGGTTTTCAACCTCAGGGGGTTTAAAAGGGGTAAATTGAAGTCCCCCCCCAATATTAAAAATTTTTCCCTTTTTTTCATAAATTTTTTAATTTTTATCCAGGGATCTTTTTTCTTTAAAAAAAGTGAGTTGCCCCCTTTGGTTTTTGGGGCATATATGTTTTTCAATAGGGATAGATGTGTTTTTCAAAATTCCCCAATGGGCCCAAAAACATACCGTGGCGTTGTTGGGCTTTTTTTGGAAAAACTAGTAAATTTGGGTGGGAGATTTTTTTTTTTTATGAATATTGCCCCCCCCTTTGTTTTGTTTAGTGAGGTTCTGCTCTGGGCAAAAACTAGGGGAAATTTTTTATTTTTTTAAAAAAAGAGAGATCCCAGAAATAAGGTGGGTTTTTCCAAAACCCCATTTAAATTTTGAACCTTCTGCTTGTTCATGTTTTTAAAGAATTTTGGGGCGTTTCTCCCGGGGCGTTGAATCCCTTAACTTTTAAGGGGGTACAAAGTTAGGGCTAGTCCCTTAGGAAAAAAAAAAATGTTTTTAAAAGTGTTGTTGTCAAACCCCCAGGGTCCCCCGCCCAAATTTTTCCCCAAAAAGCAAACACAAATTTTCAACAAAAAAACAAAACTTTAACTTTTTTAAATCAAAAAAAAAGCCTAAAAAAGTTTTAAAAGGTAAGGCAATGAAAAAAATTTGCGAAAACCCTGCAAACAATTCCCTAGCTGCGCAAAAAAGAGCATGCCAAAGCCCCAAAACCCTTTTTCCCATGGGGGGAAAAAGTCTACCTAGGGAAGAGAAAAAAAAAAAAAAAAAATTTTTTGAACTTTGGTATACAGAGTAAAAAACAATTTCACCAAATTTTCAAAAACTTAAATTAAGGGGAGGGCAGGGCAGGGCTTCAAAATCCCCCTGGGGCCTTTTTTAATTCAAAAACTTTTAACTGTTATTTTCAAGTGATTGGGGTGACCTACCCAAAATGAACAAACAGAAAATATAATTTGTAAGGGTCCTTCATAATTTGGTTTTTGTTTTTGGCCCCCTAGGGGGAAAAAGCAATAAAAAACATTCTTAGTTTAAAACACTTCACGGCGTAATTTTAATGCAATCCTTTTTCCCCTTTTTAACTGGGATCCCCCCTTTCAACCTGGGGTACAGTCCCCTTTAGGCGTGTATGTGGTCTTTTTTTTTTGGAGCAGCCCGGGGATCGATGAACCTCTTGGGGATTTTAGTGCTTATTCCCCGGGCCCCTTTCTGGTTTAGAGTTTTGCTTGGGAAAAAGGGGGGGGTTTCCCCGTCTGGCAAGGTTTTACTGGGGGGACTGTTGCTTTAAGGCAGGGAAAGGGGGCATTTGGGTAATTTCCCCTTTGGGGATTTTTAAGGAACTGTTCCCCCGGCCTTTTGTGCGGAAAAATAAAGGGCAAATGGGTAACCCCAACCCGGGATGTAATTTGGGGATTTCCTGTTTAAGGGCCATAGCAGTGGTCTGGGTTTCAGTCTTTTGGTTTTTAAAAATCCCCTCTAGATTTGATCAGGAAATTTTGCGGATCTTTGGGTCCTTCAAAAAAAAATAGCATTGGGGTGGTTCGAGCCTTTTTTCCCTAAATTTTTTTTTTTTACCGAGAAAAAAGTTGAAATACGGGAAATTTAAATTTTACATGGGGCTGGGGTGGGTTTTGACTTTGAGGGCCCCAGCCCCTCCCGGGGTGCCCTATTATTTTGATATGTGAATCCCCACTTTTCCCCCAAATATAGGGTTTTTAAAAAACTTTTGTTTTGGGATTGTCCCCAAGGTTTGGTTTTTTACTGGTTTTTTTGGGAAGGGGCCTCTTTACTCTTTTCATTTTTTTCCTTTTTTTTATCGATTTTCTAAAAAGTCCCAAGTGGGCAGTAAGCTGTTTTGTGGGTTGCTTTTTGGTTTTTGGGGGAATAAAAGGATTGCAGATTTAATGTTTGGGAGCTGAACGGGGGCGTCTTGGGGAAAGATTAAGGTTTGAAAAATTTTTTCCTGCAAGGGGTGAGACTCAGACTGGGGCCCTTGTTTAGATCCCACTTTTCCCGGGACTTTTTAAGTCATGTTTCCAGTGCTGAAAGATTTACTTTTTTGTTTGGTTTAAAAAAGAAAAAGGGAGCGCCTTCAAATTTTAGGGTGATCTTTTTAAAGCGAGCAAAGCTTTGTCCCCCGGGGTATGTTAGGGTTGGGAAACAATTCAGAATTTCCTTCATTTAAATTTTGGGAAAAAAATTAACAAGGGGTTAAACCCCTTTTTGGGAATTTATGCAGATTCGGCTGGGAATCCGGGTTTTTGCTTTAGTGTCAGCCATCGGCAGTTCAGGGGTTAAAGCCTCTGATAGTTGTTTTTGAAAAAGGGGGTTTGGGGCTTGGCAACAGGGCTTTTAACAAAGGGTTTCCCTTTTTTAGATTTCCCCCAAAAAGGGTGCTGGGAGAAAGGGTTGGGGAAGGTCTTAAAAGGGGGGTTTCAGCCCTGGCGGGGGAGTGATTAAATTGGGGCATTTTGGATGTCACCTTTTTTGCTTGTTTCCTTTTTTAAAAAGGTTTTCTTTTGGTTTTGCAGCACTGCTTTCCCAGTTTTTCCCCCATTTTCCCCTCCTGCTTTTCTCAGGCATTAAAATCCCTTTCCTCTATCAGAGGGGAAGTTGTAAAACCAAACCTGCCCCGGGCTGTACCTTGGGTGCCCGTAATGGTTTCTCATTCCCCCGTGGAGATTTTTCCTGCACTCATTACCCCTATCTCCTTTTCCCGCTTTCCCTGGGCCCGTTTGGGGTTTAGGGGGTCAGGTAGGGATCCCCTGGGCTGCTGCAACCCTCCTTTTTCCTCTTCTTTCCCACCCTTTTTTGGGGGGAGGTGTGAGAACCCCAAAGGTTTTTGTTGGGTCCGACTTTGCAGGAATCAGGCTGCGGCTGGGTAAGAGGCCCCCGTTCTGGGGGTTTGTCCGAGGCTGACGAGATCTCCAGGGGGGAAAAGAAGTTGGAGTAGAGATTTCTGCTGAGGCATTCTTCCCCTTTTTAGGGTTTTTCTGGGTTTGGGGACCATATAAGATGTAGGCCCCTTGGGTTTTTGAACGGCCCGGTGAGTTCATAGCAGTTTTTGTCCTCTATCTGGCAGGTAGCCCCCCGACACCCAAATTTTTTTTCTTCTGCCCCAAGGTATTACCGATCTATTTTTTGGACCCCAAAACGGTCTTTTTCCCATTTTCCCCTTTTCCCTCCGTTCCAAAAACTAAATGTGGGGGAAAGCTGAATTCATTTTCCCCACCTTTCCACCCCATCCCCCACCTGATTTCTTATCACGGGTCAACAAGTATAGTCACGCCTGAAAGTTCGTTGGGGGGTAACCATCTCTGTCTTTCAAACCACACACCCAAAAGCCTTTCCCTTTGGTGCGTATCCCTGAAAAAACCCCTTAAAACCCAATTTTTCCTAATTTCGATACTAAAAAATGGAGTTATGCCCTTTTTCATCTTCCCCTAGACTCTGTGACATCTGCTTGCGGCCCCTTTTAAACTCTTCGTCCCCCCCAAAGCCATCCTCAAACGCTGTGTCGTCTTACCAATCCCCTCTGCCAATTCCTCCAATGGCTACCCATTGCCCAGCAAATACAGCTACTAACATGACTTACAAGTAGTGTTGAGCGATTACGTTGGCTATCGACAGGGCGTAGTGTAGTGGCCCCACCATCGTTTAAGGTTTTTCAAAAAAGGGGGGAGGCAGTTTGGGCGTTTGACCAAATAAAGTTTTAGGGGGGGAGGCAGAAACACCTTATTCTTAACCCCCCAAACAGGGCTGGGAAGGGGGAATTAAAACACCCAAAAAAGTCAAATGGATCGTGTAATTTTTAGAAACACATTTTGGTAATAAAAAAAGGGGGAAAAAAAAAAACCCACAACATTCCTATTTCCCTGTCTTTTTTAAAGATGACCTTAAACCTGCTCACCCACAAATTAAAAAGTGCCAGAAAGGGCATTTTAAGATTTAAAAAACCATTTTATTTGAAGGACATTAAATTTTATCTGGAACCCCAGCATGACCCCCAAAAAGGGCTGCCCCCCCAGATTTAAAAGGGGAAAAAAAAAAAAAGGAGTTTTCCCCAAATTTTTTAGTTTCATGGGACATTCTATCCCTTGTTGGGCCACAGCATGGCCCCAAACCTCATGACCAAGTTTTAAAAGTGGGGAAAAAAAAAGGAAAAGTTTTCAACCCACCTTTTAGTTTACTGGACTTTGACTTAAACCTTTTTCCTGGGCCCAGCAGGCCCCAAACTCATGACCCCCAGATTAAAAAAAAAATGCCCGGAAAAAAAAAAGGGGTTTTTCAACCACCTTTTTTTGTTTCATGGACAAGACTTAACCCCAGTTCCTGGGCCCCCCGCATGTGCCCAAACTTGCATACCCCCATTTTAAAAAGGCGGAAAAAAAGGAGTCTTTTCAACCACCATTTTTAGTTTAAAGGACATTGATTTTGTCCTGGGCACAGCAGCCCCAGGGCCCGGGTTACAGGGGGTGCGGTGAGACCCAGGTGGCGTCCGAATTATTAACCACGCAGGTTAAAATGCCCTGATGGACGCAGCACGAAAACGTGTGCTGAAGAGAGTGCGGGAAGCGGAAGTGTGGAAACTCCACCCTTTCCAGTACACAGTCTTTACCTGGGTAGGTTTGCCCCTCGTATGAGTGTGGACCAAATTAGCTTATTGGAAATTTTTGGGGGGGGTTAAAACGTCTTTTTCCCGGTGCCTTTTTTTTTTGGGCTTTTTTTTCATTTTATTTCACGTGTGGAGGAAATGTTTTGTTTTGTTTTGTCGGCTTATCTCAATGCCCGAAAAACAACAGGCAAGTTTTTCCCTTTTTTCCCTCCCTTGTCCCCCAATTAAAAAGAGATATTTTTTTTAAAAGTTTTTTAATTTTGGGGTTTTTTGTCTTTTTCTAGAAAAACCCCCCTTTTTTTTTTAAAATTTTTATTTTTTTAATGTTCTTTGTTTCTCTTTTTTTTAAATTGGGTTTTTTTTAAAATGGGTTGTTTTCAAAAAAGGGATTGATAGTATGTAAGATTTGCAAAAAAAGTTATTTTGCAAATGTGCCCCATTAAAACAGTGTCCTACCAATTCCTTTTTTCTGACCCCCCCCTTCACCTTGAGCACTCTTGCCCTTGTAAAGAACAAATTTGTTGTTGAAAACAATTTTTTTTAGATAGGCCCCTGTAGTATAGCTGTGTCACAGCAAAATGCCTCCAAAAATTCCAAAAGCATGCCCTTGAGAAAACTTTGGAAAAATTTGAAGGGAAAAAAAATTTGTAAAATTAGAAAAAAATTTTTTTAGTAGGGGACCTGTGTATTGCTGCTTTCAACAGCATACCAAAAATTTTATAAAATTTGATTTCCCCCTTTTTTAAAAAAATTGTGAAGGAGAATGCCATTTTAGAAGCCAATTTGTTCAAAAGGCCATGATTTTGTTTTTTCCCAGAATTGCCAAAAAAAATTTAAATTAATTCCGAAAATTTAAAAAATTGAAGGGGCCCTTTGCCCCCCAAAACCCCATTGAAAATGTAAAAAATTCTAAGATGAAGTAGTAAGGAATATGGTTTTGTCATGAAACCCTTGGTGTTTTTTGTCCCCCTAAAGAAAACCCAGCAAATGAATGTTGGAATTTGGGAATAAAAATTGCGTAAAAATGTCTTTTTAAAAAATAATTTTTTTCAAGGGAATTTCTGTTTGGAGGGAATGTGAAGAAACCCAGCAACTAATCGGTGACCCGAAATTTGGGGCAAAAACATGATAGGAATGCTGATTCATTTTGGATTTGAAAATTTCAAACGACCCAAATTATCGGGGGAAACCCGGTGCGTTTGTTGTAATGATCTGGCTGTGCTGGGGGTCCCGTCAGTTATGAGCTGGGGGGAGGACAAAACCTTTATGGCGTGGGAGCCGCCGGCCCCATTTCCTTTTGGGATACCCAAAAGTCTATTGGGCCCGGGAAAAAATTACAAAAACATGGTTTGAGAGAGATGTCGTTGCCCATGTTTTTAGCTGGTCTGTGTGTTGATTGTGGCCTGATTGCAGGGCTTTGGTGAGGTGGTAAATAAAGATTCCCAGAGGTACCCTTTTGGCTTCGCCCCCGTGTGTGTGGCTACGGCTATTGGCATCTATGGTCACGTCGTGTTTTGTTGTTCCACCGTGATTTTTGGAAAAAAGTGAAGCGACGCAAAAATTTTGTCTCCAGTTGATAAATTCAGCAAGGTCCCCCATTTCCTGCTTTTATTTCTCTTTTGGGGGGGTGGAAGGAAAAAGTGGGGATTTTTGTTTTGTCCCGGGATAGGAGGGTGGCCAGAAAAATTTTGTTATTTTGAGGGCCCTTTAATGCAAAGGACATGTTGGGGGAAAGGAGATCAAGATTGTGAAGATGGAGCTTGGCCCCAAGCCCTTTGGGTTGGGGGCATAGAAACCCTTTTCTCCCCTAAATTTTCGAAAAACCCCAAAGGGCAGGGAGTCGGTTTTTTGTTGGAAATTACCTCCCCCTCTCCGTTCCTGGCACAGCTTAAAAACACACCCCTAAATTCCTCGTGATGCACCTGAGGTGGGGGTCCCGTTGCACTGTTGGCCCCTAAACCCGCTAATGAAGACCGATAAAATTGAGAAACGTGGGCCTTGGGATTTGGGGGGGAAAAAAGGCCCCGTGTCGCATCTGTGTCCGTCTCCTCCTCGTCGCTGGGGGGACCTGATTTTTTCGGGGGTGTCAAAGATCTTTCCCCAAAACTAAGTCAAAAACAATGCTATGCTGACAAGGGCATCGTCCCCCACTGACTTTTTTTTTGGTGGCTTCCTTAAAAAAGGGCAAAGGGATGGTGCAGAACTTTTCACCTCCCCCCACTCCGGGGGGGTCAAACCCCGAGGCCCGCACCGTGTTTGTCGGGGCCATGTGTCACTTGTACTGCGAAATTTGGCATTGGGGTTGCCCCACATAGTGGAGCATGTGGAGGGGGGAATTGGGGTTTTTGCCACGTAAAAAATGAGGGTTTGGGGGGGGGGCCGAGCTGCGCTGAACGCAGCGGGGGGGACGAAGGGGGTTTTGCAAAGGGGAAGTGTGAGCTCAGACCTCGAGCCTTCCTCAGCAGGCAGCCCAGACGGGTACCCTTTTTTAGAAATTTTGGAGACAAGGTTTCGGGGCATGTGAAGGAAGGGGGTTTGGCTCCAGCCCGATTTAAGGGGGCGAGATTTGCCCGTTTATCAAACTTTGCCTGGACAAGGTTCTTGCCCCCAGCCGGTCGGTTGTTGCGGAGAGCCGCCCACGTCCGCCTGTGTGTGGCGGTCTCCAAGACGATAATTTAAAAGGCCCTGGTGTTCTGGGCACGTGATGCCCCACCGAGGACTTGGGGAGAAAATCCCCTGCCCCCACCCCTGCGGTTTTGAAAGCGTGGCGAGCCTGGAGCCCCCCTTTCCCCCCCAGAGAATCCACCCATCACCAGTGGCTTGTCAAAAAATTTATGGGCCTTGGGCCGTGTTACTAGCCATGATTTTGGGGTTGGTGAGATGGACTTTTCCGGACAAGTGCAGACCCGTTGAAATTTTAGAGACACGTGGGGGGCCCCAGGGCGGGAGGTTTTCTGGAAAAGAAATGCGCTCGGTTTTGGTTTTGGAGGAGGAAAGGGGTGATGGGGAACCCATTTGTCCCCCGACGGAAAGGAAAAATTTCCCCAAGGAAAAAAGCCGGCAAGCCGACATTCAGGTTTTTTTGGTTTTTGGGAGGGTTTTGGGTCAGGGGCGTTGTGGGGCCCTAAAAACATCGGGGTGGGGCCCCCTTTTGTTCTTTTGGGTAGGGTGGGTTCCCCCACGACATTTTTTTTCCCCGCTTTTGTAAAATGCGGATGTTTTTTTTCAGAAAAAAAAATTGTTTTCCCTGCCCTAAATTTTTGCACCCAAGTTTCCGTCCTTCCCCTCAGCGTCATGAAAGTAAAAATCACCAATGAAAATTTATTTTTCAAATTTCCCCTTATAGGGCAATCCCCTAAACAGTACAAAAAAAAACCCCGTAATGGAGCAAATCTACCAAAAAAGTGTTTTTACAAAAACCCTCTAAAAAACCAAAGACCCCCAAATATTATATTTAAAGGTAAAATAATTCTGCAGGGGGGAAAAACGAAAAACCCCCACATGTGATATCAGCTGTAACAGGTTGTTTTTACTTTTTTAACCCAAACCCCATAAGGGAAAGGGGAGTGGTAGGGAACCAGTTAAAGGGGACGTGAGGCTGTTATTCCCCCATACAGGACAGTTGGGGTAGTTATAGTTGTTTTTTGATTGCAGAAAATATAAGGTTTTAACTGCAGTTACATTAGAAACTATGGAACGTTTTTTCTGATCAGGGTTCACTTTCCCTTTTTTTTCTCCACCCGGGTTTCAACCTTCATGCTGTTGTCCGGAAAATACTTGCCCCCTGGGTTTGGAAAAAATATTTGCCCCTCACATTTCCCAACCCCTTAAATTATGGGTTTTTGCGCCCCCTCAGTTAGGTATATAGCGGCATGAAGCAGTTAGGGGCCAAGGGGTATAGGGGCCACAGGAGGATAGGGGGCCCACAGGATTTTAAATGGGGGGGGAAACAGGCGGTATTGGGGCAAGGCAGGTATATGGGGGGCACTAGGCAGTAAAAGGGGCCCAGGCGGATTTTTGGGGCCCAAAGGAGTATATGGGGGGCATTGAGGAGTATAGGGGCCCCAAGGGCAGTATAGGGGGGGCTGAGGCAGTATATGGGGGCCACAGGCATTAGGGGGGCCACAGGCAGGTTTATGGGGCCACAGGCGGATATAGGGCCACAGGCGGGGTTTATTGGGGGCCCACAGGCAGGAATGTGGGGCCACAGGGGGGTAGGGGGGCCCACAGGAGGGATTTAAGGGGCCACAGGCGGCATTATAGGGGCACAGACCAGGGATATGGGGGCAAGGCGTTTTGGGGGGCCCACAGGCAGGCATTATGGGGGCACGGCGGGATATGGGGGCACAGGCAGGGATTGGGGCCACAGAAGTGGTATGGGGGCCAAGGAAAGGGATATGGGGGCCACGACGGGGTAGGGGCCCAAAGACAGGCAGTATAGGGGGGCATGAGGCGGGGAAAACGCTTTAAAAAATAACAAATTCATCTCCCCTTAATCCCCGGCGAGCATTTCTGTCCCCCTTCAGCCGCGCGCTCCCCCGGCAGTCCTGGGCCCGGCCTTGACGGTGTGCCCCCGGGACGGCAGCGTGGGAAGGAATACATCATCGCACGCTCCCCAGCTGAGGCGCACGGGGCCGGGGGGTTCAGCGCTGTGAGGCCCCCGGGGCCCCCGCTGTGTCGGACCTGCGGGTCCGAACTGTTGCGGGGCGGGGAGGCCTCGCTCTCTCTCGCAAAGCCCGCAGTGTGTGGCCCGCGGCGCACAGCAGTTTAAAAGGGCCAGTTGTGTCCGGCCCCGGCAGGGCCTGGACCCCGGGAACTCGGGGCCAGGGTGTTTTTTCGGGGCCCGACCCGCGAATAAAAAACAGCCTAAGACGCCCTTTTTTGGGTTAAAGTGTTTTTTTCTGCTCCCAAACCTGGAAGACAAAAAGGTGGTGCTAATGGCGCTGTACGGCTGCAGGTGTAAAACTGGCGGAAGAAGGAAGGGGTTTGGTGGGTTTGGTGGTGCGGGGGTACTGGGCGACGGTGGGGGAGGGAGGGCAAACCCCTGATTTTGCTTGAGAGACTGGCAAAGCTGAGGAACGCTTGGGGTGGGGGGGGAGGAGGCGGGACAGGGTTTGAAGGTTGGACCCCCGGCGCGTCTGGTTTTTTGGCCAAGTGTTCCCCCCATTTAAAATCATGAAATTCGCTGCATGTGATGACATTTTGGGGGTGGTTAACCACTTAAGGTGCTTGCCTCTATTTGCGTTTTTTGGCAAAAGGCGGCATATGAATGTGGGTGAATCGGGCTTGCTCAAAGAAGGCCGGGCTTGGAGGTCCTGATTTTTTTGACGGCAATAAGGAGGAGCGGGGTTTGCGTGCCCGGGTGGCGGAATATTCAGCGGATTTCTGTGACCCCCTCTCCTTTTTGTGGCGGGCCCCGTATGACCTCCCCCATCGTTTCCTCCCGTATGATGAAGCGTCGCAAAAAAATTTGCGGAAAAGCCCAGGATACGCAATGTCGTGTCATTACTCAAAACAGGTGATTGGTGTCCTGCTTTTGCCCCCCAAAAAAAGGTGGGTAAAAAGCAAGGGGCACTGAAGGCGTTCCCGACCCCCTGGGATTTTTCCCGATTTGCGGCTTCCTTTACCCTCTGAGGTCAGTAAACTGGGGGTCAGAGCAGACTAAATATCCTCTTGCTTTTAATCCCTTTCTACCCAAGCTTTTTGTCTCAAAGGGGTTTAGAAATGGAATTTTCCCACTGGTGGGTACAGAGTTAAATTTTTGGGCTGTTTTGTGGGACGGATGTGATGATACTGATGACGAATTTGTGGGCCGTTGGTGGGAAGGGGAGGGAGGTAAGATGTAATGCAGGTTGCATTAACCAAATTGAAGGACGATTGGGACGATGTTCGTTACTTAGATTCACGGGCCTAAAACCCAGCGATGAACCCGACGGCCTGAATGACGATCCGTGGCTGCTGTTGTGCCAAGCACGGAAGGGCACCTTCTCTGTACCTTACTCCATGTGCTCCCCCTCTTTGTCGTTTACCACTCCCATTTGCTCCATGTTCAGAAATATAAAAATTTGAGAAGGTATGGATATTTTTTCGAAAGTTTTACAAAAAAAGACGGAAACAAGCTATTTCAAACCCTCTAATCAAAAAAAAAATTGTGGATTTCAAATTTAACTGCAAGGTGTCTATCAACAAATTGGCGGGGCAAAGCCCCAAAAAACACGTATCTGTTATGTTTTCGTATAATACATGGTATTTTTTGCACCTTTTCAATTCACCTGTGGTGAATATAGAATTGCTGTTTTTAAGATTTACGTGGATGCTGCGTCAATGAACAAAGCTGGGGTGCGCAAAAGTCAAAAAACACGTACTGTTATGTTTTCGTATGATACACGGTATTTTTGGCAACAAACAACCTGTGCTGACTACAAGATTGCTGGATTGTAATTTAACTGCAAGGTGGATATATCAACACAGGTGGAATGGGTAAAATTGAAAATGAACACCTATCTGAAATGTATACTGATAATAAAAGTGGAGTTTTGCAAAGAGACCTGCAGTTACTAGAAATGATGTGTATCCAATATAAGTTCAGGCTGCCCAATATCCAGGAAATATTTCAATAGCAAACTGTTAATAATAAAGATATTGCAGTGCAATGTCTACACTAAGTCTTGGTGAACTTTATCCAGTGTTCTTTATAGATAGAGCTTGTCTGTGTTCGCCCGCGAGACCCCCCCACCCCCACCTGTGACTTTACAGCGGTAGATGCTGCTTTAAAATTCTCTAGCTAACTACATAAAATCTTCAAATCTCTAATCTAACTCAATTGGAAGGATCACAGCTAATAGTAGAGGTTTCTCTGTGCAGAAATAGACTAATTTCGCTGAGCTGTTTAGCCACAGGCAGAACGCAGGTCCTATTCCTATGAGACGCTGAGACACTGAGGCTGAACAGGAAACGCTGTTCTATGTAAAACGAGGTCATGTGATTTTTCCAGCCAATCGCAACCATACACATCACAGTCATGACGTCGCACACACATCTCACCCTGCTCTATTCTGTAATCTGATTTGCTGGCCGCCAAAATTACAGGAAGCGCCGAAAATGGCGCGATCTTAATAGATGATGCACAGATTTTAACCTTAATTATCGCATGATCTGAAAATTTCGATCACCATAAAAGCCTTGCCGATTTCAACTTTGTCGATAAAAATCGCTCAACACTACTTACAAGGCTCGCCATAACCTCTCCCCCCATATAAATCTGCCTTAATCTCCAGATACCTCCCCTCACAGGACCTTCTTCTCTGCTCTCCTCTTGTCAGCTCCTCACATAACTGGCTCCAAGATTTCTCTCTTGCTTCACTTATACTCTGGCACTGACTGCCCCAACACATCAGACTCTCCTCCACTTTCACTAGCCTCAAAAGCAACCTGAACACCCATCTCTTTAGGATAGCCTATAACTCACAATAACCCTGCTGCCACTTCTCTACCCCACAAACATGTCTGCCTCTCACCTTCTGTCTCTTTCCTCATTCCTTGTAGTTTTTAAGCCTTTGCGAGCAAGGTCCTCTCACATATGATTTATGTTATGTACGTAAACCCCATCAAATGTACAGCACCCTGGAACTAATGGTTTAAAATAATAATCTGTTATCTGTGAGTTCTGCAACAATCAGAAGGCGCCTACGTGTATCCAAACTATTTGCTAAAAATCTTCATTAGGAAACCATTGCTGAAAAAAAATACATCTTGACAAGGTCTGGCCTATAGAGAAGAGGTGCAGCATTCTATGGACAGATGAGAGCAGGATATATCTTATTGGGTCTTTAGACCGCAGTTTGTCAGACGACCCATAAGCACTGAAGCCACAGTACACTGTGAAGACTATGAACCATGGTGGTGCAAGCTTAATGGTTTGGGGTTGTTTCTCATAGTCTGGAGTTGGACCCATTTATCGCATACCAGACACAATGGACCCGTTTTGAAAATATCAAAATACTGGAAGAAGTCATGTTGCATTATGCTGAAGAGGGCTTGCCCTTGAAACATTTTAACAGGACAATGACCCCAAATACAACAGCAAGCTGGCAACATCCTGGTTCCATACCAACAAGATTGAGGTTATGAAGTGGCCGCCCAGTCCCCAGACCTCAATCCGATTGACAATTTCTGGAGCCAGGGCTGTGGAGTCGGTGCCTATTTTGCAGGAGTCGGAATAAAATGGACCGACTCCCAAAATATACAAGGTGGTCCTGTTAGTTCGATGCAGTGCAAAGAGCAAGAGGAATTGGGTCCGGCCAAGTGCTTCTGTTCCTATATCTTCAGCCTCATCACACGAGGAGTGTAATTGATGACATGGAGCAGGCAAAGCGCTGCCCCAGGGGAAAGATTCCTCTCCCATGGCAAACAGATTTCAGCAACATTTTTCATCTGCTTTCAAAGAAGTAAAAGAGTTTAACCATTCATCAAAACTGACTGTGGCTGAGGCAATTCCTTTATACCCCGACATTGTTAGAGATGTTGCCCCTGTGGTCACCAATTTGCCCCCAACCCAAGTTAGTGTAGAGAGGCCGTTCTCTAGCCTGGAAATAATGAGATCAGATGTGAAGTCATGTATGCAGGATCTGATGGAGGCAATACTATTTCTCAGAACAAATTCAGAGACTCCACAAATGTTCCTGCAGTGTTTTGCATATTTACAATTTCTTTGTGTTCTAAAGTCGTATTCAATAAATTTATTTCACACTGACAAGAAAAATGGTAACAATGTTTTGAACTTGTGACTGTCAGGCTCCATACCTCACCCTCTACTACAGCTTTGCAACTGAGGCTACTGTAATTTTATATACAGGTCATCTTACACGTAAATTTGACTTGTAAGTATTTAGCATCTGCTTAGTTCTGCAGATTCTTTCCTGTAACTGCATTGTTACTGTTTTGCTCCTAAAAATCTAAATGTTAATTTTTATTATTTTGTTAGTATTTGGTAAATCCCCCTTTGGTTTTCAATACTGCCTGAATCCTTCTGGGCTCTGGATCAGATTCAAGCATGTCTTGACCAAAACCTGATCCCAGGTCTCTTCTACACATTCCCAATTTTGGTGCAGACTGGATTTGGATACAAATACAGCTTTGTCTTTAACTCCACCCACAAGAGTTCAAAAGATCAAAACGTTGTTACCCTTTTGCTCGTCAGTGTCTGTTCTACCTTAATAGCTTGATTATTGTATCATATGGTGATAAACAGCCTGATGTTACCATTTTACTACAGTAAAGTTATCACTTAAACATGCGCCGTGTATGAGGGAGTCGGAGGTTTGGGAAACTGAGGAGTCTGAGTCGGGGGCTTCGGCTTGCCGACTCCACAGCCCTGTGTGGAGCGACATCAAAAACATGCTTTTCGATGCAAAGCCTAAAAATGCAAATGAATTGTGGAGTGTAGTACAGTCTGCTGGGGCTGGAAGACCTGTTTTCAGGTATCAGGACGTTAGTTGACTCCATACCACAAAGATGTAAAGAAGTTCTCAGAAATGGTTACACAGCTAAATATTAGTTCAGTGATCACAGAAAAGCTAAATCTGGGAACAAATTTCAGTTTATACTGTAAATATCAGAGTTGGATCATGAAAATGCACACGCTGCTATTTTTTGAATAGTCTATTACTACATTTTCAGGTTATAATTTAATATTTTGATCATGTTTTCATTAGAATGTGAATGTGCAGGACTCCCACTACTTTTATGGATATGGAAATAAATTATATCATGAGGATTGAGCTTTTACTCATTTGTTTGAAACCCACAGCTATTATTTGGCACATAACTGTAAATTATTGTTGTATATTTCCTTCTTTTTTTCAGTCTAATAATAATGAATAAAACAATGCAGTAAATGTGTCTGAAAACGTGCGCCAGATTTTTAACAATATATTTTCTTAGTATAAGCAAAGAGGCAAAGTCATTTGCAGGAACTCTGCAGGGAAATTGCAAACAACACCTAATCAGCAAAAGTGATTTAGGTTTTAAATAAAAAGTTCAGAAATATTTACATGTACAGCTTTACATTGTGATTTCAAGCAAAGCTCAGATTATTGTTACTCCCTGAGATAACTCCGTATCTTACTTCATTATGTTATAAACCAGTGCGGTTTTCGCAGGTTAGAGACATGCAATCCTTAAAAGCTGCGATCTACACAAACATGCTTGCTGGCAGCAGTCTTAGGCCTCATTCGGACAGCACAATGCCTCTTACACTGGGTTCACAATGTTTCTCTTCATGCGCATTTTTATTGCGTCAGAGCATTTTATGCAACAAAATATCATGGAAAAAATGCATGCAAAGTGTTCCATTGGCTTCAATTGGAACACGGTGCATTTACTTCTATGTTATGTGATTTATGCAATGGGAGTGCATGTCAAATATTTACGCCTTTTCCACATGTATTTAGCATAGGATGTGTGTAGGAAAAAGTGAAATACATTGCAGAAGTCAGATTCTAGCCTTAGTGTCCAATTTTAGCGACAAATTCTAGTCAGATCGTATGACTAATGAACAGACCGAACAGCAGTCTTGGGATCATGCAGTTGGGCCAGGATCTGAGGGTATTATGGAACAGTAAGATGCCATATTTTGTCCAGCAGAATGAGGCCTTAGATTGGATTTACACATGCAATTTTGTATTACCGCTTTTTTTTCCAGCCAAAACCAGGAGAAGCTAAGTAGAAGAGTCTTGCTAGATGACAGATCACCCATGAACCACTGAATTTCTCGGAGTGTGTTCATAACAATAAGGGTATGTTCACACGGTCAAATTTCGGCACGCATTTCGCATCGTATTTATGCTCTAATACGAGCAAGATGTGTGCCAAAATTACGGTAATCCACAGTACTCAGAGAACTATGGATTACGCCTCCTCTCCCCGGGCGTACAATACAATCGTACGCCCGGGGAGATAAGCGACATGTACGTACTGTATGCCCCGCAATTACGCAGTGTGAATATAGCCTCAGGGTTTCAGCATCTTTAAAGTACTGAATACAAATCTCCCATGTACTAAAGAATAAAAACGTAAGACCCAAACATACAGTTCCCACCACATTGACCAATACTTAGTCATTCCAAAGCTTCCCTCCCCCTACATGATGAATTTCAGTCCAATTTACAATATTCATTATACAGTCAGATAATAAATAAGTCAGTGCTCTCCTCTCGTGAGGAATTGAATGACAACAATCCAGTGTTACACTCAGTCTGTTTTGCCGGCCTCCTCCTTACTTAGTTTGTATTCCTTGGCAATCTTTAGCAATGACAACAATATGGGGACCGCCATAGGCAAGAAAAGAGGGATATAAACGGCAAATTTCTGATCATCTGGAAAGTACAGAAGATGAAGCAATGACTGATCAAAGAACGCTTTCTCTGAAGAGGTAATGGCTTCTTTGCTTGCTTTGAAAGCATTCTCCAGTCTGCCAGCTTCCAATTCAGACAGTGCGATCTGAACCGAGGACACAGAGTTGTACACCTGCAGAGAAAGACATGTTACAGTCACAGAAAACACATGTATAGGTAGATATTATCATAAGCATACATGTTCATAGCATTTCTTTAACCTGACCGGGCTGTGTACCCACCTTCCTGACCAAGCACTTCTTCCTATTCTTTAACCCCTTAAGGAGCAAGCGTTTTTTTTTTTTTGTTGACACGTTAGTTTTTCACTCCTCACCTTCCCAGAGCCATAACTTTTTTATTTTTCCACCTACATAAGACATATGAGGGCTTTTATTTTGCGGGACAAGATGTACTTTCTAATGGCGTTATTCACTGTACTATAGAATAGACTGGAAAATCGCAAAAAAATTCCAAGTGGGACAAATTGTGAAAAAAAACGTACTTGCGTCATGTTTGCGGGAGTTTTGCTTTTACAGCGTTCAATCCTCGGTAAATATAATGTGTTATCTGTATTCTGCAGGTTGATACGCATCCGCCAATATCAAACATGTAGGGTTTCCGTTATGTTCTGGTACCGTAAAAAATTCCAAACATTTCCTATTTTTGAAATTTGCGCCACGGCGCCATTTTGTGCGACCAATAACTTTTTGGTACTGACACTTACAGATGTCAGTGAGGGGGCATTTTTTACGGGCTGAAGTGTACTTTTTATTGCTAGCAGTTTGGAATACATGCGACTTTTTGGATCACTTTTATTCCAATTTTTATGGGATGTGAAATGAGCAAAAAAAAAAACAATTTTGGCGTTTCGCGTTTTTTTTCTTCTACGGTGTTCAGCGTACGGGATAAATGATGTTATATTTTTATAGATCGGGCTTTTTCAGACACGGTGATACCAAATATGTGTAACTTTATTATTATTTTAGTATTTGTAAAATGGCCAAAGGGGGGCGATTTGAACTTCTAATACTATTTTATTTATTTTTTGACACTTTAAATCTTTTTTTTTTTTTTACTCTAACATTGACTCCCCCCTGGGGCGCTTCACCACTAGGGGCGCAATCGTTAATACAGCCTAATGCATTGCATAGACAATGCATTAGGGTATACCAAGATGGCGGTTTCCCCACGCAGGTTTGAATGCTATAATGGTTTTTTGTTCTAATTTCTTCGCATTTTTTTCCCCATGACATATTAGGAGATATATAAAAACAACAATGTCTCATGGAAAAAAATTGCAGAGAAATAAAAAAAAAAATAAAAAAAAAATGACAAAGGAAAATGTGAAATACAGTTTTTTAAAATTAATTTATTTAAAAAAAAAAAATAATAAATTAGGCTAAGATACATTGTGTAATTGTGTCACTTCTCCGTCATGGACGTATATATATGAAGGCAGTCTCCAAAAGGAGACTTATGGGGCATAGCTCAGCATACTAATATCACACACTGAGTCACGCCCCATAACAATGTCAGAAGGTTGCAAGTCTTCCTCCCACCACTGTGCCTTTCGGCCGGCACAGCACAGCTGCACTTTTTTTTTTTTTTTAACCTTCCTCTCGCCTTGCACTGGAAACTTTCAGTCTTCAGGCTGGCACAACAGCTCTCCTTCATGCCACTTTGGTTTTGTGTTGTTGGCCTCAACACAGCAGGTCTGGATTTACTGCTCCCCGAGCGCACCCATTCTTCACCGGCTGTCTCCAATGAACTGTACTTGGTCAACACCCATACAATTATTGCATGAGTGGTATGCCAGCATTAGTGGTTGTGAAACTATAGGTGCCAACGTGCCACACCCCACATATACTAATAGTAAAGGTGCCAAATAGTTCATGTGTTCAATATGTGCTGCTGTGGGATGCTGGCACTTCTAGTTCCATGTTTCACAGCAGCAAGTAGCTGTGGAACTACAAGTGCCAGCAGCCACAGTAGTACATGAGAGACAAAGTGAAGTCTAAGCGGGGACAGAAAAAGTTACTTCTAATAAATATACCTGTTCCTTCCCTTCAACTTAAGGACAAACCTACAGTCCCTATCCCGTTTGTAACCCTGGGACTGCCTGTGTATGTGCATACATATGATCATAACAAGATCTTTGGGTGGCATTTTTCCCCCCGCGATTTCCTCTGGATCTATAAATACACAACTTCTAAAAATATATTGTAAAAAATGCCACTCAACACAATATGGGCATCAAGTTAATTTGTATAATCTTTCTTGAAAAGGAAAGAAAGCTAAATGAACAAGACGCCTAAATATTACTGTAGCTGCCCAGAAAGGACAACTCTGCCTCATTAAAGCATAAGCTAGCTTTTGATCACACTATACACCTAGGTATGATTTATCTTTAATGATGAGCAATTTGGAAAATACATGGCTTTATATAGATTGTGTTTCTCTTGATTTACAGCATTACTAATAGCCCATACTCATCAAGAGGCCAAAAGTAATTTTCCAGGACTTTCATCCTGGCTTATCCTAAGGTGGATCTAATTTCGAAGATTCACAGCGCTCTGGCGACTGCCGCATACCTCTCGCTGTTAACCAGGCACACTACCATCTATTTTGTAGTGCCTGTGCCAGGTATTGCAGCTTAATATCTACTACAAAACGTAACTAAGACCTTGTCCATCTGACCACTCGTGTAATCATATGCGACATAAAAAGTGAATATACAGATATTGTAGGCTATGCATGGTCTTAAAGGGGTTTTGCCACAATCTCATTTCATACCCCCTGCATCCAGCTCTTCAGCTCTGTGTGCGCAGGAGACGTGTGTGATTTGTTTGAATTGCATGTCATGTGACCCAGCAGGATGACATCACCAGGCCTTTCCTCTCTGTAGTCAAAGAAAGGTCTGTTTATGTATAGAATTGTAAGTAGCTACATTGTAGCTCAGAGGTAACATTTTTGCTTTACAGCACAAGAGTCCTTGGTTCAAATCCCTGCAGGAACTTAACCCGTGGTTTTTTTTCCCCCTCTTTATCAATGCACAGACTTCATTGAAGTTTCTTTTTTTTTTTTTTTTATTTGCACTGTTTGACTAATTACTAATTAGTCCAAAGGACAGGAGTAGAATGACAGCACCTGAGGTTTGAACACTCAGTATCTACCCGAGAGGAGAGGATGTCTGAGCATGTGCGACCAGGACTGAGGAGCTCACCGCCCTGGTCGTATCCCCTGGAGATGAGCTGTAAACAATGGATCACTAAGGAACAGCTAAAACAAAACAGTGCTGAATTTTTAATAATGATGAAAGGTGAAAATGTTTATTATTTAATTTCCAAATTTCCCACGTCAATTTTGCTTTGTGGCAAAGCCCTTTTAAGGCAAAATCAATGCACTGTGACCCTCAAATAATGGTGGACTCACCTCAGAGGCCACATTATCATTGATCACTATATTTCCAATCTGATCCAGAAGCTGAGCCAATGAGGTCAATGTGGTTGTGACTGTAGCTATGTTCTCCACAGCTCTCGTCCAAAAAAGTTTGTCCAGCTCCCAGTCTGTCAGTCCTTCATTCCCTGGATTTTCCAGTTCATAGCTTTCAGGCACATAAACCTTTGATATACCCAATAGAAGCCTGGGGACAAACATAACAATAGTATAGAAAGGAAAGACATTTATTCAGATTTTTTCTTAAAATGCATTTGGTGAAATAAACACAGGAAACGAATATGCAGTATTTTCACATAAGATTTGGCTTACCGCAGCTGGGTCAGGAAAACCTCCATCACCTTAACCATTTCAATGTCAACATGTACAGGAAATTTCAAATCATCTGGATTTCCGTAATCCACATTATAAACCTGGAAATAAGTTATACATAATTAAAGGGAATGTGTCATCAAAAATGACATTAACTCACATTTTTATGTTCAGCACATTTTTTAAGAATTTTTTTTTTTTTTTTTAATTTTCCATATCACTTTCAATATTTTTTAATAATTCTTAAGTCCTGCAGTTTTCACTTTGGCCACTAATCCTAATAATAGTCTGACACTTCCTGTTCTGTACAGAAAGATTTTCAGTTGTCTGCTCATTATCAGCACAAAGAGGGTCAAACTGAAAGGAGACACCACTGTGTATAGATAACACAGAATCCACCAGTCACAAGAGGAGATAGTCACAGTTCCCCCTTTCACCTCCCTGCACAGTGACCTCTTCCCAGGTCACAGAGCATGACTAGAAAACTCTCCTATAGAAGTGAAAGGGACTGAGAGGACACATTCCCTTTAAGGGAGATGTACAAAACAGCCCAGATTGTTTCACTGTAAAAGTTCATCAAAGCTGAAATTCAAATTAGCTTAGAGGGTTTAATGACCCATCACTTCCATAAGCTGAACCTCAGCTTTGACTCCAATAATCTAAATATCAGCAAATCTGGAAGTCTAGACATAAAGAAATAGAAAATGTAGTGGTGCAGTAAAGATACTATAGCAAACAAAGCAGGAGAAAGCATGACGACTCAAGAATTGGCATGTTGCCTTGGGTTCAGAATCAGCCAACAGCAAAATTGCATGGAGTTTATATGTTCTTGTGTTTCCACCCATGCTCAAAACGTACCCATAGCTTCATGGGTGTGTGCATGTTTCAGGTAGGTCAATGAAAATGTAAACCCCATTGGATATAGGGACAGAAGTGACTGTTGGTAAACACTGTATGGCACTGCTGAATAGTTTGGTGTTTTATAAGCAACGGTTATGGGAATTTGGCATCAAATACAGTACTCTTATAGACCCGTTATAATCCTAAAAGGGTCTTACTAATCTATGCAACTTTAAAGGTACATTAACAATGGGTAAACCTATTGTACTGTACACTTAAGACACAGATGCTGTTCTATTGTTTAATTCAGAATGTCTATTGCATTATCTCCTTTCTGGGTTTATAACCCGATGTTAACTTTCCAATATCACCTACAAAATACAGCGTATTTTATTCTGTGCAGATAATCTGCTCTGTATGAGTGTATCTCAACAAGCACAGTTTGAGTCCAGTATATCCTTCTTTCAGATAAAGTCCAATAGTGGTAGAGTAGACTGGAACCATTCACAGAATAGTGTGAAGACCCAAGTTAAAAAAAGGATGGGGTTTTGTACATTATATTTTTTTCCCAGTTGTTTAAATCTATAATACCTGACATAAAACAGACCAAATTACAACACATTAATTTCATGAAGGGGGCTTTTCTACTTGAAGCCAGACTCCCACTTCTTATTCAGGCTGTGGACAGTTCTACATCAGTAATTAACAGGTCAGTTCTGCTATTCCTAGCGGAGCCTGTTAGAGGGACATTGGTGATGGAGGGGTCTAAACAACTGTGCACAAGTCTACCAAGCTCTAAATAGTTGAAGTCTGTCAGTAAGAAACATAAGCTCCTGTACTGCTGATAAGACATAGCAGGAAGTGACATCCCCCCCCATCCTGGCCAGGGCTGCTTGAGCAGAGAAAGCTGGTCGGCAGCCTAAAACAAGCAGGAGATATGAAATGCTCTAATTCTGAAACAAAGCAAAATCAGAACAGAAATGTATTTGGTTATGGTCTTTATTTACCTTTGTCTACATGTTTAGCCCCTTAACGGCATTGTATGTATGAGTACGGCCGGTGGGTTAGCTGCAAATTGCAGCCAACACCCACCAACTACAGCGCGGGATGGTGCTTGCACCATTTAACCACTAAGACACCACGGCAAATGGCTAAGCCGTCTAAATCAATGAGAAACGGTGGTGCGAACCATTCCTTGCTTAGATTAGGGCACCTGCGGCAAAACTGCGGACTCCCGATCGCTTACCATGGCAGCTGGAAGCCTTGTGAAGGCTTCCATCGCTGCCATGTTTCCTGTATTACTAATTCCTGCCCCATGCAGAAAGTAGTAAAAGTGTCATCTTTGTACACACTAATGCATTAGGCTGTATAAACAATCACGACCCCTAGTGGTTAAGTACCCTAGGACGACTCAAAGCAAGAAAAAAAAAAATGTTTGAAGTACGGCGTACTCCCACTATAAACCTATATCCTAATATGGGACTCCGGCTATATCACAAACTTCATGTTCTGGGCTCCAGTTCATAGAGAGGATGCCCTGGAAAGTACAAAGACGAGGAACTAAATGGATAAGGGGCATGCAGGATCTTCATTATAAGAAAAGGTTAAAAGCACAAAATCTATTAAGTCTTGAAAAGAGACCTGATTAATCTGTACATAAGTACATAAAACGTTAACTACAAAAAAATATGGTGAGAAAAGTTTTCATATAACATCTCCTTAAAAGGGAGCACTCACGCCACCTGGGGGAAAAAACAAAAAACAAAACGTTAATCTCCAAAAGGTGACAAGCCTTCTTCACAAGAAGATAAATCGATCTGCACAATAGCCACCTCAGGAGCTGGTCGCAGCAGAAACAACTGAGGGCTTCAAAAAAAGGTTTGGGTAGCTACTTTCACCAAAATAAAATTAACACTTATATAAATATACAGAATTCTTGTTAGAAAGTGGATCCAGTCTAATCACCACTGGAAATTAGAACGGAAGCGTTTCCTTTTTAGGCCAGATTGATTGATGCTGTAAAGGGTGCTTATTTCCACTAAAGTCCCATCTTTAACCATATATATGTTTATAGATTTTTGCATTGTAAATTGTCACAAACCAGGTCACATGGGAGCTCATTATGAGGCCTTATTCTGCGAGCCTTCAATCAGGTTGTGCATAACAGACAAGGAATTACAACACATGACCTAGAAGGAGAATTGAAGCCTCCTGTACCAATGACATCACAAAACGCAAGGTTTCTCAGCTTCTCTAAACCTGGTACCAAAGCCACAATCAGTAAGGCCGTGTTCACACGGCTTATTTCGGCGCGGATTGGAGCCGTACTCCGCGCCGGATTTGCACTGCAGTACGGCTCCACTCCGTCCCAGTAACTACGGTAATCCACAGTTCTCATAGAGAACTGTGAATTCCGTCGCTCCTCCCCGCTCGGCGAATCCGCCGCGGGGGGAGAAGGTGACATGTTCATTATCCGTGGATAATGCAAGTCTATGGGGCCGGCGAGCAGCGCCGCCGCCGCGCCCCCGGACCCGCCCCTCATTCAAGCCGTATTGCGGGCGGGATCCGGCCCTCAATTACGGCTTGAATAAGACGTGTGAACACGGCCTAAGGGTTGTAAGAATTTACATCTTACACTGTGCTGTGGCCGTTAGTGCTGTTTGGCCACATTCACATTTGTGTGGGAGGCATCACTGCAGATCTGACTGGCAAAACAGTGCTAAATGTGATGTTATTTTATCGTTAAAACTGAAGAACCCTTGACAGACCTCATATTTAGTGGGTTATGTTGAATAGCAATGGTTTCTACTGTATAAGATATCTGGCACTGCACTGCAGCTAATGATACCAATGGAAACTACAATGTAGATGTTAACAGAGCCTTACTGATTCTGTACACAGCAATGCAGTTCTACAACAGTGCAAGATACCGCATAATGGCATCTATAAAAACAGCTCTACAGCATTAGGAAACCATGACTGCTTTCTTACAAAAACGGAGCCACACCAGCCCATAGGTTATGTCTAACATTGTAGTTAAGGTCCATTGAAGTGAATGGAGCTGAGCTGCAATACCATGCAACACCCATGGACAGATGTGCGCTGCTTCTTGAAAAAAGCAGCAATGTTTTTTCGAAAGCTAGGCAACCTCTTTAAAGGGAAAATATCAAAAAATGAACTGTTTACATTTTTGGTTAAGTATATTTTAACATTTTCTATATCTTTACTACTTTTACCATCAATGTTTTTGTTTTTTTTAATCCTGAATCTTGCAGTTTTTACTTTGCACACTTTGCCTAATAATAGTCTGATATTTCCTGTTTTGTAGAGAAAATTTTTCAGTCTCCTTTTCATCAGCACAGGCAGCATTACACTGAAAGGTGACACCAATGTGTATAGATAACACAGAATCCTCCATTCACAATAGGAGATGTCACAGCTTCCCCTCCCTGAACACCGAGATCTTCCCAGGTCACAGAACATGCCTAGAAAACTCTCCTATAGAAATCAATGGGATCTGGTTTATAGGCTCCTATGTCCATGAAGCTGCAGTAAAGCATCTCTCTAAATGCTGTTAAAAACAGTACAGGCAATAGGACTGCCTCTATGAACACACAAAAAATGGAAAAAAAAAAAAAAAACTACAATCAAAAAATTAAAACAGCTTAGAAGAAAAGAAGATGCATCAGTATCTCATAAATTAGTACCAAAAAACATACTGGTTATGTTCCTTTAAATAGATGCCGACCTCCCATAGACTTTAAACGTCTGGGCGGTCAGTATAGAACTCTGCATAGTCGTTTTAAAACAGCCTTGGAGAGTGTAAAGCTGCACAATAATTGTGCAGCTGCAGGAGTAGAGAGACGGCTGTCAGAGGGCTTTCCAGGGAAAAGGAAGGGATGATTTATTACCGTCCATGCCACCTCTTCTCCCCCAGTATCTGTATACACAGTGCTCAAGTAACGCTGTTCCTACACATTAGCCTCAAGTTTTTTGGCTTTCTGTACCGCAGCCCTGATGGTCCCGATTGCTGAAACTCGCTAATTGCATGAGCTGCTGGGTCTTATCAGATCCAAATCAGCTTTGCAGCCAGTGCAGGGGATGTATTTCCCCTATAAAACTGTGGCTAATAGATCAGCCCTAGTTGCAGTTTACTGACCATATAAGGAGCACAATACGTGAAATAATTAAAAATGAGGGAAAAATAAATAAATTTTTAAGCAAAATTAAAACAGCCTAAACCTCAACTTTCAACCCCGCCATCGATGACCTTGAATCTTGATATCATCTATATGAAAACATGCCTAACGTAAAAGATAATTACAAAATGTATTTTAGCGCCATTTCTGTTAAAAAGAAATTCACGTAAATGTTGTGGCTTGTGATTGGCTGCGTCGGTCATGTGAACGAAGGTACAACCGGGATGAATGGGACTCCGGCTGGGAGTGAATGGGAGTGTCTGGGAAGCAAGTATGACCTTTTCTTCTATTTTTAATCATGCCCCCACAGACCAACAAGCTTTTTCAATCTCGAAACACCACTTTATAATGTATAACCTCATGTAAAAGTTATAAGCATGTGACTTAATATAATTAATTATATCTCCGATAGTAAATTTATACAATATGTTGAGTTATAAGTAATGTGCACACACACACACAGCTCTGGAAAAAAGACCACTGCAAAATTTTCAGTTTCTCTAATTTTTCTCTTCAATGGTGTGTATTTTTGGAGAAAAATGTACATGGTTATTTTATTATATAAACTAGTGACAACATGTCTCCGAAATTCAAAGCAAAAAATTTTGTATTTATTGGCAGTAAATGAGAAATTTTCAAAATAATAAAGAAGCAGTGCTGTCAGACCTCAAATAATGTAAACACATTCATATTTCTTTAGAAACAATAAGACTAATGTTTTAAGTCTGGAAGAGTTCAGAAATTAACATTTGGTGGAATAACCATGATTTTTTCATTCAAATTCCTTTTGGCCTAGTCCTAGCACTTGTTTTGCCATCCAGCTTGTTCTATTGCAAGAGGTTTGTGAAGACCACAACAGTGTTTTTTATACTTCATGAAATAAGATTTGGTTCAGGTGATCACCTCATCAGAAGCACATTAAGTAGAATGAGGTGGACATAGGTTGGAATTCAACTGACACTGGAATGGAATGGCTGTCAGACATGTAGAGATGCTGATTTTAAGAAAACTGTGCAGTGGTCTCAATTATATATATATATATATATAATATATATATATATATGTATATATATATATACACACATAATATATATATATATATTATAATATATATAATACATACATACATATAATATATATATATACATACATACACACACACATATACACACACATATACGTATATACACACACACACAAACACGTCTAAAACTTAGCGTTTAACATATAATTTAACAAATGTAACTTACCATAATACCCCCCCAGCGGGGACTATGAAATGCATTAGAGTTCACTCTCTTCCCGTCATTTATTAAGGATGTATAGGGGAGAATGAAAATATTCTGGGACATACAGTAGAAAATTTAGCACAGGGTATAGCGAGGCGGCACTGGAACCTAACAGGTATAAAAAGAGAAAACAAACACATGAGACAATTTAAAGTGAATATATTTACAGCAGGAATATATTTACATTACTGGCAGACTTGACAGATTGTAAGCTGTCGCAGGTAGGGGCCTCTCTCCCTCTGTACTAGTTATTAGTAGTATAATGTTGTACCGTGTTAGCCATAGAAAGTAGTAGAAGAGTGAAGAAATCAGGCGATACCTTTTTCAGGCTAACTGAGTATATTTGATGGTAAACTTTGGAGAGTTCTAGCTCTCTTCTTCAGACATGATCCACCAGTATAACATCATGTCTGAAGAAGAGATTATAGTACTCTCGAAAGCTCACCATCAAATATACTCAGTTAGCCTGAAAAAGGTATCGCCTGATTTCTTCACTCTTCTACTAGTTATTAGTCTAATACAAAAGAAAAAAACAAATGGTAACTAACCACTGACCAATCAATACAAGTATATCAACCACAATAGTCAGAGAAAACCAAATTAATAAAATAATTTTATTACTCAAAAAAAATTTTAAAATCACCCTACAAAAATTCATAAAAGTAAAATACGATAATGGGGATTAACACATACCACAAGGGAATTACATCAATAATTCATTTGAATAAACTACCAAGATCCATATCCACATAGTGAAATATATGTGAAAAATATCTTTTTTAGAAAAAATTCAAACACTATTAAATAAATCTAAGGATCAAATATGTCAACCTTATATACAAATGATAATGATGTAACAATTAATCTGTATCAGATAGAAAGATAGCACACACACACTACACACACACACACGAACACACAAACAACAACACACACACACACACACACACACACACACACACACACACACTCACACACACACACACACACATACACACACAAAAACACACACACACACACACACCACACACACACACACACACACACACAAACACACACCCACACACCACACACACACACACACGATCTACGGTGCTCACTAGTAAGAACCCACGATAGGCTAGGTGAACATAGAATACCAGTTTGAAATAAACGTATAATAACAATATTATTACCCCAATGGTATGGGTAATGAGTCTCCCTACGGCACGTTTCAGAGACCAGCTTCTTCAGGGGAGCCATAAAACAATATGACCCACAATAAAGAAAACCAACTTTATATAGAAGGTGCCACCAAACAATTCGACCTAAACACGCCACCCTGTTCCATTAGTTTCAATGGGTTGTTGACGCTGAGCCCGCCCCCTCCGCCATATCAGGCATTATTAGTGTTGCCACTTATACTATCTTTGGTCTTATGGATGTATGTAACCCCCTCAAATGTACAGCACCCTAGAATTAATGACGCTTTAAAATAAATAATAATATATTGTTGCTATTGATGTACTCACATGCAACTAGCAAGCCTCTTGTGCTATGGTTCACAAGGATGTTATTGCGGACAGTACAGTTACTCGCCGTAATACATCGTGTCTTTCGAGAGCTCGCGCTAATCAGCGCGTACTCCCGTGGTGCGGGGGGGCCGGCAGCATATTAGCCGCAAGTAATTGACATGTCCCTTATCTCCCCGCACGTACAATACGATCGTTATTTGTACGAGCGGGGGACGAAGAGGATCAATCCATAGTACTTAGATGAGAACTATGGATACCGTAATTTTCGGTGCACATCTCGCTCATTGAGCGTGCGAAATGCGCCTGAAATTATCTGTGTGAAACACATACTCTTATACTTCTGTTACTGCTCTAGGAATTGCTTGTTAAGAACAGTGATCCCATTGAGAAGTTTGCAGCCCTTGTCTGCTGATGGGAAAAAAGTGGACACCGCAGGAGATTTCAATTTAAAATGTATTCTTTTCTTATAAACGGAGCAATCTGAAAATTGCTTTTATGCAATTCCCAAATATATCAGCAAATGGTACTCATTTAATACACTAGGAATAAGTTCTTACCAAGCCTGGCCTCTACAGGGTTAATTACATGAGGTAGGTTGTGGGCATTCAGAATGTAGCTTGAAGTTTCCTTCACAAAACGAGGATTGACACCCAACATAGCGTAATACAATATCTAAAACACAAGTAAAGCACATGTTATCAAATAAACATAGGGATACATTTTTTTGATCAACTGTATTGAGGAATTCAAAATTCTTCACATCTCAAATTGCCAATTAGGACTTTAACAATTTGAGAAAAAAAGGACGAATCAAAGATGGACTTCTAAGAGCATTAAATCACAAATTGAAAATTGATGAAGCCTTGAAACAAAAGTGAAAATACTGCATTGTGAAAGCATTACACACTATTCAGCCCCTTTAACCCCTTGACAGCCCACCAACTTTTGACATCGGCTGGTACGGGTTGTGTTGTCCTGTGTACGTTACAGCCCTCGATCCCAGAGCATTCCTGCTCGTAGCACCACAGGGAGGCAGAGGCTAAACCTCCGGCAGTCCCGCTCTGCTTTAAACTGTTTCCTTGCTGATGTCTGTGGGTGTGTCAGAAAACACCACGGTCACAATCCGGGGACAGAGTCGGGGGAGGGGAGACGGCTGCACAGTCAGCCCCTGGGGGACCTAGAGTGGCTCCCCAGAGCTTCTGTGTTGTAAGACAAGCCAGTGACCAGGGCACACTTGTGAGCTGTCGTGATCACTGACTGTGTCTACAAACTGACACTAGATTATAAAGGCCTTAGCATATAGGAATATGCTTTATACATTACTAAGTGTAAAAAAAAAATAAATAAAAATAAAGTAAACAGTTCTCCCTTATCGGATTTATAAAAAAAATGATATGTAAAACTCACAAAAATTTTAGAATAAAATTGAATAAAAAAAAAATAATATATTTATAAAAATAATATGCATATATTACACACACAAAAATCATACACATATTCGGTGCGCACCACACAACTGTCTCAACGCGTCAGAATTAACTCACGAACAATGTTACCATAAGTGTGAATGTGAATAATATAAATAAATAAAAAAATTCTGCACAATTACTTGTAGTGAACTTAAATGGATTCACCCATAAAGTACAACTTGTCTCGAACTAAAGAAAGACTTGAGCTGGCTTCATCCCAACAGCGGTCATGAAAAAAATAAAAAAGTTCACACAACTGTTGAAAACGGCATGGATGGCATAAAAACAAAACAATCTCTAAATGGTCTGGGCATTAACTACTTTTCAGGCCTGGGGCTTAAGGGGTTAATAGATATCTCAACATTGTAATTGCAGTCTTGTTTTTCAAAGGCCTGGCTTCATACATCTCCAGATATCAGATGTTATCAGGTAGGTAAGGTATGGCTGGCTAGGAAGGTTATTCATGTAATAGATGCAGAGGTCGAATCTTCCAGTTAGTAGGCTGCTGTCTGATACATTTTTGACCCTAATGGGGCATATACACAGGGTATATACTCACAAGACAATGCTTCACGGTTACAATTAGCCCTTTTTGTGCAGTCCTAAAGTCAGTACTGGAGTATGAGGCGCTGCATAGGTGGCAGGTAATGGTTGTTTGTTACAACCTGTAGTTGGGATCAGAGATCATTCAGATCCCAGCCTTCTGACCCCTTGTATACCATGGTAGGCTCAACAGCAGCATGTAAGGAATTAAGAAACGGTTTGTACACATGCATTTGTCCCCATTCACCCAATGCAATGAGATCATGGGGATGTCGACAATTTGCCATGGTGGTCCATGGCTGCCATGACTGTGCACTGTTCCACAATATATCATTGCAGAAAAGGGTATAAGTGATTGCACTTACTAGTCGTCAAGTACCCTACAGTGACTAAATATACACGTTAAAAAAAGAACAAAAAAACACACCCTTTTGCCATTCTGCAAATAAAATATGGCTGGGCAAATTTTAAAAAACTTTTTTTTAAAGTACTAAAAGAAAACCAAAACCTCTAAACATTCAGTATTATTGGAATTGTACCAACTAGCAGAATAACCAGGTCATTTGTACCATACAGTGATATCTCAATAAAAAATGAAGACCCTCTCAGAAAATGTTAAATACTAAAAAAGAACAAATAGAATGATCATCGACATTCTCTCAGAGTTCCAACTGAAAATAGCAATAAAATAATTACTATTAAAAATTACACTGTGACCTGCAAAATGCAAGCCCTCAATCTATGTAGATGTAAAATGTTATGCCTCTCGGAAGGAAGTGAAGGAACTGAATACAGAGAAAAGTAAAATCACTGGGGCCGGAAAGAGTGTCCAGTTCATTGCAAAATGAAATATGATAGTGCAGCCCAATGAAATTGGAAAATAAACCCTTTACTCCCCTTCCTCCGCTCCTTTGTGCATCATCTTACTTTCTTTCTATCCTGAACGGGGAGCCCCCTACTGTAAGATGGTGAATGGCTGCACGCCGGTCACATTGCTTCTGCTTGTAATCCACTGTTCAGAGCCTGTGCTTGTTACAACCTTCAGAATTGGTGGGCCTCACTTTCACTACGGCTCTTTTATTTCTCGTGCGTCATTTGCGCGCCGAAGACTCCGCAGCCAGGATGGTCGCCCTTGCGTAGTACACACACACGGCGCCAATCCGGCTAGTAATTTTATAGGTTATCCACTTCTTATCATAGAGAACAGTGATTCAAGCTCGTCCTACCAGTCGGCGAATACGCTCGCTGGGGGGAGAAAGTGACATGCACATTATCTTACGGCGCGTACACGCGTAAACAATGCATTGCTCTTATGGGGCCGGGAAGAGCCGGCCCCGCACCCCCTATTCAAGCCGGATTGTCGAAGGCAATCCTGGCTCACAAATCCGTCGGGAATAAGCCATGTGAACACGGCCTTAAGGGAGATGTATGTGACCGCTGATTGGCATCCCATTCGGAGAATGTAGAAGGTAAAAGAAGGACTGCCCGGTGTGGAGAGGATTACGAAAGGAGGAATAAAGATACCAGTAGGGCTTTTATGTATTATTTTATTGGGCTGCACGAGTATATTAATTAATTTTGCTATGAACTTAATAAGCCCTTTATTCCTACACACAGGACACTGACCTGAGAATCAACAGAGAAGTTAGCGACCGGCTGCAGCTTATCCAGGAATGGCTGGATATACTGCTCCGAGGCAGAGCTGATGTTCCAGTTCAGATCATGCGACTTTGGCTTCTGGGAATTTTTTAGTAAGGTAAAAGTGGATTCATAAGCCTGGAACAAAACAAGGGGAATGTTATATACGTAGTCAAACGTATCCTGAAGGATGACTGGGATATAAAGAACTACAGCACCATAGGCAAGATGTACACAGAGCATGCAACGACTGCCGCTACCTGGACTGGACTTGAAGGCTCTCCTGCTGCTCTCATAGTTATCCTTGTTGAACCTGTCAGTGGAGATCCTATCAGACAGCGCGGCAGAGATGGACACGATCTTCTGAAAAAGCGACATGGTATGAATGATTACCGGTACTGCTTCGTGTACAGGGTACGTTGGATTTCTTCAGTACCAAGAGATAGTGTGATCACACAATAAGCCTTTACCTAATTTGATCTTCGGTGCTTGCAAATGTAGAATTATAACCCCCTTGAAAAAAATAAAAAAAAAAAAGTAATCCTCAGAAATTATATAACTCGTATATATATATATTTTACTGATATATATCATATATATCATATATATAGTATATATTATATTATATATGATATATATATATTATATATATATATATATATATTTATATTATATATAAACACAAAAAAAGATTGCCGCTTAACTTCTAAAAAACAGGAATGAACTTACTGAGGACACTTGATATTAGGTTCATTTTACAAATAGCACACACTGCAATGACATTATGGTATGAAAAGTGCTCTTAGCAGGTTAGACTGCCTTTGTTGCCCCCGATTAGCAACCAATACAGAGCTCCGTTTCTATTCCATACAGTGGAGAAAAATATATGTTGCAGCTCGGATTGGTTGCTCTATGGGAAACTCGCAAAGACCCGTTCTGATGCTAGACACTTCATACCAGAAGGCCCGGTGAGGCTCATGGTCAACACAGGGGTAATTTCGCCACGCCATTGTCACGCCATTGTATTTGCGCTCTATCGTCCACGCGGTCGAGATGCACACCGAAATTAATGGTAGCACCATAGGTGTCTCATATAGAGATCTATGGATTAATGCCTGAGTCCCTCCCGCCGCGTAACAATACGATTGTATTGTACACGCGGAGAGATAAGCGACGTCAATTATTCGCAGCGAATACGCGGCGCAAGTAATGAATGTCAATGGGGCCGGCAGGCTGCCGCGGCCCCCCCCCCCCTCGCGCCGGACGAGGACGCGCATATCAGCACGAGCTCCCGAAACACTTGATGTACGCGCCGCAGTACATCGTTTGAACATATCCTTAGTGCACAGTAACACCAATCAGTATCCTCCTCAACTAGAATAATTTTGGCACAACAGGAGTGAAGTTTCTTATTAAAGAAAGAGAGCACCATAAAAGGTGTGTGGAGACTTATACACCATGAATGCGCAACTAAAATTTTAATATTCAAATAAGGCCAAGAAAAAAGTTAAGTCTCTTCGGCGCCAGCTTCAGGCTCCCATTTCCAGTTAAAGCTGTGGGTGGCTCTACAGCAGTAGCTGGTATAAAAGCTCTTCTATTCCTAGCTGACCATGTTAGAGGGACATTGGTGATGCAGGGGTGTTAACAGCCGAGCATAAGACTACAGAGCTCTAAAGGGTTAAAGACTGTCAGCAAGAAAGAAATAGTTCCTGTGCTGCTGCTAAGACACAACAGAGACTGACATCACCATTCCGGCCAGGACTCCTGAGCCCGTTAGAGCAAAGAGGTGGTGAGTAACCTAGGGAAGCAGGTTAAGAACTGCTCCAACACTGAAAGGAAGAAAAATCACAACAGCAGTTGGGCTATAGTCTTAATTTACCATGCCTACATGTTTAAAGCAAATTAATGAAATGGAAACATCCTTTTAACCCCTTCCTGAGACAGTCAATTTTATGGCTCTTCTTTTTTTTTTTTCCTTACTAGAGATATACATTTTTTATTTTACCATCTACATGAGGGTTCTTTGTTTGCAGGACAAGAAGTCCTTTTTAAATGTGCCACTGACCGTGCCATAGAATTTACTGGTAAACTGAAAGAAAATTCTAGGGAGCGGGACACGCATCGATGTTAAATTGTAAAAAAATGAACATCTAAAAAAAAAAATAAACAAACAAACAATTAGAAGTTTTGGTCCGCAGTGGTCGCCAGTGATATGCTATGATTAATATGAAGAGAAATGAGCGTTCAAAAATCTAAAGAAAAAAAACGTGTCAACGGGATTTGTATGGACTTTTATTTGATGTACTTCTTTTGCTCTGTCACCTATCGGACGTTCGGGTACATTTTTTTTTGCAGGCTGAAGTGTACTTTTTATCGGTATCAGTTTAGGATACATGTGATTTTTTTATTACTTTTTAGCACAATTTTTGGGGGATGTGAAAATTACCAAAAAACCCATAGTTTTGGCATATGGAATTTTATTTTCTTCCATGGTATCTTGTAAGGCATCTCCACTGCCTTACAAGACATCAGACTAGGCGAGTTGAAATTTCCTCGAAACATCGCCCGAGGTAAACGAGAAGCCATCAAATCCCTTGACACTTTTTTTTTTTTTGTAACTGATCGCATTTATCTTCTTCCTCGCCCTTCCCAGGAGCCATACCTTGTTTGCATTCTTTTCTACCTACATAGACATATGAAGGCTTTCATTTTGCAGAACAAGATGTACTTTCTAACAGCGTTCTTCATATTATCATAGCATATACTGGGAAACTGCCAAAAAATTCTAATTGCCATGTTTGCGGGAGTTTTGCTTTTATGCCATTCAATCTACGGTAAAAGTGATATATGTACTCTACAGATTGATAAGCATTTACCAATACTAAACATGTACGGTTTCCATTATGTTTTGGCACCGTAAAGAAATTCAGAAACAATTCTTATTTTTGAAATTTGCACCGCGTCGCTATTTTCTGCAGCCAATAACTTTTTTGTACAAACACTATGGAGCTTGAGTGCGGGGATTTTTTGAGAAGATGTAGTCGTACGTTATTGCATTAGCAGTTGTTATGAATACATGCAATTTTTCGATGAAATTTTTTTCACACACAGAATTTTTTGGCGGACAAGGAGAATGACACGCAAAAAAATAAACCCACAATTTTGGCGTTTGGAATTTTCTTTCTTCTATGGTGTTCTGCATATGGGATAAATGATGTAACATTTTAATAGATCGGACTTTTTGGGACGCAGCGATACTAAATATGTTGTGTAACTTTTTTAAATTATTTTATTTTTTTTATTTGTGAAATGGCAAAGGGGGTGATTTGATCTTTTATTTTTACTTTTTTTTAACTTTGACTTTCAGTCCCCCTAGGGTACTACATCACTAGGAGGAGCGATAATTTTTACAGCCCAATACATTGTATAGACAATGCATTAGGGTGTACCAATATGGTGGTTTCCCTACTTTCTGCCTGAGCCCGGAAGTAGAGAAATCGAAAACATGCCAGCGATGGAAATCTTTACAAGCGTTTAATTAGCTTTTCTCCTATAGTCACTCCATTACCTGATCGGAAAGAGGGGAGGATGTGTCTCTGTATAAATAAAACAAGTGGAAACGCGATCCCGTGGAATCCTCTTGCCGTGCTGTTTGTTGAGCTCTATCACGCCTCTGGAAAACAAAATGGACAAGTGTAAATAATAAAAAAACGCAAAAAATAAATACACATAACACAAAAGAAGAATAACCTATACTCTGAAATGTTGTACCTGGAGGAACCCTGCTACTTTAATAATAAATTAACCTATTCATTAATAAAATACAAAATAAAAAAAAAACAAATGCATACAAAAAAAAAGAATTATTGAACTAGGGCCTTCATATATTGTTTCTCCTTAAACAAATCTTATTGATCCCGAGTCCAGTGACTCAATCATGTCTGCAGGACACACCTCCTGCTGTGCAGTTGCTCCTGGACTGGTTGAGTGATTAACGTTGCTTTCTTGTGGTGCAAATGGCTCTGCCACCTCTAAAGCTTGTAAGAGAGGGCACTGCACCCCACTGAATACAGAGGGCATCTCATAACCCGTATAAGAGTCTTTTGATAAACTATTCCATTCTAGAAGATGGTAGCTACAATGGGTTGCAAAAGTAGTCATACCCCTTAACGGACCCGCCCCACCCCACCGTTGTCTTTTGGATGTCGCACTGCAGAATCGGAGGTTTGCGGCGCACGACGCCTGCAGCAGCGCTTAATCGCGGCCACTTGTACTAGACACTGGGAGCGTGGGAAACCTCCAATCCTCATGGATTTCAACCCTTTGATTTCTGCATGTTCGTCTTCCGCAGCGCAATCAAAGTGTTTCCCCGACTGCTCTGTCGGGTGTCGGGACACCCGGATAGAGGCGGGCGGAGCGGTTTTCGCTGCACAGTCAGCCCTGGGGGACCTAGTAGTAGCACCAGGGCGGTCTGTGTAGAAGCCAGCGATCAGGGGCATGACTGGTGCACCGGGTCCTGATCACTGCCTGTGTCCCATGAATATGCTAATACATTACTAATTGTAAAAAAAAAAAAAAAAAGTAACAGTGCTCCCTTCATGGGATTTAAAAAATGTGAAATGTGAATGGTGTAGAAAAAACTAAATACATTTTTTTAAAAAAAACGAAAAAAAATGCTGCAATTATTTATAAGTGAACTTAAACTATTCCCCCATAAAGTAGAACTCGTTTCGAATAAAGGGCCTCATACAACTGCGGTATTCGAATAAACTAAAAATAAAAATATCAGTTACAACTGTTAGAATACACAAGGAGGACTCAGCACTACAAAAAAAGGTTCTGGTCATGTAACGCTACTTTTTCAGGCATTCGCTTAAGGGTTAGGAACGTAGAAAGGTTTAATCACACTTTTAAAGGTTTCAACCACAATCCAAAATGTATTTTATTGACATTTTACGTGTGAGAGCAACACAAAGGAGCAAATATCTGCGACGTGTAGAGAAAAGCATATGTGCTTTTCCACATTTTTGCAAATTAAAAAACTGAAAAGTGTGGCGTGCACATGTAGTCAGTCCCCGGTACTCAGATATCCCTAAATAAAATTAAGTATAACCAACTGCCTCTAGTAGTCACCTAAACAGTAAATAGAGTACTTCTGTATGTAAATTATACTCAGTATAACTAAAGTTGTTTTGTGAAAGTCTCAGAGGTTTGTTAGAGAGCATTAGCAAACAAACACGGTCATCATAAAACCAAGATTAAACACCGAGGAAAATCTCACGGGATAACAGTTCTGGCTAAGTGCTCTCGCTGCAGGGTTAGGTTTAGAAAAGAAAATAGTAAACACAAGGCTATAGCTTAGAGCTCAATGGTCTCGATAATATAGATCTAAACCAGTAGGAGCAAGTAAGCCTGCTTGCTATTTGAGAAAGATATAACAGGTGCAAATGATATGTGGTGAGACAGCTGCTCAGATCCACCTCACACAAATGAGGAGGCAAGGTATTGATAAAAAAAACTGCACATACAATAAGTACCAGTTCAAACCAGTATGTTAGGAAGAAGATGCCACAGTATGTCATATTATTGCCCTAAATACCTTGTGGAGCAGAGGTGCGCAGCACTCTCTCCCTTACCCTCACCTCACCTCCTGTATTTTGTGGTTGGCGACTTCTGAACATGCTGGGCAGCCCACCAAAGAATAGTACAGGCGTCATAAGTTGTAAGCCAGCATGGAGTACCACACATACTTGTATAAGCGGCACCCTTTGGATCGCCTTACCTATATGTATTTATAATACTTGCACACCCCCTTCATGCATGACAGCCATGTGAGTGGTTGTGTTATCAGTGTTTTTGCATTCGGTGCACACACAAGTCGCCTTGTGCCTTTTCTACATACTGATGTGAAATAGATACTTAATTCAAATGAGCAGTTTTGTATCATTCTCAGTGTGGCCCTCACTTAATGTTTATCTGCATACAGTTATTCTTTCCAATAGACGGGGGGCTTATGTTGCCTCCTACTGGGTTCAGTCTATTATTCAGCCATTGAGCTGTAAGTATGGCTTGTATTTTTGAGTAAATGTCCCATTTTTCTGTGACTTGTCAAAAAAAAATAGCCCAAGCTCCTTTGTGATGCTAAATCATATAAAATACATTTAAGTGTGTGGCTGTAACATTTAAAATTGAGGAACAGTTCAAGGGGTGTGAATAGTTTTGCAACCCACTGTATATGTTCAGAAGAATCCTAGTGCTGAAAGTGTATTTCCATCCCAGACACTTATTGCCCTCTTACAACCCCTCGACAAACCTCATCTGTGACGCAGGCTTCATAAAATGTCTAGGTAGTCTTCATATTGTACATAATTCTAATCTCCACATATCCGAAGGGTATGTTCACACGGCTTAAAATACTGCGTATTTCAGCGCACATTTCGGCGCGTATTGCGCGCCACAATTAAGGTAATCCATAGCTCGGGGGAAGAATTGACATGTCAATCGTTAGCGGCGATTACGTGCCGCTGACAATGCATGTTTATGGGGCCGGTGTCCAGCCTTCCCCCTCCCCTTGCTTTGGAATTACGCGCTGATAAGTGTATGGTTCCAAAACACACGGCGTATTGTAGCGTGTACTATACGTGCCGCAATAAGCCGTGTGAGCTTAATGTTCAACATATGGCAACGTAGCTGCAGTGCACAAAAACTAATTTGGGAACCTCTCAGAACTGTTACAACCAACACTAGTTCAACATGTAAGGCCTAATGTAGACATAGATGTGTTGAAAACATCTGGAGCTCAAAAGCTTAGACATGAGCTTCTGGTCTTAACAAGAGCAGGAGCCCCCGAGCCACAGGGGAACATGCTGCCTGGCTATTGTAGCACCTTCTTCAGTAACAAATGTCTTTAAAGAGGACCAGCCTGCTCTCCTGTCATGTCTGTTTTAGTAAATACTAATATTCTCCACAAATTGACAATGCTGATCTTATCTTTAGATGCTGCCTTCAGCTTTGGGGTTGGTCTGCACGGCAAGGATTTATAGTCTGCTTGTGACACAGTTTTCGGATTTTGAAACCGGTGAAGAACTGACTGAAAAACCATTTTCATAAACCTCAATAGAAAATTTGAGTTCAAGTCTACACGGCTCAGATTTTCTGTGGTTGGATTTGATTTAAAAACCATGTATATTTTTCCACCGGATGTCACTCAGAAAACGGAGGAAAACATACTATTCAATGTTAAAGGAGTGGCTGAATCCGAAAGCCGCAGCAAAAAAAAAAAAAAAAAAAAAAAGGGGGAGGGAGGACGAGGGGGGGGGGGGGGGGGGGGAAAAAGCAAAGTGTTAAGTTTTGTCCTTGCAGCGTGGACGCAAGCTTACTGCTGTTATACCGCCTGAAAATGCCTAAAGATACTGACGGCATTTCATCAGTATCTGTAACACAACCAGCAGTAGATCTTAAGCACCAGGGAAATAGAACTGAAAGATTTACACTTCTCTTCTTTGCATCCACTCCTGATTTGGGCTTCAAAATCCTGCATGAGGCCTTACCAATCCCCTTGTCAGTAAGGTCCGTCCCTGCGCCATTAAAATTACCAGCATCGACTGGGCAGCATCAGAAAGAGGAATGGTAACACCTAGCTGTCAATCAATACTTTTTCAGGAGCAAAAACAGTAGAACAGAACAATATAAAGTTCTAAGAAAAGATACGTAATACAAGCATTTATGAGATCAGAAATGTCAAGTTCTCCTTAACCCCTTTTCAATATATGACGTACAGTTATGTCTTGTTAGTAAGGGACTATAAAGCGGGCTCACCAACTCCATATACAGCAGGTGCCAGACCTTTAACTATTTATATGCTGTGGTCAATATACCCATGGCATTAACTCAATTATGTAAGAAAGATATTCAGCGCACACAGTCCAATGCATATAAAAATGTCAAAAATGTATTAGAGATAGTAAAACAAACTCAAAAGTGAGCAAGTGAAAGGTGGAAAAATGTGAGACATACAGAAAAAAACTAAAATTTCCGCCAACATGTTTCAGGCAAAGCTGGCGTGCCCCTACTCATACTCTATGTGTGTGCTGGACATCTCTGCTTACATTCACTGCTATACCGTTGCTTGGTACGGAGTTCCATGAATGCCCGCATTACGGAAGGAGCTGGCAATAACACCTTATGTCATTAACTTAATTATACAGGAGGGTGCCCTCTTTTGCTTCCTGACTGGCTCACTCCCATGTCTGCAGATGCGCAAATAAAGATGGTTGCACTAATTTCCTGTTACTTAAAGGAATCATACTTACCTCGCAGACGCTCTTGTTCAGTCAGAGCGGCCGTCCTGTTCAACCCGGCTGTTGATGTGACAGGTGCAGGCCAAAGCGATCATCGGCATGTGGCCTGCGATTTGCTGCACCGGTCACATCAACGATGAACGTTCACAGCTACAGCCAGGTTGAACGCGACTGCTGCTTGGCCAGAATGGAGCGTCTGTGAGGTAAGTGTAAGCCTTTTCTACTATTTTTAGTCATGCCCTGACAGATGAACCAGCTTTTATCAACTTCTGGAACACCCCATTGTAGAGGACGTCCAACCAGTCTTCAGAAAAAGTTAAGAAAAATGCCTGTATAATGACATTATATTCCGAAACAGACAGGGTTTTAATGCAAAATATGGATCCTTCTATATTTTATTGGCCTAAATGAAAATGGAAACAGGTAGAAAATAAACAGCAAACAAAACCCCTGCTCATCCGAGAACGAACTAACCAGTGGTAGTTTCTCCCACTATCACTTTACCAGTGCAGCAGGCACTGGTTTCCTCCAATGTGTAGCTTCTCAGAGAAGCAGCCACACCTAATCAGCTGATGTTATCAGCCTGGAGCATGGGGAGTGGTCACCAATCCAACACGGACTTCTCCCAGTAAGGCTATGTTCACACAGCGTAATTGCGGCACGTACAGTACGCACCGCAATACACCGGGTGATTTGGGAGTCTTCCCAAAGCAAGGGGGGAGGAGTGGGTGTGGCGGCAGGCCGCTGGCTCCATTGACATGCATTACTCGCGGCGCGTAATCATCGCACTCTCAACTGATTTGGGCATGAATCCGTCCTTGCAGATCACATAAACACATGTCAATGGTCTTCCCTGGATTGATTGGGGTCTTCCAGCAAAACAATGTGAGATGTCACATGGCAATAAATGTTTGATACTGGTTGGAAGAGCCTGTCCAAGACTACTCCGGCTCCTAATTCCCCAGACTTTAACCCTATTGAACACTGGCGGAATCATCTAGATGGTTGCGTTTGCAATATGGATCCTCCCCCACGCATCCTCCAGCAGCTGTGGGATGCAGTCAGCGTGGCTCCAGATACCATAGGGTCTTATTGGAGTCAAGAAATGAAAGTGAGGGGTTAGTCTTAAAAATTAACTTTTATTTATACTATTTAAAATAATCACCACACGTATTAAAACTCTCCGTAGGTACAGAAAGAAAAAAGGTCTAATCAAAAGAGATATATATTGTAGGACCTAATTGTCTGGGTGAATGAATTACCTTGCATTCCCTCACTGTACCTCATACCATTCACTGATTATCTTCAGGGAGGTAAGGTACTTTTTCAGGTCTATTGCGGCAGCTAATGACTACTACTGTTAAGGTACTGTGCTGCTGAGATTGTCATTTTTTCTTGGATGCTCCCCCCTTTCTTTCTACCATTCAGGGGAGTACTTTAGACAACCGTTACTGTAAAGACTAAAATATCTTTTGTCGATATACGATTGTGACTGATTGCCTATAGCATTACTTATCCTCTGCCCTAAGTCTCGTACTTTGAATATTGTTTCCCTAACTTTTCTGAGTCCCCTGAGGAGACCGGCTTAACATTATAGGGGCCGGTCGAAACATGTAGGGACTGTACAAAAGGGGTTTTTCTAGGGACTTTACAGATTAGGTTCCCGACAGGAAAGCCCTTATTGGGCGATTTTCCTGATTTTGGATAGGCTAGGGATAAGCACCAATAGGGCTTTTCTATGGGTCTTTATGGTGCAATTTTTCCCCAATTAGGTCTCCCACAAAATAATCTCTTTTGAATTGACCTTTTTTTTTTTCTGTTCCTACGGAGAGTTTTAATACGTGTGGTGATTATTTTAAGTAGTATAAATAAAAGTTAATTTTTAAGACTAACCCCTCACTTTCATTTCTTGTATTCCTGTCGGGGTCTCATAGTGCATCTTTGTGTCTAGGATTAGACATTTAGTTAGTTCTTATTGGAGTCACCCCCAGCCCGTCTAGCTACTGTCCAATTTGCACATGGCAGTTACCCTGGATATAAGTTGGTGGTCATAATAATGTGTCTCGACTGTGTATATTGTCATATTCTTGTATATGTGCTAAGGTATACACCATGTATTACATAATATTCATATATATATGTGTGTGTATGTAAAGTGGAACCATTACTTGCTTACTTACCTGACAAGGTTGGCAATGACAAAAGCTCATCCTCCTCAAAGGTTGACCTTCTGTACCTGAACTCATAGTGACATGAAAAAGTTGTGTGAGCTGGAAAGAAAGCACATTGAACAAAGAAGGATTTAGAATTTATTCTATGGGTTACATTAAAATCTACATGAAAACCTAAAGACTATGGGGCAGATTTATCAACAGTGTCTAACTCTAAGGCTAAAACACGGCTTAAATTGGGGCGCATTTCCTGCATATTTCGTGGCATACTGCGCTCAAATATGAGCGAAATGCGCCCCAGTCATTACGGTAATCCACAGTTCTCAGAGAACTATGGATTATGCCTCCTCTTCCCGGGCGTACAATACGACGCGCGGGGAGATAAGTGACATGTCATTTATTCACGGCGCCGCGAGTAATGCATGTCCCGCCCTGCGGGAGTACGCGCGAGCTCCCGAAGTCCCGGCTAATTGCAGGGCGTACAGTACGCCCTGCAATTAGCCGTGTGAACTTAGCCTAAGAGAGAATAAAGTTAGACGAGAGTCTTACAATGCATCACATTTATTATAGTGTTGCTAAATCTGGTGCAGCTAAAACTTTCTCGTCTAACTTTACACCATTTTTAAATTGACTTCATTTAGAAAACAAACTGCTCCAAAATTGTGGCGCATTTTGGCACATACTAAACCACGCTCCTTGCCGGCAAAGTCACCAACGCCAAGCCCCTTTTGTTGCCCGAGGCGCAGAAGTGTCCGGGAAACCATAATAAATGTGGTGTAAAGCAGGCACATTATTTGTGCCGCAAACTGGGCCAGAGTTCTTTCGTCACTGCCTTGATAAATGTGCCCCATAGTATTTATGCGGACGTAGTTATAAATCATTCATCAGTCAAAACATGTTGGGTTACGTTGATTGGCCTGCAGGATCAATCACTTCCTTTTTTATTTTTTCATAGCAATTCAGGAACCTTAAAAATGTGTTTTATTTTTCTGTTGAGGTAGCTGCATGCAGCCTTCTTTTAGGATCGAATAACTTTTTTTTTTTTGGAAAGAAAAGCCATGTCATTTGTGTCTTTCCCTCCCCCTTCTCCACAGTGCTGTCCATACAGTTTCAATAATGTGTTAACTTCAAGGGGTTTTCCAAAACTACTATTAGATCGTCAATCCGTCAAGGAGGCAGAAGGGGGGAGAGGACAGGTTACCTTGTAAACCCATCCATTCGAGCGCCGCAGCCAGTCCTGGTTTATATATTATACATATGTGGAAGTGCCGTTGATATATTCAGAGCCCTGATGATCCCGGCTGACGACATCACCGTCTTCATATGACCCTGCAGCCATTCACAAGACACAGAGGTCTCTTGGTGGATATACATACATACATGACTGCTGTAGCCCGTGACTGGTTACAGGGTCACGTAATGAATGAACGGTTATGTTTCGGGCTTAGGTCATCAGGACAAGCAAAGTAAGGATTTTTAATTTTATTTTTTTTCTTTAATCGTCCCTGATGGTCTGACGAGCTATTATTAGTTTTGGGACACTGCTATAAGTATTCAGGCTATTATGATTGCCCGGATAGTTACCATATATGTGGCTTGCTTTTTTTTCTTTTTTTAAAAATGTTTACAATAAAAACAGCTACATAGGAGGTCGGCTCTTAAAAGGTTTTAATAGTTAAGCTAGGAGGGAAGAAGTGAGTGGTTGGAGTGTCACGCCAACGTTAAAGGTGACATCAGCAGGGAGCACTGTGCTTGAACAGAGCAGGTTTCCGAGGATTACTTTTTTTTTTTCTATTGACCCTCCATCGACTATTAGTAACTTTTTTTTTCTTTCTTTTTTTTTTAAAAGAATAACCAACTCGTTATCAGACATGCTTTTTTGTAAATAAAATTGATGCTGGTGCTTTGTCTCTTCAGCGTCTCCTGTTTACTTTCTGTTTTGGTAGTCAAAATGTCACTACTGCAGCGGTCACATGACATTTCCTGACATCACGGTCTGAAAGTGAAGGGCTCTACACAGTGATGTCAGTCACTGCAGCAGTGACCTCCCGACGGCCAGCTCCAGGAGGTCAATTTAAGACCTAGGAAAATGGCGGACAGCGCTGGAGCAGAGGAGAGTACTAGTTTCTTTTTATTTTAATACACCAGCGCAAGTTTATTTAAAGACACCCACATGGACAAGTCCTTTAAGTGCAGTTCCAGACACAGATATAGGAGATCCTCAGCCTCTTCTTTCTTAATTTGGAGGTCACCCCCCACAGTCCACACCAGGATTGCCTAAGCATAGGCCGACAATGTTATTTCCTGAATGATCTCCTGAGCATCATTGCTAATCACCAATTTGAGGGATACTCACAGTTTAGTACAGTCTCTTTCTCCTTTATATCTGAAGGTGGAATTCTCCTTTGCTGTTCTGCTGTCAAGGTTCCCTTAGAAAACACCACTTCTACAGGGACAGTGAGCCGGAGCTGAGACACACATAAAAGTGTAAAACATAAGTATTTACAGTCTACAGTCAGGTATGTGATGGACACCACCCTACATAACCTTATGCATTCATATGACAGAATCCATCCCAACTTTACGGTGTGTTCAGATCCAGAGGGACAGTCCCTGTGCTCCTTCTGCCAGTCCTGGTAACAGGGATACCACATTAAGCATCATGCTATAAGTAAGGCCATATTCACACAGCTTATTTGGATGTGGTTTTGGACGAGGTTTCGGCGCGTTTTCTCGCCCAAACCGCTTCCAAAACTTTTGATTGATTCCTATGTAAAGTCTCGTTGTAGTTCACACACGACAGGGTTTTTAGGCGCTTCTTTGGAAACACTGAAAAAGTGTCATGTCAATTCTTGAAACGTGTTTTAGGCATGTTTTAGGTGCGTTTTTCGGTGCGGTTTTTGTCCTGGCTATTAATTTGTACGGGTGAAAACCTCATCCAAAACCTCGCCGAGAAACGCCTCTAAAACCTCTTCTGAAGAAGCATGTTTTAGATGAGGTTTTGGGAGCGGAAACACTCCGAAAACGTCGTCTAAAACCACGTCAAAATAAGCCGTGTGATCATGGCCTAAAAGTATTTAGGACTCAAAACGCATCAGCTGTTGTATCTTCTGCACGTGACTTCACCTTTGGATTACTGCTATTGAGAATAAAGTAGCTAGATTTTATGCTCATCGGGAGTTGCTGGGATTTCGAGTTCCCAAAACCCCTTCAAGCAGCCATTATACTTGTTCATTTTTAGGCCATTGGGGAGTCTGACCTCTGTCAATCCCCTTCCACTGCTTTCTTTGGGTAGAGAGGCTTCTGACCCTTGTTCAAGTAGAGACAGGTGTGTGTTTTATGTGATTATATATATATAATATATATATTTATATATATATATATATATATATATATATATATTAATATTATATATAATATATATTAGTACTGTAAGTCTATGAAGACAGCATGATTTAACCCTTCCTGCCCTGTTGTGTGCTACATTGTTGTGACAGTGATGCACTTAATACAAGTTGCTGTAATATTACATTTCAGCGATAGCTGTATTATCCAGCTGACCCCTGATTATACAGAAGTTTACTCCCTTAGCAAAAGTTGCCTTATGTCCTCCTTTCATAGCTGTCATGTGTTCAAGGACTTTAAATGCTGCAATTAAATGTTTCTTTTTTTTTTTTTTAAAGAAAATCAAAATAAATTGTGTAAAAAAATTATAAAAATACCATAACTACATAAACGTGTTTTTGTTGTGACTGTAACAACCAACATAAAGTTATTTTGTCTCTTAACTGCTCATTACATAAAGTAAAAACAAAAGGCAAAAAACAGTGGAGGAATTGCGGTCGTCATCCCGCTCCCTCCCCAAAAAAAAAAAAAAAAATACAAAAAAACTTGCGAAGTTCAACATAAAACTAGACCACGTTCTTAATCTTTTTATGCCGCATAAATACAGCTATCGGCCAGGATCGGGAACAGCTCTGATCCCAGCCATTTATATGCCACGGTAAACAGGACCTCAGCATCTTAATGATTAGCGAACAGGGCCACAGTACATTGCAGCCTCCAGTTGCCCTTCCCATGATGTAATTGCAGAGTGTCTCATGAAGGTCTTCATAGCTGCCAGGTTAGTACACCTATCAATGTGTACTAGGATATTAATGAAAAGACTACGTATGCCAGTCCAGTAGTACTGTCATATATAGGACAAGCGATCACATATTCAGTTACCCTAGGGGGAATAAAAGTTTATGTAAAAATAAATTAAAAAAAAAAAAATTAAAAGTTAAAAACACCACCCTTTTGCCATTTTACAAAAATAAAAAATTGATAGTTGTTATATTTCGATTTATTGAAATATAACAATTTGTGCCGTAAAGACCATGGAAGAAAAAAAAAATTCCTAATACCAAAGTTCTGTTTTCTGGTCACTCTGCATCCCCCCCAAAAATAATAAAAAGTGCATGCATCCCAAATGGTACCAACAAAAACTACAATTCAATTCAATCTGCAAAGAACAAGCCATCACACAGGCCCTTTGATTAAAAAAAAAAAAAAACTGATTATTGGTTACAGAAACTGGCACTGCAGCACAGATTTAAACAAAATGTATAGACGTTTTTGTTTTTTAAAGTACTAAAACAGAACACAAACTCTACAAATTTGGTAGCACCAGAATCAAACGACTGCAGAATACGGTTTTATGTCAATTTTATGAAAATCCAAAAAAATGGTGCATTTAATGTTTTTTCAAGTTCTACCCAACATAATATTTTATTAATATTATATATTTTATTTTATATATTTTTATTTTTTAAAATTTATATATTATATATATATTTTTACACACACAACACACAACCAAAATGGTGTGTGTTTATTATATTATATTATATTATTATATTTTTATTTTTTTTTTTTTGGGGGGGGGGGGGGGGGTTCCGTAAATGTACCCTTTTTTACAATTTTTGTCAAGTATTTAGGTTTGCACTGGCAAAATGTTAACAAATTTTGAATTTTTATGTTTTGGTTTTACTTTCCATTTCTACAGCGGTTTTAAAAGGAGATCCCCTCCTTTTTTAGACAATCATCTTACCTATCTTATCTTTAAAATTTTAATTGAGGTATTTGTTTGCTTTTTTCTGCAGATTATTTCCGTAACTGCATTGTTATGTTTTGCCCTTAAAAAAAAAAAAATCAAATATTAAAGTTTTTTATTTTGTTAGTATTTGGGAAATCCACCTTTTGGCTTTCTGCACTGCCTGAACCCTTCTGGGCATGTTCTGGATCAGATTAAAGCGGGTCTTGACCAAAATCTGACCCCAGGTCTTTCTACTTTGTTCCAATGTTGGTGCGGGAATGGTCGACTCACTTTGATATGAATACAGTTTTTTCTTAAAACTTTTCCCAAAACAAGTGTTGGATTGGGTTGAGGTTGGGGACTGTGGAGGTCAACACAGCAACTCTACTTCATTGTCATTGAACCATTGATTCTCCAACCTTGACGTCTGCTTCAGGTCGTTGTCCTGCTGGAACACTATGTCGTCCTTTTCATCCCCATAATACTCGAGTGTATGAAGTAACTCATCTTGCAGGACACTCGCATATAGCTCAGCATTGAGATCACCATCAATCCTGATCAAGTATCCAACATCTTTGGGTGTGAAACATCCCCATATCCTCAGGCTTCCTCCACCGAAATTGACAGTTTTTTCAATTTCTTGATCCGTTAGCCCCCTTTTCCCTTGATTCTTCCAAACCCATTTGCACCCAACAGAGCCCGGTCTATTGACTTTCATCTCATCGCTCCAAATCATGAGTTTCCAATATTAGATATTTCGTACTTTTTTGCAAACTTTTTGCCAACGCTTCTTATGACGAGATTGAAGTCGAGGCTTCTTCCCCTGTTTTCGAGCCATCATTCCAGACCTGTGTAATGCGTGTTGCTTTGTGCTTGCACGGACGTCTGTGATCTCACTCTTAGGCCCTGTTCACACGGCTTATTTTGGGACGGATTTGGTCCCGTATTCCGCGCCGTACTGCGCTAAATACGGGGTGAGATACATCCCAGTCATTACAGTAATCCACAGTTGTCATAGAGAACTATGGATTCCATCTCCTCTCCCCGCTCGTGAAATATGGCGAGCGGGGAGAAAGTGACATGCACATCATATTATACGCGCCATGGATAATGAAAGTCTATTGGGCCCCGGCCCCCGTCCACACCCCGTAACTGCAGCCACAAATCCGTCCCGCACTCACGGCGTTACTCCGCCGTGTGAACGTAGCCTTACAAAACATACGAGCCGCCTCCACTGCTGTGTCTGGCGCGTTAGAACTGTTTTTCCTTGTGTCGAGCCTAGTTGTCGACTGATATTTTGCCTGGATGTCACCTCTTGGCTTTGGAATGGATGGACAGACTTCATTTCATATTCTTCCAGCTGTCAGGGCCTCATATGATGCAGTTCGGCCATTTTCTCGGCCCAGAGACGCTATCACTGAGCTGGATAATGTTTCTTCTCTTTTCTTGGGAAATCTTCATGGCTGCTCGAAACAGTGACCTTTTGCTTGGGAATCGGCCTAATAACACACTGGGCTATTAGGGAATGTGAGAACAGGCTGTAATTTATAGTATACAAGAAGAAAAACATTGTCCGACCACCAGGAGCAAAACAGCAACAATGCAGTTACATGACAAGAAACTGCAGAACTAAGCAGATGCTAAATAGTTGAAGGTAAAAGTTATGTATGAGAGCCAAGAAGATTGTCTATAAAATGATGGGAGTCTCACATTGAAAGCCGTAGTGGACGGTGAGACATGGAGCCTGAAAGTCAAAAGTTCAAAACATTGTTACCCTTTTGCCCATCAGTGTAAAATATATTTATTGGATACAACTTTAGAACACAAAAAAACTGTAATAAATTGTAAACATGTACAATGCTGCGGTTGACGGTGACCGGGGGGGCGCGCCGCCGGTTGTACGGTGGAGCGGGGGGGGGGGGGCGGGGCGCCCCGCCGGTTGTACGGTGAGCGGGGGGGGGGGCGCCCCGCCGGTTGTACGGTGAGCGGGGGCGCCACCAGTTGTATGCCGAGCGGGGCACCTGTTGTACGGCGAGCAGGGGGGCGCTGCCAGGTATTAGCTACAGTGGTCACATATGGCAGCATTAGACACTGAGCGGCGGGTCTGCATCATTTCATCCATTGCTTCCTTTTGGACATCCCAAGAGGAGTATGACTAATGGGCGAGCGGCCGGTGGCCCTGGGTCTCTCCACACCCGATCCTACACTGTAGATCACAACTACATGGACACTAATATGAGCTGATGCAGAGTCCTGGCTCCCTGTAGCAGCGCCGGGCACACAGTGTGTGGGGTGCTGCACCCGTGAACACTCAGGTGGCTACATTGGGATAACGCCGTGATGTGCGGCTGCTCACCCTCAGGAGGCCCAGCTGGGTGATGTCGGCATAGGGCAGGGAGGCGCGGTAGGTCTCGGTTGTCTTCCACCACAGGGGCAGCCCGACCACCGCGGCGATCAGTGCTATGGAGAGCGCAGCTCGCTTCCCGCGGGAGGCCTCTGTGGATGAGAGATCGTGCAATCATTACTCTCGATGCATTGTACGAGTCACCATATAACATGACCGTCACTCACCCAGTACAGCCGCTGCTGTCATGGAGGGAGCCATGTTTGCTTCCGCTATGTTGAACCCGGCAGGCAACAGCCAATCATCATCCATGCAGTTACATCACGTTGGCTTCACAGAAAGGTGTCGCGGAGACGCCATTTTTATGAAGTCCAGTCCTCGAGTGAGTCAGTAGAGCGGGCTCCGTAATAGGGACAAAATAAGAAAGGTTAGTTCGTTCTCTTTCGGATTAGGAACTGGACGGGAAGTCGCATGTGTCAAAATACCCATAACAATGCAGTGTGAGTCCTACAGAGGCTCACACTACATAGAGGTAGAAAGATAGGTTATTGTTGGTTACATAAAGTGGTCAAACGCATTGAGTAGCTGCTGCCACATAAACCTGAAGACAATATTATTTTATAAGGGTAGGGGAGATGAGCAGCTGGCAGACCCCATGTGCCACCACCTATTTTCTGGGGAAAATATGATGAAATGCTTTACAAAGATCATATTTCAATAAAAATAAGCAACTTTCTAATAGGTTTGTAGTTTCTAAATGTTATAGTTTAGCAGCAATTCCCTCCTTTCTGCCTTCATAGAGCATTTTCTTACTGCCCTGGTCAGGTCCCGCCCCCGTCGCTGGCATTGGCTGTTGGGTCTCCAGCCTCCTCTATGTCTCTGCCCCCGGTCGTAATCTGGGGAGTGCACACAGGCTCCCTGCTCTCCTCCCCCCTTAGTTTATTTAAAGAAAGCAGGAGAGAAGATCTGCCGATAAGCAATAATGCTGTACCGTGTTAGCCATAGAAAGTAGTAGAAAAGTGAAGAAATCAGGCGATACCTTTTGAAGCTAACTGAGTATATTTGATGGTGAGTTTTCCAGAGTACTACCTCTCTTCTTCAGACATGATGTTATACAACAAACTGAAAATTCACAGACTTTTTATACACAAAAGACAAGAGTCTTCAAAGGAACTTAGAATCTTTAAAAATAACAAAATGCAATATAAGCAGAGAAGTCATTTACAAAAGGTCAAGAAATAAACAATCTGGAAACTTGTGAGGCGTGACAGAGGGATCAGTAATTCTTGCTCTTATCTGTTTGTTATCAGGTGTGATTTGTGGCCCTCACAGTTGATACATAGTGTGATGTGAATCTGCTATGAATATTCAGTCCATTTTAAATAGTTTTAAATTTTTGCATTAACTTATATTCCCATTCCTTTCTCTTCCTTTGTGTCTTAAAATGTCCCATTAAGACCACAACCTTTAAATCTTCAGTAGAGTGGTCTTCTCTGGAGAAATATGCAACCACTGGGAGATCTGTTCACCTGTTGTTAATGGTGAATCTGTGTGAATTCATGTGCTGGCTGAGTCTCTGCCCTGTTTCTCCCACATAAAGGCCTGTGGTGGGACATTGCACACACATAATCAGATACACCACATTGGAAGACCTGCAGGAAAATGTCCCCTTGATTCTGTGCATCTCCTGTGACTGTGGGACAGGTACACTGTCAGCAGTGTGGATGTGTCTGCAGGTCTTGCACCAGATCTGCAGGCAGGGTGAGGTGCCAATTTCAGTTGGGGCCTTCAGGACACTCCGGACATTAAAACACCACAGGTTTGGCGGTTGCCGAAAGTAAAGGAGAGGGGGGACTGGGAATATGTCTTTGAGTCTGTTGTCCCTATGTAGTACAGGTTGAAGTTCCTTGGCAATCTTTCCTAGGATCTCCAGCTGTGGGTTGTAGGTGACAACTAGGGGCACTCGTTCTTCCTTCTGGGTCTCTTTATATGTATGTAGACTGTCGCTGTTGATGGCGGCCGCTTTGTTTATTTGGTTGTCTGTCAATTTTGGTCTATATCCCAATTGGAGAAATTTCGATCCAAGAGGTGCTTGTCCAGTACTGCCTTGTCGGAGCAAATACGATTGTATTATACAGCCTGGCTGTAGATAATGGATTGTTTTGTGTTGTTGGGGTGGAAGCTGTCATTTCTGAGGTAGGCCGTTCTGTCTGTGGGTTTGTGGTATATTGAATGGGTAGCTGGTGGTCTTTGATGTGTATTGTAGTATCCAGAAAGTTGATTTTGCTCTCTGAATAGGTAAGTTTAAGGTTGATGGTGGGGTGAAAGTTATTGAAGTCATTATGGAATTGAAGTAGAGCCTCCTCGCCCACAGTCCAGATGACAAGGATATCATCGATATAACAGAGGTATATCATGGGTTTGGTGGTGCATGTGGATAGATATGCTCCTTCCAGTTCCGCCATAAAGAGGTTTGCATACTGGGGTGCTCAGCTGGACCCCATTGAAGTTCCCATTTGCTGTAGATACAAGTCCTCTCAAATAGTAAAATAGTTGTGGCTGAGTATGAACTGTATGAGCTGTGTGACTGGTTTTGTTGGGAGGTTTTGTTTCTTCAGATGCACCCGACATGCTGCAACTCCATCCTTGTGGGGAATGTTGGTATACAGGGATTCTACATCCATGGTGGCCAAAATGGTACCCTCAGGTAGTGGACCGAGGGCATTCAGTTTGTTAAGAAGGTCAGTGGTGTCCTGGATGTAGCTTGGAGTATCTTTGACCAGGGGTTTTAGGATATTTTCCACCCAACCCAAGATGTCTTCTGTCAGTGTCCCAATGCCAGAAATGATAGGCCGCCCAGGGTTGTCATCTTTGTGTATCTTGGGGAGCATATAGAAGCAGCTCGGCCTGGGATCTTCTGGGATAAGTGCTTCTACCTGCTTCTGGACCTGAATTGGAAACTTCTTTATCATATCCTCTAGTTGTTTCATATAGGCCTCTGTGGGATCATTTCCAAGTTTGCAGTAGTGGATGGGGTTTCACAGTTGTCTGTTAGCTTCCTGGATATAGTCAGTGGTGTTCATTATGACTATTGCGCCCCTTTTGCCAGCAGGTTTTATTATTATATTCAGATTTTCTTTCAGGCTATGTTCACACGGCTTAATTGTGGGGCGTAATTACGTCTCGCAAATACGCCGTGTGGACGGGGGCGGAGCAGGGGTCGACACCTCGCCGGCCCATAGACTATCATTACTAGCGGTGTGTATATGCCGCTAGTAATTGATATGTCACTTATCTACCCCCGCGGCGGATTCGCCGAGCAGGGAGAGGAGACGTAATCCATAGTTCTCTATGAGAACTGTGGATTACTGTAATGACTGGGACATATTCCAGCTCGTAATTCGCGTAGTACGGTGCGAATTACGGACTGAAATACGTCCCATTTTAAGCCGTGTGAACATGGCCTCAGTGAAGCAATGTAAACGTGTAAGGCTGCCTGAGTACAGAAGTCTCAGAAGCTGCTTAGCTGCCCGCTCGTCTTCAGCACACACTGACCTGCAGCTCCGCTGTCTGTCCCGTCTGCCTGTACACTCGCAGGTTACAGGGTAAGACAAATAGCGGAGGGAACTGCCGGCCAGTGTGTGCTGAAGACCAGCGGGCAGCTAATCAGCTTCTGAGACTCAGGCATCCTTACATGTTTACATTGCTTATCAGCAGATCTTCTCTCCTCTTAAACAGGGAGTGTGTAGGGGAAACACTGCTATTCAAGGTGGCTTATTTTATTCTCTGCAGCTACTAAATGCTCCCACAGCTGCTTTCTTTCAGTAAGCTCAGGACCATACACTGTACTGTGCTAGGGGAGTGAGCATGTTATGCCTGTGGGCATGATGAAGCCTGCAGACTGAAGACGCCCCCAAGCTGTGTTAGCACGCCCTCTCTTTTGAAACTGAAAATGCTGTGAGCAGATAGAATGTGCGCGAACTGAGGTAGTGAGAAAACCCCTTTAAACAATGTATATCTTGTCTGGCGATATCCTACTTGCCCAATTTTACATGCAAACCCCATACCTTCCAAGTGTCCCTATTTTGGAGGGACAGTCCCTATTTTTAACCCTTGTCCCTCTGTCCCTATTTGCTCTATAAATGTCCATCTTTTTCATTTGGGAAATAGATTTGTTTCAATACACTGACTATCTTGCTTTAAACAGTATCTGATTGCTTCCTCGCTGTATATAACATAACAAGTTACTTAATATTTCATATTGGATACAACGCAATCCTGAAAATGTGTTGCTTTTTGGCTATATAAAAAGTTGGCATCTATGTGTTTGGGCGTGGTTAGATGTGTCTTGTGTGATGTCATATATAGTGCTACAGGACAGCAGATATGTATTACACGTGTGCGCCTGATTTTTTTTTTTTTCACCCCTTAAAGAGGACCTATCACCTCCAGGGAAACCTCATGAAGTAACAGGAGATTAAAATACAAACACTTCCTTAAATATGCTTTATTAGGAAACTCAAAGCATTTCACCTGTAATTCAGTTGTAAAAAAAAGTGCTGGCCCTTCAAGGCCATGTTCACACGGCTTATTTGGACGTGGTTTTGAATAAGGTTTACGGAGCGTTTCCTCGCCCAAAACAGCGTCAGAATGCTTCCAAAATGCCCCCAGTTCATTTAATTGATTCCTATGTAAAACCTCGTTGTAGTTCACACACGACGAGGTTTTTACACATTTCTTTGGAAGGGCTGAAAAAAGAAGTGTCATGTCAATTCTTGAAGCGCGTTTTAGGCGCGTTTCTCGGTTTTTGATGCATTTTTGGCACGGTTTTTGACCTGGCTATTAATTTGTATTGGTGAAAATCTCGTCCAAAACCTCGCAGAAAAAACACCTCTAAAACCTCTTCTGAAGAAGCGTGCTTCAGGCGAGGAAACGAAAACCTCATCCAAAACCACGTCAAAATAAGCCGTGTGAACATACCCTAAGACAGCTCTGAAGTCAGCCTAAGTCGGCACATGACGCTTGATGGATCACTAAGTTGACAGTTGTGTTGTTTCTGAGCTGGATGAGTCCATTATTGTGCAGGGGGAGAGCCAGGAAGTCTACATCATGAGCACACTGATTTTCGGTGGGCTGCTTTGTCTGTGTTGGATATAACACTAGCAGCAGTGTAATGTAGATGCCTATAAACCCTGTCACACTACGTCCTCAGTGTGCTGTGCTTGCAGTATATGTAGTGAGAGACTCAGATCCCCCTGTACAAGCTGCTGTGCCCTCAGCTCCCCCTGCACAGTTGGTATGTCTCAACAGAAAGAATCCCTGCTGTAGAAAGAGCTCTGCTAAGAAAGTGAACTTAAAATCTGTCGCCCTGTAATACTGAGGTCAGTCCTCTGGATTGCTAATGACATATATTGGAAAAAAAGTCTTATAAATTCATCTACTACTATATTTTGTGTGTTGGTGTGGAGGTGTTTTTTTGGTTGACACATTAGTTTTTTCTCCTCGCCTTCCCAGAGCCATAACTTTTTTATTTTTCCATCTACACAGACATATGAGGGCTTTTGTTTTGTGGGACAAGATGTACTCTCTAATGGTGTCATTTTCCATATTATATAATATACCAGAAAACTGCAAAAAAGATAGATGGGTCAAAATGTGAAAAAAACATACTCATGCCATGTTTACGATTTTTTTTATGGTATTCACTCTCTGGCATAAATGATGTGTATTTTGTATTCTGCAGGTCGATATGATTCTGGCAATACCAAATATGTTGGGTTTGTGTTATATTATAGTACCATTAAAAGAAACCAACATCTTCTATTTTTGAAATTTGGGCTGTGTCGCCATTTTCTGCGACCAATAACTTTTTTGCACTTCCACATATACAGCTGAGTGAGGGTGTATTTTTTGTGGGCTGAAGTGTACTTTTATATTGGAGCCATTTTGGGATAGATGCGACTTTTGTGATCACTTTTATTCCAATTTTTAGGTGACCAGAAATGACCAAAAAACAGAGGGTTTGAATTGTTTTTTTCTTCTCCGGTGTTCAGCGTACAGGATAAATGATGTTATATTTTGATAGATCAGACCTTTTCAGATCTGGCGATACCAAATATGTATCACTTTTTTATTATTTATTTGTAAAATGGCAAAAAGGGGGTGATTTGAAATTTTTTTTTAACACTTTTAAACTTTTTTTTTTTTTCACTTGTACTTTGAGTTAAGTGGTCAAGCACCCTAGGGGGCACGGTCATGTGTACACCCTTTTGTTTTGTATAAACAATACTAGAGGGTGTACAAAGCTGGCAAGAAGTAGTAAAATGAGAAACTTGGCGGAGATGGAAACGTTGCAAAGCTTCCAGCCGCCATGTAAAGCGATCGAGGCCTGACGATCTCACTGCTGAAGGCACGATCAGAGTGAGGAATGGTGTGTGGCACCATTTCTTATTCATTTAGACACTGCGGCCACAATTGCCTCAACGTCTAAGGCAAGGGTTCCCAAACTCCAGTCCTCACGCCCCACCAACAGGTCATGTTTTCTGGCTTTCCTTAGCATTGCACAGGTGATATAAGTATGCTGCACAGGTGATATCATTATGGTCAGTGCATTCTGTGGGAGATCCTGAAAACATGACCTGTTGGTGTGGCATGAGGACTGGAGTTTGGGAACCTATGGTCTAAGGGAACCGGCTCCATTCCATGTTGTTACCAGCAGGTGTCAGCTGCAATTAGTAATCTGTGTAGCAGGATTGCGGTGAAATCCCGCTACTTAGCGACATTGGGATGTAAGTTTCCAGTGTCATTAAGGGGTTAATTAATGATAAATAGAGCCAGGGTGGGTAAATCTAGAAAAAGAACAGTGGAGGCTCGTGATCCATTTACTAGAAAGCATGAGCTTTGCAGTACAGAAAGTGAAGAAAGGCTGATTCCAGGTAGCTACAGCACAGCAGCAGTGGGAGACTGGGGAGACTGGGGAGACTGGGAAGTCCCCCCCCACCCCCTGTCGCTTTGGTATTATGTGCTTATCAGTGCGTGCTTCCAAAACACCCGTTGTATTGCGGCGTGTATAGTATGCGCCCCAAAACGCCGTGTGAACATACCCTAACAGAAAGGATGTTTGAGCTGGAGCCATGTTACAAAGTGTCATTGGGGTTCCCAATGGTAACATTCTGTCCAATGAACATGCATATAGTTGAGAACTGTATATTTACAGGGTGCCGTATACCTACCTATCTACCTACCTACAGGGAACTACTTTACCTACCTACTATGGTCTATATACCCAGTGTCGGAATGGGATTCCTGGGGGCCATCAGTGGAGTTGATTCTTGGGGCCCAACATACAGCTACAGTACATGATGGCAGATACAGCACATGCCTCTTACACTCTGTCTCTTGCTTTATGTCTCTTTTTTTCCCCCTGCCTATCCGTAAAAAATAGTCCAGGCGGCCCATTGCTTTGTTATGGCAATTCCAGGCACATTAATACTGGAACAGGTAAACCACTTTTAAAGCGGTTTACCTGAGCCAGAAATGTTGTGTTTGCACTAGAATGCGCCCGATTTATGACCTGCAGTAGAACGAGTTCATAAATCAGGCGCATTCTATACTAATATTAGGTGCATAAAAATTGGCGTTTAAACGCCAAAAATCATACATGTGGCCATTAGTGTTCCCATACAGTCATTTATGGCACAATTTTTTGTACATGTCTGATAGATAACAGTGTCCGACCAGCACTTATGTCAGGAATACCAGCTGCAGCATCCAAGTAGAGAATGTACTTTTATGAGTTACAGACACAGCCGAGTAGATATAACTTGTCTGTTGTTTCTTTAAATCACACAGGAATAGAGGAAGAGTCATCTGTTCTCTTATACATCTATATCATTACAGCTATGTATATAGGTTACACATACAGCACCACAGCCACCTGCTCATACATCTATATCATTACAGCTGTGTATATAGGTTACACATACAGCACCGCAGCCACCTGCTCATACATCTATATCATTACAGCTATGTATATAGGTTACACATACAGCACAGCAGCCATCTGCTCATACATCTATATCATTACAGCTATGTATATAGGTTACACACATACAGCACAGCAGCCATCTGCTCATACATCTATATCATTACAGCTATGTATATAGGTTACACACATACAGCAAAGCAGTCATCTGCTCATACATCTATATCATTACAGCTATGTATATAGGTTACACACATACAGCACAGCAGCCATCTGCTCATACATCTATATCATTACAGCTATGTATATAGGTTACACATACAGCACAGCAGCCAGCTGCTCATACATCTATATCATTACAGCTATGTATATAGGTTACACACATACAGCACCGCATCCAGCTGCTCATACATCTATATCATTACAGCTGTGTATATAGGTTACACATACAGCACAGCAGCCATCTGCTCATACATCTATATCGTTACAGCTGTGTATATAGGTTACACACATATAGCACAGCAGCCATCTGCTCATACATATATATCATTACAGCTATGTATATAGGTTACACATACAGCACAGCAGCCAGCTGCTCATACATCTATATCATTACAGTTATGTATATAGGTTACACACACACAGCACAGCAGCCACCTGCTCATCCATCTATATCATTACAGCTATGTATATAGGTCATAGTTGCCAACTTTTGAAAATGAAAAAGCAGGAGATTTTAGTGGGCGGCGCGCCAACAATTTGCATGGACACGCCCATCTTGTCGGTATGCCACGCCCCTTCAAAACGCCACACCCACTCCACCTAACTGCATAACGGCTTTGGAGAAAGCCAGGTAGATGCCCTTATAGCCAGGTAGTAACCCCCCATAAGCAGGTAGTGCCCTTACAGGCAGGTAGATGCCCCTTGTAGCCAAAGTAGATGCCACCCCTTTGTTAGCCAAGGTAGGTGCCACCCTTGTTTGCCAGGTGGTAGGCTCGCCCCATTGTTGCCAGGTAGGTGCCCCCCATTGTTGCAGGTGATGCCCCCTCTGTTGCCAGGTGATGCCCCCTCTTTTGCCAGTAGATGTCCCCCTGTTGCCGGGTAGGTCCCCCCTCTTTGCAGTAGGCCCCCTTTTTTCCAGGAAAGTGCCCCCATGTTGCCGGGTATGCCCCCTCTGTTGCCAGGTAATGTCCCCTCTGTTCCCAGTAGATGCCCCCTTTCTTAGCCAGGGATGCCCCTCGTCCCCAGGTATGCCCCCTCTGTAGCCAGGTAGTGCCCCCTCGTAGCCGGGTAGTGCCCCCCTGTTCCCAGGGGCCCCCCATATGGGCTAATAAAAATTTAAAATAATGAAAATCCACTTACCTCACCGGTCCTCGCACGGCCGGGCCCGGCGTTTCCCCCTCGGGGCGCGGGGGAAGGGGAAACACCCCCGCGCGTAATCCCCGCGCCGCGCGTCACTTCCCCTGCCGCGGACCTGTATGTGGGGCGCACACCCGGCGCCTACATAAGGGGGAGGGGACAAATCCCCTGCCCCTCCCTGCCGCGGATTTGGGCGGGTAAAGCGGGCGCAGGGGCCCCCGCTTCACCCCCTGTAGGGCCCCCCCGGCGGGGCCAGGTAGCCCCAAAAGCGCTACTTGCGCCCCCGGCCATTTTAAAGAGCCCCCCCCCCCGGTGGGCTGGGAGGGAATCCCAACCCCCCCGGGAGCGGGGGGGGGGCCCCCCAAAAAGCGGGACCCCCCCGCCAAAAAACGGAAAGGTTGGCATGTATATTGGTTACCCCCCAGCCCCCGCAGCCATCGTCATACATCTTTTTCATTACAGCGGGTTTTTAAATAGGTTTAAAAAACATCCAGCACAGCAGCATCTCCCATACATCAATCTTTAGCTATGTATATAGGTTACACACATACGGGACCGCAGCCAGCTTTATCCCTTATTCAGCTATTATTAGTTACACACAACGACAGCAGAAATCTGCTCTACATCTATATAAATACAGCTTTTGTATAGGTTACACAAAATACACACAGCAGCCACTGCCAACTCTATTCATTACAGCGGGATAAGGTTAAACACTCAGCACGCAGCCCCCGGTCATACATTATATAAAATTCGCATGATTAGGTTAAACACACATACAGCACAGAAAACCATTCTCAACATCGGGGAAAACGGGGTTTATAGGAAAACACACATACGCACAGCGCCACCTTTCTCATAATCTATAAAAATTACAGTATGTTTTTGGGTTTTACACATACAGCACAGCAGCCATTTTTCCAACACAAAATTTCGTGTAAAAAGGTTACCACATACAGCACAGAGCCATCTGCTATACATCATACTTACAGCTGTAAATGGGTTACACACTACAGCACCGCAGCCATTGTCAACATTATATCATTACAGTTTTGTATATGGGTTTTACACATACAGCACAGCGCCATCTACTCATACATCAATTCTTTAAGCTATGTAAAAGGGTTACCATACAGCACGCAGCCATCGCTAACATCATATCATTACAGTATGAAATATTAACATACAGCACCAGCCTCTGCTCAACACTTACATTACAGCTGTAATGGGTTACAACATACAGCACAGCAGCCATTGCCATACCATATAAATTACAGCTATGTAATAGGTTACACTACAGCACAGCAGCCATCTGCTCATACATCTATATCATTACGCTGTATTAGGTTACACACATACGCACAGCAGCATCTGCTCATACACTTATCATTGCATTTTTGTATATAGGTTACACACAAAAGCACAGCACCACCTCCCATACATCTATATCTTACAGTTAGTATATATTTTACACACATCAGCAAAGCAGTCTCTGCCATACATCTATATCATTACAGCTAGTATATAGGTTACACATACAGCCAGCAGATTGCTCATACATCTATATCATACAGCTATGTATATGGTTACACCATACAGCACAGCAGCCATTACTTTAATAATCTGTTATGTAATAGGTTACACCATACAGCACAGCACCCACCTTCAAAAACATCATATCTTTAAGCTAGTAAAAGGGTTTTACAACATACGCACTGCACCCAGCTCCCCATACTCTAACATTACAGCTATGTATATATTTTACACACATACAGCACTGCACCACTCTATACTCTATTCATTACAGCTATGTTATAGGTTACACATACAGCACAGCGCACTCTCAACATCTTATCATTCAGCTATGAATGGGTTACACCATAAAACCCCGCAGCCATCTACTATACATCTTTATCATTCATTATGTAATAGGTTACACATACAGCCCCGCAGCCCCCTGCCATACATCTATACATTACAGCATGTATAAGGTTACACAATACAGCCAGCAGCCAGCTGTCAACATCAAAACATTTTGTTATTATATAGGTTACACTACAGCACAGCGCCCTCTTCCCATTCATCTATATCATTACAGTTGTTATGGGTTAACATACAGCACCGCAGCCAGTGCTCATACATCTATATCTTTTACAGCATGTATAAGGTTACACACAAAGCACAGCAGCCTTGCCATACATCATAATTACACTGAAATAGTTACACACATACAGCCAGCAGCCATCTACTTACATCTATATTTTTACAGCATGTAAAAGGGTTAACACATACAGCACAGCAGCCACCTCTCATACACATATTACAGCTATTTTATATAGGTTTACACACCCAAGCACCGCAGCCACCTGCTATACAGCTAATCATTACAGCGTATATGGTTTTACACACTCGCAAGCAGCCACCCTCATACATCTTATACATTACAGCTTTTAATAGGTTAACTACAGCCACACCCTCTCATACATCAAATCATTACAGCATGTATATAGGCACACATACAGCCAGCGCCTCTGCTCAACATTATATTACAGCTATTAAAGGTTAACACACACACACACCGCAGCCATCTGTCTACATCTATACATTACAGCTATGTATTAGGTTAAACACATACACACGAACCATTGCTCATCATTATTTCATTACAGCTGTGTATATTTTACACAAACAGCCGCGCCCCTCCCATACATTTATACCATTACGCGTATAGGGGGTTACACACACACAGCGTTTACCGTTCAGCAGACCTTTTAGCCCCCCCCCCACAAAAAAAGGTTCAAAAAGCCAATAGTATCTGACAGCGAGGAAATTTTAGCCAATAAGAATGGATAGTAAGTACCAAGGGAATCCCGTTATGTTAGAACCTAGCAGCCAGCCTGTGTTGTGCGCTGTGATTGGCTGTGTGTCAGTGCGGGCGAGTAACCAGGAAGCGCTGGCTGCAGGTTGTGGTTGAATGCCTGAGGCAGGTGGAGGATGGAGGGAGTCGCTCCGAGGAGCTGGTAAGAAGCTTCTGTTATTAGGGGCCGGGCTGCTCGGAGCCTCTGCTGGACTGGAGCAGTGTATGCAGCATTACATAGTGCAGTGCCGGAGGCGCGGACATGTCTGCGCTGCGCCGCACAGATGGAAAAGCAGGAGAAGTCAGCGGGTATCTGTAACCCCGGGGTTACCCCAACAAAAACCAGTCTCTGCAGCCTCATGCTCAGGCATGAAGCCGTTGCCCTGATTGGTTGCTATGGGCAACAAGGTGAAGCGTGCACAAGAGTCAGTCTACTGTGACGGTATCCTGGTGTAAAAACCTTCTGAGGGATATCGGGGTGGGTGGGGCCGGAACCAGGACTTTATAGGAAGAGGCAACAAATCCAATACGGATGGTCACATCTGTCACTCATATGTTTTTGAATTTTTTGATTGATGGGAAAAAGGGGGAATTGTGACCCAAAACGACATTCAATCGCATTGTCCCAAAATTTTGGCCCAGCGAACTCCCCCTTGAAACATTGGGGTTCACAATAAGACTTAGGCTGCGTTCACACATCGCGCTTTTCAGATGCAGTTTTTAAAGCCGAGATCAGGAATGACCCATAATTGGAGGACAAGTTAAGTAAAGACTGAAGCTTCTACTTGTTTTTTAATCAATTCCTGGTATTTGTTTCAAAAACCTCAATTAAAAACGGAAAGGGAACCAGCCGCAAAACCACCCCGGTAAAAGAGGGACTGAGTGTAACCACTTTGCCAGCATATTTCTATATATATATTTGCTGCTTTGAACACTATATAGCTTTCTTGGTTATTTGACAAATTTTTTTTACCTTTCCTCTGTAATTGATAGAACATGCTTATTGTTCTACTTGGTTTTGGAGCAGAACATGGAGAAAAGCCGCCCCTTACATGCCAAAAAAAAAAAACACAATTGGAAAAATTTTTATTATTTATTTTTTAAACGCCATTGTTCCAGGGGGCTGTAATTCGAGGGGGTTTTCATAAATTACATAAACAAACAACGTTAAGGTAATGACAATTGGGACGACAGAGGGGGAGAGGGGCCCTACCCCCCGAGGGCTTACAATCACAAGGAGGGGGAAAGAAAAAGGAGGTAGGGGGAACATCTGACTGCTTTTTGTTTGTTTTTGTGGGAACGATATTAACATTTTTGCTCCCCCACCTATATAACACAAGCTTATACACTGCTCACCCACATATAACACAGCCTTATACATTTTGCTCCCCTCTACCTCCTGCCTCATAACAGAGGGGAAGCAGACTGCATCTCTCACATTTTGTTTCATCAGTTCACACTGTATGTATAACTGCTTACACCAATAAGGTGTTCTGGTTACAAAAAGCTTTGGAGGGAGGTGAACCCCTCCAGGGGATGAGAACTACCATTGCAGGCGGTCGCCAACTTTAAAATCCCCTCCCTTCCCCTGCCAACAGAATGATTGCGACTAGGAGGGGGCAGGGAGTGGTCGATGTCTTCAGGAAGTGACCCCGCCTTGGATTTGAAGCTGTAAGAAAGAGAGAAACAGATCATGTCTGCGAAAGCCTGTACTGAGAAAACCCCTTTAGGGTCAATGGGAATGGTTTTACTTTCATTTTTGAAGAGTAAAATTTTAAGTTCGAATCTGCTTGGATTCCGACTTGAAATGCTTGTCCTTTAGACGTGTCCGTACAGTGGAAATACACTCCCTCAACTCACTGTAGAGCTGATCTGGGTCTGATGTGACCCAGCTGCTCCTGCAGTTACCAAGCCCTGTGATCCTATGACTTCCTGAAGGCTCCCGGCTGATGTGTATATACAGCGCTCATTGCTCAGGCTGCCCGGTCTCAGTTTAGAGTATTACACAGGGTTAGTTAATCATACTTGGCCTATATTTAACCAAAGGGGACAAACCTGGTCACAATGTGACTTCTGTTGCAGTTTCTCTTTTCTTTTTTAGGTGAGTGGTTGCCCGGGGTTTTACTGCAGGTATCGCATTTGGGCCACTTACTCCCGTGACTTTGAAGGTTGTTTTGGGTTTAAATTTTTTTTTTTTTTTTTTAATTAAACTTAAGGCCAAAACAATCTTTATTGAATTTCTGTGCATCTTACAATCAGTGTTTTTACATGAATGACAGTATTCTGTATGTCATTAGGTGGTGGTGACCTGTTTGGAACATCATTCCTTACTACTACAGCTGATGAGCAGCCTCGGCTTCCTGACTAGTGCGTATGGCCAGTAGATAATTGGCTGTGGGGATTGGGGTCAGTTTAGGGGGCCCCGGTGTATAGAGTAAAAACCTGACGTCCTCCCGAACGCAGTTTAACTACTTTGCATGCGCTCTAGTTAGCGGGCCAGTGTTTGCTGTAGTGAGGGATGACACACATACAAAACTATAGCACATCATTAAAGTCATAAAAACGTTTTGTCATAGCCAGCAAAATAAAAACTCTTCTAAATAACAAGTGTAAGATGCAGTAGAGATCTGACTGTTCGTTTCCCTCTGAGTTCTGCCATGTGTCACGCTGTATTTTTCTCTGTACATAGCCTTAAAGGGGTTGTCTCACTACAAAGATGAGCTTTTTAAAATGTAGGGAACACTAAACGAAGACATTTTCCAGATATATTGCTTTGTTCATCTTTTTTTGTTAAGGAGCTACAAGTGATTTTATCACCTTCTGTGCCTCTCTGGTTTCCCAAGTGACCGACCTGTGTACTCCTTCTCCCCTGCTGTTTGTTCTGTCTGATAGCAGGGAGTGATGTCATCACACAGGTTGTGGCCCACCCTGTGAGAGCTTGTGTGTTATCTGATCTTTCAGACAAAAGACTAATTTCTCTACTGTTTACATATGCTCAGAAGCTTCTCAGGACCTCGGAGAAGGTCATTTATTTAATCTAGATTAAAACAGAGAAGTCTGAATGCAAGGAGCTCATACGCTAATTACAGACAGCTTGACCAGGAAGTGACAGAGCAAAGCAGCATTATTTCATTCATGCATCCTATGAAACTTTAAGATGAGACAACCCCTTTAAGCTTCTGTTTCTGTTAGGTTGGACTTGTCTGTCATTGTCCTTAATAACTATATGACTGTAATAGTTGTTGGTCCCGCGCAGGCGCTCTGCCTGAGAGGACGTGTTTGGGCACCATAATGTCATATCGTATAGGCCCCACACACAGAGATCAAGCCTGTTGCTAAAAAGTTTATGGGGAATGGTTAACTATTAACAGAATCGGTTCTGCTATGGCTCAATTCACTCCTGTACAATGGTGATAAGAAGGGAAACTGCCTTGTAAAGTACAGAGCGCGTTCACCTTTACAACCTGACATTAACCTCTCTGGTGCTGTTATCGGACCTTTATCTGTGGCATTACTCCTAGTCCCCGTCATTGCATCTTCAGAACATTGTTAGACTACTGACCTGCAGTATAACATAGGGGATTATTATTTATTTTGGAGCGCCCTTGTTTCCAGGGCGCTGTACATTTCAGGCGGGTACATAAATAACATTGGTCAAACAATTACAAAGTGACAATAAGTGACTGACAACTGGTACAGAGGGAGAGAGGTCCCTGCCCGTGAGGGCTTAAAATCTACAGGGAAAGGGTGAAGAGACAGAAGGTGAGGGGCAGACATGTTTGTGGGGTGGAGTAGTGCAACACGGTTAGGCTATGTTCACATGGCATAATTGCAGGATGTATTTCGGCGGCCCGCCGGCCCCATAGACTTTCATTACCAGCGGTGCGTATTCGCCGCTAGTAATTGACATGTCACTTCTCTCCCCGCTCGGCGTATTCCGTATTGTGTTCTATGAGGATTACCGTAATGACTAGGACGTATCTCGCCCCGTATTTAGCGCAGTACGGCGCGAAATACGTCCCAGTTTAAGCCGTGTGAACATGGCCTTAATGTTGGTTATAGGCAATCCTGAAGAGGTAGGTTTTCAGGTTACGTTTGAGGCTAGTGAGAGTGGGGCAGAGTCTGAGGTGTTGAGGCAGGGAGTTCCAGAGTGTGGGGGAAACACGAGAGAAGTCTTGGAGACGGTTGTGTGAGGAGCTGATAAGAGGAGAGCAGAGAAGAAGGTCCTGTGAGGAGCGGAGGTTGCGTGAGGGGAGATATCTGGAGATTAGAGCAGAGATGTATGGAGGGGAGAGGTTATGAAGAGCCTTGTAGGTCAAGGTTAGTAACTTGAACTGGATTCGCTGGGCAATGGGTGGGCAGTGCAGGGATTGGCAGAGGAGTAGCGAGGAGAGAGGTGGATAAGACGGGCAGCAGAGTTAAGGATGGGTTGGAGGGGAGCGAGGGTGGTAGCTGGGAGGCCACAGAGAAGGATGTTGCAGTAGTCTAGGCGTGAGATGACGAGGGTGTGGACGAGCATTTTTGTAGTATCAAAGTTAAGGAATGAGCGGATATGGGAGATATTTTTCAGGTGGAGACGGCAGGCAGAGGTGAGGGCTAGAATGTGTGGTTTGAAGGTCAGAGAGGAGTCAAAGGTTATCCCAAAGCAGCGGTACTGGTGAGTGTAGCCATTAATAGTGAGCGAGATCAGGTGGAGGGATAGAGTGGGATGTTGGGACGGCGACGGTGCTGCCGTTCCTGTTGTCATGGAATAGATCACATGGTAAAAAGTAACCTGTTGGGTATTTTACCATGAATACTATTTACCTTCTGCCCACAGAGTTGGGGATAAATGTCTGTACTCGGTTTTATTCGGCAGTCCCATATACAGTGAATGGGGCGACAGTATACACACAAGCACTGCTCAAGTTACACTGGGGTTTCAGGAACCCTGTTTTCATGATTGTGTGGATCAAACCACTAGGACCCCAGCAATCGGACATTCGTATTCTGGAGAAAGGAGATACATTAAAGGGGTTGTCTCGCTACAAAGAATAGCTTTCAAATTGTAGGGAACACAAAATAAAGACATTTTCCAAATATATTGCTTTGTTCCTCTGTTTTCCCTAAGGAGATACAAGTGAATTTATGACCTCCCTGGCTATTTCAGTTCCCTCAGTAACTGACCTGTAAACAATTGACCTGTAAACAATTCTCCCCCTGCTGTTTGTTCAATGAGATAACAGTGAGTGATGTCCTCACACAGGTCAAGGCAGTGTCCTGTGCTGCTCAGCAGTAAAAAGCTTGATTTCTGTAAAATAAACAGAACTGTAATTAGGGCTTTTGTTTTGGGATCAGATAAGAATCCTTTAGTAGTATGAGAAGCTAACTGATCTATTAGCATCTGAAAGCAACCTGCACGGCTGTCAAGCACGGAGCTTACAAGCAGGAGCTGTACAAGCACGAGCTTACAGCACGGATTCAAGCCGAGCTGTACAAGCACGGAGCTGTACAAGCACGGAGCTGTACGCAAATGAGTCAGTCTGAACCAGGAAGTGGCAGAGTATTTCATTCATGCATTCTCTGAAACTCTGAAGGGAGACAACTCCTTTAAGGATTCGTTCTGAAGTGTATCTGTGTACCAACCACAGTATATTGATGTGAAAGGTGTTTTTTTTTTATTTTTTTTAACTCGTTAAAGGGGTTGTCTCACTACAGAAATAGCTTTTTATGTTAAAGATCTTGCAAAAACAAGTCACTTTGCAATATATGTCAATTACCAGTGTCCTACCTATTCTGAGATATCCCATCTTGTATGGGCTGCATCAGCTCCTCAGGTCGCTATAGCTACAGACCTGTTCAATCATGATCGGCTGCTGGCACTGGTTGCTATAGCTACAGACCTAGCTTCTACTGCAACCTATTGACAGCCAGTAAACATGCCCCTGAATTCAAAGTGAAACCAAGAAAACAGGACCTGAGGCAAGATGAATCAATGTAGTGAGACAACCTCTTTAAGCATTATTAAATGCGTTTTTAAGGCTTCCTTAATAAAAATCCAGTTTTATACGTACCTTTGGTTGTGTAGCTGGTCTTCTACTTTTATAGTACAATCCCTTTAAGCAACTGTTCTTTAAAGGGGTTTTCTCACCTCAGCATTTCAGGCACTACACAAGCTCTTGACTTGGTAATCCTGGGCGTGTTTTGAGTGGTAAGAGGGGCGTCTTCATAGGCTGTGCAATGACTTGATCATCACCTACCTACAGCGTGTGCACTTGCTCCCGTTGCTAACAATCGGTCACTTATTTGTTATCAGTGTGAGTGTGAGGAACACCCAAGGGTGCATGTGTACCACTATGTCGCAAATGAAACAGGATATAGCTGAAATGCTGATGAGGGAGCATGCGCCAAAATACGCGCCTCCATGACCCCGACCAGGGGGTGGGAACCCGACCATCCCAGTCATAATATGCAATATGGCGGCAAAAGGTACACAACTTCTCCTAAATCAGTGTTTCTCAACTCCAGTCCTCCAGAGCAAACAACAGGTCAAGGTTTCAGGATCTCCTCAGTATTGCACAGCTGATATCATTGTGTTGCACAGCTGATATAGCTGATATAATTGTCAGTGCATTCTGTGGGAGATCCTGAAAACATGACCTGTTGGTGTGCCTTGAGGACTGGAGTTGAGAAACTGTCCTAAACCATAGCATTTGGATGATACGATCTTCTTATTACAAAGTTGATTATATTTATGGCCCCCATCTTTTAAGCTATGATCTTTGTAGTGAGGGAACCCTTTTAAGCACTTCCCTGTTAGGCTATGTCTACACTGCATTGGACAAAAAGGCCTGAAATCGGCCGTTTTTTCCCGATGCAGGACCGTGGCTTTTGTCACGCTTTGTGCAAAAACTCTGTGATCGCTTCTCGTTTCACGGACGTCACCCATACAATAGTATTGTATGGGAAGATGGCAAGAAAACGAGAAGTATTATACGCTGGCAACAGAAGACAAGCAGAGAAAAGACAAGCTGTGTAGACTGCAGCTCGTCTTTCCTATTGCCATCTATGGGGCCGCAGGAACGATCGTATCTTTGGTGCTTTTAAAAAACGAAAAGCGGCGGAAATACGATAGTTTTCCTGTGCGGTGGAGACATAGCCTTAGAACTGTATGGGAATCGGAGCTTTGTAAAATCCATTTGCTGCATCTACTATAAGTCTTGTCTTGCCTTTGCCTATCACTGTTTGCAGCCACTGGCAGAATCCTGCAGAATTCTGGCATAAACAGCCTCGGTACGTGCCGGCCGGGTAGATGGAGCACATATTGTAGGTGTCATAAGATGATAGAAACTAGTCTAATTCTGATTAGGACTACAGAACTGTCAACTAGATGAATATACAGCACAGGTGCTTGCTTGGGGTGAAAGGGGTTTGCCAACCTTGTCTGTTCTTTATACTAAAGCCATTATGTTCTCCTATGCTGTCATCGGCCTCTCCCTGAATGCATTCCTTTGCGGCTACACCCTGCTTTAGTGTGTCAGCTTCAACAACAACTGTAAATCTGAAGTTCTTACATGAAACTCACGAATCTTTACTTTTAAGAAGTTTTCTCACTAGGCTGTTTCACTGAGTCGCAAGCAGTTCTACACTCGCCTTGTCTCCTCAGGCTGTGGGTAGTTCTTTAGCAGTGATTAGCATATTTGGCGTCTTAAGAATCTGAGCTGTTACATTGACAAGTGAAGGAGATGTTATCTCTTCAGTAAACACAAGGTACATGTGCTGTGAGAACTGAAAACCATGGATTATCTGTAATCTTGTTATAGATTATTATTTTGCTCGGCGCTCAGTCCATTTTTGGCGTGATGTCGCTCTTTGCTCTAATTAGATTAAAGTTCTGGTCAGGGCACCAGGTAACCATAGAAACCTGTGTGCAATAGGAGTACATAAAGGGTCACATAAAAACTGTCTAGGTCTAAAATTCACCTTGTTGCCCATAGCAACCAATCACAGGTCCCATTACATTTCATATGGTGCTCTGGAAAAATGAGGAGGGCTCTGATTGGTTGCTATGGGCAACAAGGTGAATTTTAGACCTAGACAGTTTTCATACATGTCTCTTATCTCATGACTAAAGTAAAATCTATTGCCCAATGTATTTAAAAAAAAAAAATCATAATATAACGGTCCTTTCATGTTGAAGGCTTATCATCAAAAACATTCATCAAGCAGTCAAAGAAGTTATTAAATGGGGAGAAAAAAAACCTCACCTTTTTTAAACCCCCTCCATTTCAGCACTGACACTGCGCCTGCTGATGACGTCATGATCAGTGCTCATGAATCACCCTAGCCAATCACAGGCCTCAATGGATAGACACAATACAGGCAGTCCCCGACATACACCGTTCCGACTTACATCTGTCCACTAGTTACAAACGGAGACTTATGGGGCATGCTGGCACTTGTAGCTCCATGTTCCACAGCAGATAGTACTGTGGAACGACAAGTGCCAACATGCCACTGCAGCACATATGGTGAAAATGAGGTGTTAACAACGGCACAGACAGCAAAACAAATGTAAAAAACCTTCCCTGCACTATCCATGTAGTTACATGTAATAAATATCTGACCTGACTTGCATACAAATTCAACTTAAGAACAAACCTACAGCCCCTATCCTGTTCGTAACCCGGGGACTGCCTGTATGTTTAGTAGTAGACAATAAATGTCATATATTTGGTCCGGTGGTGGGGCTGGGTTTTAGAGTTGTTTTTTTTTTTTTTTTTTTTGTACACGTCTTGCATCAATTTAGTATCCCTTTCTCAGAATATTATACATAAACAACATAAGGTATTTTTTTTTCTTTTTTTATATGTTTAGTATTTTTATAGTATTCTTTGTGTCTGAATGAATAGTACATGTTGATTTATATTTTGTGTATTTGCTCTTTAGATCCATTCAGTAACTGGGGAGCTGTCTACCACCAGTCTCTACCATGGTTCACAGCAGAAGAGAAGGAGGCAAACCCTGCTCTCATAGTAACTCTTTACGGACTACAGGAACTGCGCACCCTCCTTGTAGGACTCATAACATATGCATGGTCTCTGACTTTTTTTACCCAAATATGGGAGGGGTGGAAAGTCACATTTATCAGCTCTCACAGTGCCTGATTGAAAGAGGACACAAGGTTATAATTGTTACCCATGCTTATGGGGACAGGAAAGGAATCCGCTACCTCACCAACGGTCTGAAGGTCTATTACTTACCTTTAAAGGTCATGTATAACCAGTCCACAGCCACCACATTGCTGCACAGCCTTCCTCTTCTCAGGTATATATTTGTAAGGGAACAAGTCTCCGTTGTGCACTCGCACAGCTCTTTCTCTGCTATGGCTCACGACGCCCTCTTTCATGCAAAGACTTTAGGCCTCCATACAGTCTTTACGGATCATTCTCTCTTTGGATTTGCAGATGTTAGTTCTGTACTCACGAACAAACTTCTTACAGTGTCTCTATGTGATACCAACCACATCATCTGCGTGTCTTACACCAGCAAAGAGAACACTGTGCTCCGAGCAGCTCTGGATCCCGAGATCGTCTCTGTCATTCCGAATGCCGTAGACCCTACAGATTTCACCCCCAACCTGCAGAAAGAGAAAAGCCGTAAAATCACCATTGTGGTGGTCAGCAGACTTGTTTACAGAAAAGGTAAATTGGGTGCTCTCACCATTTCTTAAAATATCAAATTATCACATGAAGGAGGATTAACCCATTTTACAAGGTATGACATAACTGATCCATTTGGATCCAACCTCTGCTACCCAGGCTGATCCTGAGAATAAAAGGACTGACGGGGGACATTTAGGAAAACTGTCTTTTTTTGCCCATAACAACCAATCAGAGCTGACCTTTCATTTTTTCAGAGCACTATACAGTTCCTGACACAAGTTCTATCGCTTATCCATGTTGTGGAAACCAAAGCTTGTAACCTGCCTTAAAATTCATCCATTGGTTTTAGAAAGGACTCATATGGAAGCTGAAACCCTCCCAAATGAGGTTTTTCTTAACGAAAATAAATTTGCTTCACTGCTGAAATATTGATCATTTAAGGAACACCGGTCAGATTTTGGCAAAGACAAAAGTTTTGTCGCCTTGTCATATAATGCACCCAATCCTAGTTTACAGCCTCACCTGTGCTCACTAACTGATCGGTTAATTAGTGGGTGTGTATAAAAAAGAACTCCAGCACCCCAGACCTTCATTTGAACTGCAACTTGGCCTCTGACAACATGCCAAAAATCCACCCTGCGACCAAAGCCTTGATTGTCAAGAGGCTGAAGACCAGATTCACTGCAGAGGTGGCCGGCACCTTTAACCCCTTAACGACCTTGGGCGTATCAGTACGTCCCAGGGCCGCTAAGGGGCTTTGCAGGGGGATCGCTCCGCGACCCCCCCGCACAGCCGCCGGGTGTTAGCGGCAAATCGTCGCTAACACCCGGCAGTAACAGCGCCGGCGGGTGGCTCCGCCCGCCGGCACTGTTTTACCCATCAGGCGCCGCGGCGAAGATGGCCGCAGCATCTGAATTAACGCCGATCGGTGCAGTGATCGGCATAAGCGCAGCTATGCTGCGCCGATCCGATCACCGGGCATTGTGGTGGGGAGCCTTGGGAAGGCTCCCGTCACTTACCCTGGCCGGTTTGCCCCACTTCCGTCCGCAGACAGGAAGTGAGGAAACCGCCATCTTTGTACACCCTAATGCATTGCTTATGCAATGCATTAGGTTGTATTAACAATCGCGCCACCTAGTGGTCAAGTACCACAGGTGGCCTCAATGTTACAGTAAAAAAAAAAATAATAAAGTTTTAAAGTACAAAAAAAGTATTAAAAGTTCAAATCACCCCCCTTTCCCCATTTTACAAATAAATCATTAAAATAATAAAAAAGTTACACATATTTGGTATCGCCGCGTCCGAAAAAGTCCGATCTATAAAAATATAACATCATTTATCCCGTACGCTGAACACCGTAGAAGAAAAAAAATTCCAAACGCCAAAATTGCGTTTTTTGGTCATTTTACGTCACTCAAAAAATGGAATAAAAATGATCAAAAAAGTTGCATGCATTCCAAACTGCTAGCGATAAAAAGTACACTTCAGCCCACAAAATATGCCCGCTCACTGACGTCCGTAGGTGTTAGTACAAAAAAGTTATTGGTCGCACAAAATGGCGCCGTGGCGCAAATTTCAAAAATAGAAATGTTTGGAATTTATTTTAACGGTCCCAAAACATAACGGACACCCTACATGTTGGTATTGCCGGATGCGTAACAACCTGAAGAATACAGATAACACATTATATTTACAGAAGATTGAACGCCGTAAAAGCAAATCCCCCGCAAACATGGCTAAAATACATTTTTTTTCACAATTTGTCCCACTTGGATTTTTTTTGCGGTTTTCCCAGTATATCTATAGTTATAGTGAATGACCCCATTAGAAAGTACATCTTGTCCCGCAAAATAAAAGCCCTCATGTGTCTATGTAGGTGGAAAAATAAAAGTTATGGCTTTCAGAAGGCGAGGAGGGAAAAACGAACGTGTCACCAAAAAAAACGCTGGGTCCTTAAGGGGTTAATGTGTCTCAGCGCCAAGTTCAAATAATTAAAAAAAAGATTTGAAGAGACTGGAGATGTTTTTTTGACAAGCCCAGGTCCGACAGACCCCACAAGGCAACTACTCAGGAGGAACGTTTGTTGGTTCAAAAATCAAAAGCCAGCCCCTCTTCCACTTCAGCACAGCTCCAACAGGCCTGGTCACCTCAAGTCCCTGTGTCAACTAGAACAGGTTGTAGGATTCTGTCTCGAAATGGCCTCCATGGTCGAATCAGTGACCAGAAGCCAGCAAGTAACAAAAGGCAATTAAAAAAATGTGTGGCATTTGGCAAGGCCCACAGCCTGCTAAACGGATGGATGCTGGAAAAGTGGCAGAAGGTGGATTTCTCAGATGAATCTTCAGTTGAATTACACCACAGCCACCACAAATACTGCAAGAGGCCCACTGGAGCCCGTATGGATCCAAGATACACCCAGAAAACAGTTACATTTGGTGGTGGAAAGATGATGGTCTTGGGTTACATTCAGTATGGGGGTGTTCGAAACATTTTCAAGGTGGAAGACAATATCAATAGCCTAAAATATCAAGAAGTATTAGCTGCCTCTTACATTCCCTATCATAAAAAGGGCCATATTTTGCAGAAGGATGGTGCTCCATCTCTACATCAAAGTTCCTCAAGGCAAGAAGATCAAGGTGCTCCAGAACTGGCCAGCCCAGTCACCAGACATGAGGTGCTCCAGGACTGGCCAGCCCAGTCACCAGACATGAGGTGCTCCTCGACTGGCCAGCCCAGTCACCAGACATGAGGTGCTCCACGACTGGCCAGCCCAGTCACCAGACATGAGGTGCTCCAGGACTGGCCAGCCCAGTCACCAGACATGAGGTGCTCCACGACTGGCCAGCCCAGTCACCAGACATGAGGTGCTCAACGACTGGCCAGCCCAGTCACCAGACATGAACATCATTGAGCATGTTTGGGGTAGGATAAAAGAGGAAGCTTGGAAGACAAACCAAAGAATCTTGATGAACTCTGGGAGGCATGTAAGACTGCATTCTTTGCTATTCCTGATGTCTTCATCAATAAATTGTATGAATCATTGTCGAAACGCATGGATGCAGTGCTTCAAGCTCATGGAAGCCACACAAAATATTAAATATGGCTCTAATAGCACCACAACTTCATATACCAATGTTAGGAAACATATCTTTGTATTTGAAGTGAATTATTTGTTTGATTTTTCACATTACTTTCTGTTGGCGACAAAACTTTTGTCTTGCCAAAATCTGACCTTTCTGTGTTCCTTACATGATCAATATTTCAGCAGTGAAGCAAATTTATTTTCGTTAAAAAAAACCTCATTTGGGAGGGTTTCAGCTTTCATATCAGTCATTCCTAAAACCAATGGATGAATTTTAAGTCAGGTTATAAGCTTTGGTTTCCATAACATGGATAAGCGACAGAACATCTGTCAGGGACTGTGTAAAATGAAACGGGAGCTCTGATTGGTTGTTATGGGCAACAAAGTCTTACAACGAAGAGAGTTTTTATACATGTCCTTAATCTTTCTCCGCTCCAGTAATTGAATAGGGAGTTTGTTTCCACCCCTGGCACAATAGATGGCCAGATGTGGCACTGTGAAGGAGTCGCGGTGCTTGGCTAACATTGAGGCTTGCTTGTAAGGAGCAGCGAGGTCACAGCAGTCAGATCCCCAATTATCTGTTAGTAATCGCATATTCAAGCTGTGGCTTGCTGTCAACGCCCATTTAAAGGGGTTGTCTCACTACAAAAATGAGCTTTCAATATGAAGCGAAAGGTAAATGGAGATCTTTTTCCAAATGTATTGCTTTGTTCATCTTACTTTGTTGAGATGAAATTTTATCTGCTCTGAGTGCATGCAGGTTTCTCTGGCTGCCCTCCTGCTTTCCCCTTCTTTCTCTGTTGTTGGTCTTATCTGATAGCAGGGAGTGACGGCGCCACAGTTGGCACACAGGACTTTTGGCGGTTTGAGAACAGTGTGTGTGATCTCTTACAAACAAAGAAGAAGAATTAGTTTTGTTTACTTTGAGCTCTGACGCTCTGCTCCTACGTGTCATTAGAAAGAGATGTGAATACAGAGCCGATATGCTAATCACTGCTATAGAACCACCCATAGCATGACCAGGAACAGAGAGAAATCATGAATCTAAAGCTGCCTTTTGGATCTGAGAGACAACCCCTTTAAATGGTTAATCCTGCAGAAAACAATCCTCAGCTATCCACTGGAGTCTATGGATGTAATGGCTAGAGCAAAGCGGGGGCTGTGATAGTCTGTAATAGTCTGCAGCTACCTTTCTTAACAGTGTAATACTGATCTTGGGTGTGTGGGGGTGGAGGAGGTATTTCTGCAGGATTACCATTCAGAAGTCCTGCTAAATTGGATTAGACCGTCTTTGTGAACTGTTCTGTTTCTTGGTTGTTGCCCATGTTCTCCGGGAAAGATTTCTGCTTGAACTAAAGGGAAAAAAATACAAAGCACGGTTTATTGTTTTCTAGAGAAATGTTAAACTTTACAAGTGTTTACGGAATAATAAAATCTCACTGATTAGAAAGCAAACAGTAAGGGCTTGTTTACACAGAGTTTTCACTTTCTCTATGTGAACTGTGGATTACCACAATTCAGCCGTATTGGAGCGCAAATACGGTGCGCAATATGGCTGAAATCCGTCCCAGAATCAGCCGTGTGAACGAGGCCTAAGTGTCCTTCCGATTCTGAGATATCCCCGATTGTATGGGCTGCATCAGCTCCTGTGCTCGCTATAGCTACAGACCTGTTTGCTCTCCTGATAGGCTGCCAGCACTGGTCGCTATAGCTACAGACCTGGCTTCTACTACAGCCTAGTAGAAGCCAGTAAACACGCCCCTGAATTCAAAGCGAAACCAAAAAAACAGGACTGAGGTAAGATTAATCAATGTGGTGAGACAACCCCTTTAACTGCTTTGGCTCAAATCCCTTTCACATTGCTAGGCTCTTGCGAGCTACATGTGAACGGAGTATAACTACATCCAATAGAGGGCGCTGTGGAGCTTATCATATGTACCACAGAGGGCTCCTATTCTTTTCATATACATTATCATCACTGACTTTTCCCAGACATTTACTTGTGTGTATTTCTTTCAGGAGTGGATTTGCTTGGTGGGATTATTCCAGAAATGTGTCAAAAATACCCTGAACTGCACTTTCTTATCGGAGGAGAAGGGCCCAAGAGAATCATTTTAGAAGAAGTAAGGGAGAGGTACCAGCTCCATGACAGGTAATGCAAAATGCATTTTTAAATGGGTTGTACTAGGTTAGGAAAACCGCCCTTGGTTTATGTGTCGTATTGCAGCTCATCTCTATTGAAGTGAATGGGGCTGAGCTGTAATGCTACACAGCATTGTGCTGCTTTTGGAAAATAGGAGACATGTTTGGTTCAGTGGAAAAGTGAGAGGTCCAATGTTGAAACCCTCTTGCCATCTGTAAAATGCAGCTTTATGATGGCCAGGACTTCAACAGAGTGAACCATGATAGATGAGGTAACAGAAGACATGTTCCTTGTTGAGCGATCATTGAAAGTGCATTTATAGAGACCGTATCACAAGGAAACCCTAATAAGGTTCAGTAAACCCTTATTGCAGCTATTCAGAATATGAGGGTTTTATTTATTTTTTTCTTCTTAGTGTGTAGTAAATTCACCAGCTGAACTTGCCGGGGTATTGTAATCATATTACCCCAATGAGAAAAACTAACAGTAGTGCACAGTGAGCGCTGCAAAAAAAAAAAAAAAAACACTACTAAGATTGCCGTATTTTCTTCATTCTGGCTCCCAAAAAAACAATAATTTTTACCAGTCATATGTACAAATAATGTAAATAAACCAACGTTGCTAAATATACATAGTGCCAACAGCAAACCAATGCAATAAATTCAATTGATAATTAATGATATTTATTGGTAAATAATTAAAAATCGACTATCAAAATAATACACATAATAATTATGCTAAAAAATCTTAGCACCCGATTTGGAAACACCCCAGGATCAGTATCTACTTGATTATAATAGTAGATTACAAAATAAGCATAGTTTAAATTCATGCGTAATGAGCGCCTATGAATATATATAGATTATACAAGTATATACTTAACCAGATGAGTGGAACCAGTAAAGGGGGATGTTTCGCCAGTGCTTTCTTAAAGATTGTAAGGACCACAATTTATTATTAACTTAAAGCACAATGTGTCGAGAGAAAGCTGTCTCTGAATCACATTGATAGGTAAAACGATTAAAAAGTCATTCCCACATAAAGTGACACATGTCAGATATGAAAAATTGTGAAGCAATATTTGACACTTTGCTCTCTTTTATCTTGTACTGATTTAGTTGCACAGTGTTTTCTTCTCTATTCGTCTATAACAGTAAATTCAGGTTTGTATTTACAGAAGGCCAGTGCATTATGGGCCTTTAAATGCATTAACAGCTTAAATGTGGGTGTAGATTATATCCCTGTCTGTTTCTAAGGGAGAGCAGGAGAATATTAAAAGACGCTTTGTACATGGGTGAAAAAAAAAAAGGCATGAAATAACTCGGTATGCAATATTAGTATTGTAAAGGCAATAAAGACACTTATCATTTACATTCAATTTATAGTGGAAGCTTCATGTGATTTCAGACTGAAAAGAAACATTAAAACATGATGGCTTTGGACGCTGATGCTGGGTGCAGATTCAATTCCCAGAATCGTCATCCAAACAGAGTGTAAAGTGACTTAACATGAGTAACAAGTCCCTGAAGCAGAAACTGGACATTCACGGTTGTTTTCTCGTTGGCTGACCCTACCCTAACTCTGAAGTTAAAGGGGTTGTCTCACTACAAGAATTGCTTTCTATATTACAGATCTTGCAAAAACAAGTCACTTTGCAATATGTGTCCATTACCAGTGTCCTACCTATTCCTAGATATCCCCTCTTGTATGGGCCGCATCAGCTCCTTAGGTCGCTATAACTACAGACCTATTTAATCTCTCCCGATAGGTTGCCAGTGCTGGTCGCTATAGCTACAGACCTGGGGCGACATGTATGATTAATGGCGCTTAAACGCCAATTTTTGTGCACATATAAATAGTGTAGAATGCCCCTGATTTATAAACCTGTTCTACTGTAGGTCATAAATCATGCACATTCTAGCGCATAAACGTCTATTCTGGCTCAGGTAAACCACTTTCAAAGTGGTTTACCTGTTTGAGCAGTAATGCCCCTGGAATTGCTGTCCTGAAGCTACAAATCTATAGCTTTGTATGGTTGTATTGCGCCCCGCCTTCCACACTCCCCCCCGGAATCAGGCACATTTCAAAGTGCCACGGGCGCTCTGTAATGTGCCTGACATTGGCGTGCAGGCGAATTAAACTAAAGGGGCTGTGCCTCATGTCTGGCTGAAAAGACGCCAGCCCTTCTACCGCAGCCCCGTTAATACATGTCGCCCCTGGTGTCCTCAGCAGCTCCTCACTGCAGGTCAGTAGAAGCCAGTAAACCCCCCTGAATTCAAAAATGAAACGGAGAAAACAGGACTGAGGTGAGATGAAGCGATGTAGTAAGACAACCCCTATAATGACGTATGAGAACAGGAGAGACTTTCCCACAATGTGTGTAGGATTGTTTGCATGTTCCTAGAGCAAACAGTCTTTTCGAAATTCTGAGATATCTGTTCTCCTACTGCAGACAGTGCCAGGTTGGGAAGCTGCTTCTGGTAAGAGAGAAGGGGAAATGTTTGAATTCCCGGAACACGTGTAGAAGAATTTTATGCACCATATATTTAGCCCTATAAGCAGGGCTGTGGAGTCGGTAAGCCAAAGCTCCAACTCCTCAATTTGCCTGACACCGACTCCTGACTCCGACTCCCTCATACATGGCACATGTTTAAGTGACAACTTTACTGTAGTAACATCAGGCTGTTTCTCACCTTATGATACACTAATCAAGCTATTTAGGTAGAACATACACTGACAAGCAAAAGGGTAACAAGCAAAAGGGTAACCATCCACTACAGCTTTGTACATGAGGCTACAATCATAACTTACCTATCATATACATCTATTTTTTAGTATTCGCATCAGCTTAGTTCTGCAGATTTTTGTCATGTAACTACATGGTTACTGTTTTTGCTCCTAAAAATCAAAATTTTGCTTTCAGCTCTGCCTGAATCCTTCTGGATCCTTCTGGGCTCTGGATCAGATTCAAGCATGGCTTGACCAAAATCTGATCCCAGGACTCTTCTACACGAATACAGCTTTTCCTTCATCTCTAGTGGTGTGCTGACACAGTATATTGCGGCGCGTTCAGTACGTGCCGCAGTGCACTGTGTTTCTGGAGCTCGCGGTGATCAGCGCGTACACACGAGGCGCGGGGAGCCGGCAGTACTAGAGTTGATGAAGTAACTCATCTTGTAGGACACGGACATATAGCTCAGCATTGAGGTCACCATCCATCTTGGTCAAGTATCCAACACCTTTGGCTGTGACCCCTCCCCATATCCTCAGGCTTCTTCCACCGAACCTGACAGTTCTTCGAGCTTCTCGATTAGCCCCCTTCTCCCTTGATCTTCCTATTTGCCCCCATCAGAGTCCGGTCTATTGACTTTCATCTCATCGCTCTAAATCATCTGTTTCCAACCTTCCATTTTAGTACTTTTTGGCAAACTTGAGCCGACGCTTCTTATGACGAGATTGAAGTCGAGGCTTCTACCCCTATTTTCAGGCCATCATTCCAGACCTGTGTGATGTATATTGCCCGGTGCTATTAGGGAACATGAGAACAGGTTGTCTATTGTCCCACCACCAGGAGCAAAACAGTAACAATGTAGTTACATGAGAAGAATCTGTAGAACTCAGTAGATGCTAAATAGTTGAAGGTAAAAGTTATGTATGAGGGAGCCAAGATGATTGTCTATAAAATGATGGGAGTCTCACATTGAAAGCTGTAGTGGACGGTGAGACATGGAGCCTGAAAGTCACAAGTCCAAAACATTGTTACACTTTTGCTTTTTGATGTAAAATATATTTATAGGCTATGACTTTCGAACACAAAAAACTTTAATAAATTGTAAATATGAAGTCAAAAATTTTGCTGAAATTTGTTTGCTATGGGAGCAGAATCTTTTCCCCTGTGCCAGCTTTGCCTGCTCTGTCATCAATTACACTCCTCATGTGATGAGGCTGAAGATATGGGAGCAGTAGCACTGGTGAGACCCAATTCTTCTTGCTCTTGTCTCTGCATTGACTCTGCATTGAACTAACTGGACCAATTTATTATATATTTTAGGAGTCGGTCCATTTTTTACCGACTCCAACTCCTGCAAAATAGGCTCCGACTCCACGACTCCGACTCCACAGCCCTGCCTATAATACCCCCCACCCACCCCACTCAAACCTTTAAAACAGGGCTACAAGTTTAGTATGTCTTAAAGTGTGAATGTACCCCTTCCTGTTCTGTAGTGTACAGAGGGCAGGTAACTAACGCGGTGTGCTGTACATGGGTGCAACTCACAATCTGCAGTGTATAGCACACAGTCCAACCATCAATCAGTGTTCACATACAACAGCAGCCTTATCTTGCCAGATTCTCCCCAAGTTCCAGCACAGAGATGATCGGTGAAAGAGAATCTATGTTGTATTCATTGTGATTCACAAATTGCTTTCTCGTGACGTTTGCAATAAATATTTTACTCATATAAACAGGTAACAAGCAATCAAGACAATACGTCTGCTGTATGTTAGTCCATCAAGGTTCACCTATTGCATTAGCATACTTAGATTCGTTATAACCACATAATATAAAGTTTTACCGACTCAGATGATATAAGGCCGACAGCATGTTCAGAGTTACCCCACACAGGTATGGGACGTTTCGGAAGCAAGCTTGAGGAAGGAAGCAGTATCTTCTGAAACGTCCCATTGCTGTGTGGGGTAACTACCCTGTTTCCCCAAAAATAAGACAGCGTCTTATATTGATTTTTGCTCCTAAAGATGCACTACGTCTTATTTTCAGGAGATGTCTTATTTTTCCACAAATAAATTATAGCATGCTATACTAGTGTGTGTGTGTGTGTGTGTGTGTTGTGTGTGTGTATGTGTGTATTATATATATATATATATATATATAAAATATATATCTCAAAGTTTAGAGTCACAAACCATAGGATATATGTATGTAAAGGACATTTTATGGCAGCTGCAGTGACTTATCTCAAAGGGTGGCAAATGTGACATGCTGAGAGTTGTAGAACTAGAAGTTCCAGCATGCCCCATCAGCCATCCTGTGAGATGTGTGTGTGTGTTGTGTGTTGCTCGTGATTGCCTGTTCTCCCCCCCCCCATCCCTCACTTACTTGTACATTGTTTCCTGTCCGGGGATGTTCGGGACCTGTGGTGACATCAGTCACATGACCTCCCTGCACAGGTCCTTCAAAACTCTTCTACAACAATATGTCCCAGGGCCGTTTCTCGGGGTGAGCGGGGCTTGGGCACACCCGCCCCCTCTCCCTCTATTCTCTCTGCCCACCCTTAGGGTCAGCCCTGTGTATGGGGAGCTGCAGCAATGATTTCCGCTATGTCTTACTTTCGGGGGAGTCTTATTTTAGGGGAAACACAGTATGAACATGCTGTTAGTCCTATACCATCTGCTAAGTCAGTAAAAGTTTATATTTTGTAGATATAACAAATATAAGCATTCTAATGCAATAGGTTAAACTCCATGGACTAACATACAACAAACGTATTGTCTAGAATGCTTGTTACTTGTTTATATATGTAAAATATTTATTGCAAATATTTGGATACAATATAGATGCACTTTCACCTATCTGCCTGCATTTGATTTATTACGCAGCAGTTATGTACAAATTGGCTCCCACTCAGCAGCCGGGGTCACAGTGCTGACACCAATCCCAACAATATAATGGAATGATGCAATTGCAGGTTGCTGATGGTTACCATGGAAGCCAGAAGCCCAATGATGGCTTCAGAGTCTGCCATGTACAGGAGCCTTAGCATTAGCGATCAGATTCTAAATGGATCCAACACGTATGCGCACCCTATAGTTTTAAATATGGCTCCTGCTGCGTCTTTCTGACCAAGAATTGACATGTCCAAGACAGGTCCAAAAGACGCAATGTAAATCTCACTGCTATTTATAAGATACGTTTTTGGGTCCGTTTAGGGTCCAACAGACGGATCCAAACGCGTATCTAAAAGCGTATGCTCGCACGGATTCAACACACCACGTGAACATAACCTTATTCTAATAAATGTTTTGGCATTCTATTTAGCTTAATTATTTTTTTTTCTTTCACTTAAAAGCCGGGAGCATCTTGTAGTCCTAAAATACATCTCTTGCAGGTTTAACTGCAATATGAGACACCGTTTCATCAAAGATCAGAAGGAAATTAAAGGAGGAATTATGCAGAGTTTTTAATTTTATATCTATTTTGTATAATGCTCTTTGAAAAATGTGACAGCAGCATGACTGCAATATCTTCAGTTATAGCGCGGTGTTCTAGCTGCTGCCTGCTTAAGTGCGCTTTCTATCCAAGATCGAGGTCTAACAGATGGAGAATTTGAGAACGTTCTGATCTTCTCTCTGTGCTTAATGGATATTTTGAGAGCGGAAAACAACATAATGCAAAACATTCAGAACTGCAAACTGATCATCCTGGAGATAGTAACTGATCACATATAGATAGCCAGCTGTCCTTGCTCTTTGATAGTGATGCCTGAATGTGACCTAAAATGCAATCTTTTTCAAAATCCTAAAAATAGGCTCCCATAATAATGCTTTTTATTTGTTTTTTGACCAGATGGTTTGGCCTCAAATGTCTTTATATAAAACTGCTTGAAATTGTGGCCTGACGCCACTGATATATGGTTAGGCCACTTCAACTGCCTTTCGGGATAAGGTAGTAGACTGTTTTAATCCAATAATACAACACCCTCTATCCCCCTCTCCTCTCTAATCTTTCCTCTCTGAATTCCAGATTGTTGACATCTGGAGGGTTCAGCATCCTACTTCTTGCTTTACCCTGCAGCATGGAGCTCTATCCCGTATTGCCAGTAATAGACCTACTCTCCTATTTACCCTACGTAGCTTCGGACCATGCCCCTGGCTATCGACACATACACTTTAATGCCCCCCCAGACCACATTGCTGCTTAAATCCATTCTGGCTAAAAAATTCTACATCTTTCTTTCTATTTTGCAAGAAAATGGACTGAGTTCTTTGACAGTAATACAGGTAGAGCTCTTAACAGGGTGTCCTTAATAGTGTTGATCAATCGGTTCTAGAAAAGTTACATTCTACAGTCATGGCCAAAAGTTTTCAGAATGACACAAATATGATATTTTCACATGATCTGTTGCCCTCTGGTTTTTATGTGCGTTTGTCAGATGTTTTTATCACATACAGAAATACAAGTGAAATTTCATATTATGATTAACAAAAGCTTTTATTGACAGTTAGAATGAGTTAATGCAGCAAGTCAATATTTGCAGTGTTGACCCTTCTTCTTCAGGACCTCTGCAATTCTCCCTGGCATGCTTCAATCAACTTCTGGACCAAATCCTGACTGATAGCATTTCCATTCTTGCACAATCAATGCTTGCTTTTTTGTCACAATTTGTTGGTTTTTGTTTGTCCACCCGTCTCTTGATGATTGACCACAAGTTCTCAATGGGATTAAGATCTGGGGAGTTTCCAGGCCATGGATCCAAAATCTCTGTTTTGTTCCCAGAGCCATTTATTTTATCACCTTTGCTGTTTGGCAAGGTGCTCCATCATGCTGGAAATGGCATTGTTGATCACCAAACTGCTCTTGGACGGTTGGGAGAAGTTGCTCTTGGAGGACATTCTGGTACCATTCTTTATTCATGGATGTGTTTTTAGGCAAGCCTGTTAGAGAGCCGATTCCCTGGCTGAGAAAGACAACCACACACATGATTGGTTTCTGGATGCTTTACAGTTGGCATGAGACCAGACTGGTGGTATCGCTCACCTGGTCTTCTCCGAACAAGCTGTTTTCCAGATGTTCCAAACATTCGGAACGGGGATTCATCAGAGAAAATGACTTTACCCAAGTCCTCAGCAGTCCACTCCCTTTTACCTTTGGCAGAATATCAGTCTGTCCCTGATGTTTTTTTCTGGAGAGAAGTGGCTTCTTTGCTGCCCTCCTTGACACCAGGCCTTGCTCCAGAGTCTTCCGCCTCACAGTGGCGTGCAGATGCACTCACACCTCCTGCTGCCATTCCTGAGCAAGCTCTGCACTGCGGTAGCCGATTCCGAAGCTGAAACACTTTTAAGAGACGGTCCTGGCGCTTGCTGGTCTTTCTTTTTTTGGCAACAATGGAACCTCTCTCCTTGAATTCCTTGATGATGCGATGTGTTGACTGAGGTGCAATTTTTCTAGCTGCGATACTCTTCCCTGTTAGGCCAGTTTTGTGCAGTGCAATGATGACTGCACGTGTCTCTTTTAGAGATAACCATGGTTTAACAGAAGAGAAACAATGATGCCAAGCACCAGCCTCCTTTGAAACGGACCAGTGGCGCGATTCTTACTTAATCATGACAGATTGATCTCCAGCCCTGTCCTCATCAACACCCACACCTGTGTTAATGGAGCAATTACTGAAACGATGTTAGCTGGTCCTTTTAAGGCAGGCCTGCAATGAAGTTGAAATGTGTTTTGGGGAAAAAGTTCATTTTCTAGGCAACTATTGACTTTGCAATTAATTGCTGTTAAGCTGATCACTCTTTATAACATTCTAGAGTATATGCAAATTGCCATTATTAAACCTGATGCAGTAGACTTTGTAAAAATTAACATTTGTATCATTCTCAAAACTTTTACCCATGACTGTAGTAGAACTCAAATTTTTAGAACTCGAACTGAACATTTTACGGTTTGCTCGAGTGAGTAAAGTTCTAGTTTGGCACGCTATTTTCAGTTTAGTTTTCAGCTGCTTTCTGCACTTTTGGCAGCCATCCAATCAGTTCAGAGCACAGAGAAGTGTCAAATATGTCATTGCTGAGCTGTAGGGCTCTTTGGCTGCTAAAATCATATGACCATGTTATATACAGGCAGTCCCCGGGTTACATATGGGATAGGGACTGTAGGTTTGTTAAGTTGAAATTGTATGTAAGTCGGAACAGGTAGATTTATTAAATGCAATATTTTTTTTTTTTTTTTTTTTTTTTGGATATTGCAGGGAACAGTTTTTAAATTTGTTTTGCTGTCTGTGGGGCCTTTTAGAAAGAATTCACCTAACGTTCTCTATCTCATGTGCAGCTGTGGCATGCTGGCACTTGGTTATCATGGTGCGTGACTCAGTGTTGAATGTCAGCCACGCCCCATAAGTCTCCGTTTGTAACTAGGGGACGTATGCAAGTCGGAACGATGTAAGTAGGGGACTGCCTCTATTTCACTGTATTGCCTTGTGAACGCCATTTTCAGCTCACTCTCTGTACTGTACAGACTGCTCTTAGTTAGATAGCATTTTCCTCTCCGTAGACAGCAATAGTTAGAGAGTTTGGCATTGGTGGCTGCATCTTTCCCACACCCAGAAGCTGTTATTTGGTGACATTTGCAGGCTCACATAACACCTAACTCTCATATACATGGATATATATTATACAGAGTGCTTGGATTTGCTAAATCATACTCAGTGCCCAAAAGTTCCGTTTTTTTGCATTTTTGGGGGTTCAGTAATTGTATAACACACCATCTCCTATATGCCAAAGGGGCTTTTGGGCCCCCTCAGGATGCAGGGCCCTGTAGCAGCTGCTACCGCTGCACCTCCTATAGCTACGCCCCTGCTTGCAAGCTGTCCTCATCTTTTCAGATAGCCATTGAAAGGAATTAAGTATTTTAGCCTCTCAATTTTTTCTGTCACTCTTAAAGCCAAATTTTCTTCACTACATTGTTCCACGTATCCAGTTTACTGTTATGGATGGTAATTACAGCTTCTCCTCACCTGTACAGGTATAAAAATCTATCAGAACGTCTTCTCCCATTGACTTTAATGGGGTTCGAAGTTCAAATAGAACCTCGAACTGAACTCATTAAAGTTCAAGGTTCTAATCAAACTAGAACTTCTTACTGCTCGCTCATCTCTAGTCATTAGCAATAAACGACCTGAAAAAAGGGCTAGTGCACAAGGAACTGCAATTGACTAAGGATGTCGAGGAGGCCTACTTATATTAATAATCCCTCCAATGCAAATAAGGTGGAGTGCTTATGACGAGAGCGCCTTTGTCTGTCGCCTCTTCTAAAGAACACCATTGTGAACCCCATAAGAATTCTTACACAATTTCAGATCTTTTAGCGAAACACTAATGCCACAACATTAGAGATTTATTCATCTCTTTGGGTCTTCCACGTCCTGTTCAGTCTGACACCAGCCAGAATCGCCTTGATAAACTGCTTGAGCCTCAGGAAATTCTGGACTCCATTTCCCCTTCTCAGTTGGCTAAATCGGCAGGCAGCGATGACCCTCCCATAGGATTTTACATGGAATACTCTGAGGTCTTAGCCCCAAAGTTGGTGGAAGTGTTTCAGACAGCCTTTGATGTTGGAGACCTGCCCCTTTCTATGCGTGAAGCTTACATTGTGATAAAACCTAAACCTCTAAACCTGGCAATGATCCTATTGTATGTGAATCCTATCATTTCATCTCTCTTCTTTAAATTTTGGTCAAGCTTCTAGCTTGGTGACGGAGTTTGGTTATTCTAAAGCTTGTACATCCTGACTAGTCCAGCTTTATGTCCAGGAAGGCCACGGCGTTAAATCCTGAGACTTTTTTTTTTTTTTTTTTATAATATACAAGCAAAGCATATAGAAATAGACTGTTGAGTGGTAGTTTCCCTAGATACAGCAAAGGCGGTCAACTCCATTGGGTGGGACTACCTTTTTGTGACACTTGCCAGGTTTGGGTTTGGCATTACCTTTATTAATTGGGTCTTTTATACTCTGCTCTGACATTGAAAGTGACCATTGGGTAACTGAGCCTTTTGCATTATGCAGAGACGCTCGACAAGGATGTCCCTTATCCCCTCTCCTCTTTGTTCTGGTTACATCCTGATAGTAAAGGCTTTAATTGACCCCTGGTGTATGAGAAAATCAGCTTACACGCTTCTTTATCTCTCTGATCTACAGGACCCTTCCCATTCAGTGTCGGAATGAGAGACTCAATATTACCCTCTCATTTTTTGCACAAAAAAAAAAATCGCTCAATGAAGTACGCTACATATGTCCATGGCAGCAGTAATCAGCCAGGTCAAAATGTTCTTTTTCCAAGAATTCGATACATCATTCAACACTCCCCTGTTTATCTGCTGCTCTTTTAGATCGCATCCAGAGCCCTATGGTGGCGTTTATCTGGCATCCACAATGCCCTAAGATGGCAGCCAGATTTCTAATGGCACTATGGAATGAGGGAGGTGGGGGAGGAATTGCTTTTTCGAATGTTCATCTATACTTCCAAGCCAGTCCGTTATCTCAGGCTTCACTTTGGTAAACTGACTGTGAACTCAGTCATTAATCATCTTGCCTTCTGGTTGAGGATCCTCCCATCCCCTGCATCTTTTGTTCTGGGGCACTGATGCCTGAGGCAGGCACTGTTGGTCTGCACCAGGCCTGACATCTCTATTATTTTGAGGGATTTGATGCCCATTTACTATTATTAAAATGTAAATGACTTCCAGAATTGATGACCCTATCCGATGATCTAGAATGCAGGGGCTATGGAATTTGGTACCTTTCATGCCTTTGTGATAAGGGTATTAAGCCCTTCCCAGTTTTACAAGTAGAATTCATACTGCTCCCTTCACAACTGTTTACATGCTTAAAGATAACCTGTCACATAGTTTATGCCACCCTTGCTGAGGACAGCACAAGCCAGTGTCAGACCTGCTGTTTCCAGCGCTGTGTCCCTTATTCTGTAAGATTCAGCAGCTTCAGAGCATTTACTGCTCAAATCTGTCGGTTTGCAGCCAGAAAAGAGTCCAGCTTATTAATGAGCAAGTGTTAGCTCCACCCACCTGACAGTTAGTCACATGTTTCTACCTATTCAAAGTAATAGGTTTATCAGGTGAGGTGGGCGGGGCTAGCCTCAGGTGGGCGGGGCATGAATTAAACTGACTCTTTTCATGATTCTTTTCTGGCTGAAAACTGCCAGATTTGAGCATTAAATACTCAAACTGCAGCATCTTACAGAATAAGGGGCACAGCGCTGGAAACAGCAGGTCTGACACTAGGCTGTGCTGTCCTAACCCATGTGACAGGTTCTCTTTAAGTGTGAAGTAAGCCCAATTTGGTCAGGATGTCATTCCTCTTCAGTTTCCAGTCCTGGAACTCTTTTTAAAACCACCCTTCCGGCACACTATATCTATTTTATACACTGTTACTGGTAATAGAGAATCCAAATTGCATGAACTTCGCTGATCTAGGTAGCCTTACAGACGAAGAATAGTTGAGGGATATTGCCTCTCCCAACACAGTATCTTCTAATTACAACGAAAGCTTAATTCTTCATTCTACATAGAGCGCATTATTCTGCAGGCGAGGTTAGTGAAATTATACCAGGATTCCATATGCCCATAATGTGGTACTTCCTCAGGATCCTTTTTTCATCTGTTAGGGTATGTTCACACGGGGGAATTTCGCCGAGTATTTGCGCTCTAATACGGGCCAGAGAACTATGGATTACGCCTCCTCTCCCCGCTCATACAATACGATCATATTGTACGCGCAGGGAGATTTGCCGCGAGTAATGAATGTCAGTTTTTCTGCTGGTATATGTAGTTAGGTCCATATATATTTGGACACTGCCACAAATTTTGTTTTTTGTATCTGTTTACTGAAACCTATTCAAGTTATAGTTCTAAAATGGACATGGGCATAAAGTTCAGACTTTCAACCAGAGCTGTGGAGTCGGCAAGCCAAAGCCCCGACTCCCGTATCCTCAATTTCCCAAACCTCCGACTCCCTCATACATGGCGCATGTTTAAGTGACAACTTTACTGTAGTAAAATGGTAACATCAGGCTGTTTATCACCATATGATACAATAATCAAGCTATTTAGGTAGAACAGACACTGATAAGCAAAAGAGTAACAATGTTTTCATCTTTTGAACACTTGTGGGTAGAGTTGGAGAAAAAGCTGTATTTGTATCCAAGTCCAGTCTGCACCAACATTGAGAATGTGTAGAAGAGATCTGGGATCAGATTTTAGTCGATACATGCTTGAATCTGATTCAGAGCCCAGAAGGATTCAGGCAGAGCTGAAAGCCAAAGGTGGATTTCCCAGATACTAACAAAATAATAAAAATTAACATTTTTGATTTTTAGGAGCACAACTGTAACAATGCAGTTACAGGAAAGAATCTGTAGAACTAAGCATATGCTAAATACTTGCAAGTCACATTTATGTATAAGATAGGTAAAATGACTGTATATAAAATTACAGTAGCCTCATGTGCAAAGCTGTAGTGGATGGAGAGTTATGGAGCCTGAAAGTCACAAGTTCAAAACATTGTTACCATTTTGCTTGTCAGTGTAAAATAGATTTATTGGATATGAATTTAGAACACAAAAAATTGTAAATATGCAAAACACTGCAGGAACATTTGTGGAGTCTCTGAATTTGTTCTGAGAAATAGTATTGCCTCCATCAGATCCTGCATACATGACGTCACATCTGATCTCATTTCCAGGCTAAACGGCCCTCTCTACACTAACTTGGGTTGGGGGCAAAGCTGTGACCGCAGGGGCAACATCTCTAACAATGTCAGGGTATAAAGGAATTGCCTCAGCCACAGTCCCTTTTGATGAATGGTTGGACTCTTTTACTTTGAAAGCAGGTGAAAAATTTTGCTGAAATCTGGTCAATCTGTCTGCCCTGTGCGCAGAATCTTTTCCCCTGGGGCAGCGCTTTGCCTGCTCCATGTCATCAATTACACTCCTCATGTGATGAGGCTGAAGATATGGGAGCAGTAGCACTGGCCGGACCCAATTCCTCTTGCTCTTTGTATCGAACTAACTGGACCAACTAATTATATATTTTGGAAGTCGATCCATTTTATGACGACTCCGACTCCACAACCCTGTTTTCAAGAAAGGCTTAGATATCATGAAAGAATATTAATGCGTACATAGCTATGTAACATTCTGGATCCTGGCTGGTGGCGGCTCTGGGGTCAGAGATGGGGTCTTCCCTGGAGCAGATTGGTTCTTGCCTTGTGGGTTTCAGGGCATTAACCAGTGGTGAGGCTGGGCTTAATGTCCTTGTCTCCCTCCCTTCACCCACATTTTCCCCACCTTGTTTGAACTTGATGGACGCGTGTCTCTTTTTTTCAGCCGTGCTAACTATGTAACTATGTGTAACCAAGTATTAGTAATTAACATTTTGTTTACAATTATCTCGTTTGTGCAATGACTTTTGGCCCCTTTAATAACAGGGCGGCCCATGTTAAGCAGCTGAAACTCCTAAACCCTTGATCCAATTTTAATGTGGAAAATTGAAAGCTGAAAGTCTGGACTTTGTCCATTATATAATTATAACTTGAATATGTTTCAGTAAACGGGTACAAAAAGAAAATTTGTGGCAGTGTCCAAATATATATGGTCCTGTGTATGTGAATGCAGTATAATGCTGCTAATATTTTGATTCTGTACTTTTCCTGCTTTGTCTTCCAATAAATGTTATGTGCTCATAAAAAATGTCTTTATATGAAAACCCTTTGCTTTCAGTAGCTGCTGTGACCCTGGGCAGCTCGTCTGTATATGTACCATAGAGCAGAGTTGACGGCGCCCATGCATCCTTAGCTCTTCTCTTTCCTGTATATGCCAGATCATTTGTGGTATCATTAAAACATTGATAATGTATCGGATGTTCAGATGCACTGAATCTAATAAGTCAGTAAGATAAGGCGATCTGCTATATATGTTACCATTTTCTATTCCGGCTGCTCCACTATTGCTCCAGATATAGACCCGGGTTAGTATCAGACTGTTGGAATTTTACACTAACAACTTAGAAATTCTTCTTCAAGTTTTTTCTTTGAACAAATGTGGTAATGGTGAATATTATGGCCACAAAAAATCTTTTCTTTTCTCTTCATCTTAGAGTCCGGCTGTTGGGTGCTCTAGAACATCACCAGGTGAGGAACGTCCTCGTCGAAGGGGAGATCTTCCTGAATACATCCCTCACTGAGGCTTTCTGCATGGCCATTGTGGAAGCAGCTAGCTGTGGATTACAGGTGATTATCCAAGGAGATTTCACGATGTTGAGCTGTCATGTCTATCATTATGGTGTTTAAGTAAGCCAAGCGAGTGAAACCTTAAAGGGCAGGTGTCATCAAAAAATTACTTATTGTTTAACTCACATTTTTTATGTTAAAAACATTTTTAGGAATTTTTAGTTATGTTTTTGTAATTTTCCATCACTTTCCGTATTATTATTTTTTTTTTTTAAAGTCCTTTTATTTTCATTTTGGGCCCCACTAACCCAAATTTAATCTCTGACACTTCCTGCTCTTTTTAAGAGCTTTTCAGCAGTGTCTGCTCATTACAGTAACAGCAGGTCAAGCTGAAAAAGACACCATTGTGTACAGATAACACAGAATCCACCAGTCACAAGAGGAGATAGCCCACAGCTCCCCCTCTCCCCTCCCTTCACAGTGAAAACTCTCCTATACAAGTCTATGGGACAGAAACTGTCTTAAGCCCCAAAATCAATGTACATGAAGCTGCTGTAAAGTACCCTCTCTGACTGCTGATAAAGCAGTGAAAGCAAGATGTCTTCCCCACAAACATATATAGACGGCCGAATATAGAAATCTACAAAAAAGAAATAAAAACGGCTGAAAAGGAAAAGAATACCGATCTGGGGCTTTATTTAATAAGTAAAAAAAAAAAAATGGCGACAGATTCCCTTTAACTGCAGATGTAGCAGCGCAGAGATCACTTGGCACAGCGTGTAATATCAGTGTGTTCTTTGCCCTTTGTTTACTGCATTATCTTATCAGTGCTCATCACTAAAGGTGGCCATACATATTAGATAAATAGCAGCCGAATCTGCTGATTTGAGCAGGGACGGTGAACCATCTAATGTATTTTATGGGGAACCAAGTCTTTCATCAGACAGTGCCTGTTCTTCTCTCCCTCACTGTCAGTTGTACTCGGCATGCCTGTGTACGAGAGGCCAGGAAGAATAGTTGTTTGCCAAGAGTTCGGTCAACAGCTACAGTAGGGGGGAAAAAAAGTATTTAGTCAGCCACCAATTGTGCAGGTTCTCCCACTTAAAAAGATGAGAGAGGCCTGTAATTGACATCATAGGTCGACCTCAACTATGAGAGACAAAATGAGAAAACAAATCCCGAAAATCACATTGTCTGATTTGGAAAGAAATTGTTTGCAAATTATGGTGAAATAAGTATTTGGTCAATAACAAATGTTCATCTCAATACTTTGTTAGTAAATCCTTTGTTGGCAAATGACAGAGGTCAAACGTTTTCTGTAAGTCTTCCACAAGGTTGACACACACTGTTGCTGGTATGTTGGCCCATTCCTCCTTGCGAAACTCCTCTAGCGCAGTGATGTTTTTGGGGGTGTCGCTGGGCAACACGGACTTTCATCTCCCTCCAAAGGTTTTCTATAGGGTTGAGATCTGGAGACTGGCTAGGCCACTCCAGGACCTTGAAATACTTCTTACGAAGCCACTCCTTTGTTGCCCTGGCTTGGGATCATTGTCATGCTGAAAGACCCAGCCACTTTCATCTTCAATGCCCCCTTTCTTTATGGACGGAAGTTTGCACTCAAAACTCACGATACAAAGGGCCCCATTCATTCTTTCATTACACGGGTCAGTCGTCCTGCCTTTGCAGAGAAACCCCCAAAGCAAAGAAAGTTGCCACCCCCGTGCTTCACAGTAGGTATGGTGTTCTTTGGATGCAATTCAGCAATTCTCTCTCCCTCCAAACACGACAAGTTTGTTTTCTACCAAACAGTTCTACTTTGGTTTCATCTGACCATATGACATTCTCCCAATACTCTTCTGGATCATCCAAATGCTATCTGCAAACTTCAGACGGGCCCAGGCATGTACTGGCTTAAGCAGGGGGACACGTCTGGCACTGCAGGATCTGATCCCGGCAACATAGTGTGGTTACTGATGGTACCTTTGTTTACGTGGTCCCAGCTCTCTGCAGGTCATTCACTAGGTCCCCCGTCTGGTTCTGGGATTTTTTCTCACCGTTCTTGTGATCATTTTGACCCCACGGGGTGAGATCTTGCATAGAGTCCCAGATGGAGGGAGATTATCAGTGGTCTTGTATGTCTTACGATTTCTAATTATTGCTCCCACAGTCTATTTCTTCACACCAAGCTGCTTGCCTTTTTGCAGATTCAGTCCTCTCAGCCCCGGTGCAGGGCTGCAATTTTGTTTCTGGTGTCCTTCGACAGCTCTTGGTTTTCACCATAGTGGAGTTTGGAGTGTGACTGTTTGAGGTTGTGACGGCAGTGTCTTTTAACTGATAACAATTCAAACAGGTGCCATTACTACAGGTAATGGAGACAGAGAACCTCCGAAAAAAAC
>JAODAL010002515.1:0-194235 GCA_025379985.1 Phyllomedusa bahiana | reverse complement strand
TAAGGGCAGCTAAACAAAAAGGTCCAGAATTTTTAAATGAGAAGGGGAAAAAATGTTTACTATTTAATTTACAAACTTCCCACGTCAATTTTACTCCGTGGCAAACACCCCTTTAATGGACACATATTGCAAAGTTTTTGCAAGATCTGTAACATAAAAAGCAGCAATCCCTTAGTGAAAAACCCCCTTTAAAACCAAAGCCCAATGGGGTTAGAGCTGCAGTTGAGGTTGGGTATAGGGCTAGAGTTAGAGAAAAAAAAAGGGTTTGGATTTTAAAAAAAACCCGTTTTTTCACAATTCAACAACCCAAACGGGGCCCCCAATTTAGCACAGCAGTCCTTAGCACGTTATGTCTTTTTTCTGGGAAGGTTACTAATCAACCCTAAAAAAACCTTTTACTAATTTTCACATTCCAATGACTGTGAGGGGTTTGTATGAACAATCATTTGTCGGCATTGCCCCTAAACCCTAATAACACTGATAGTAGCCCAAATCCTGTTTACTTAAAGGGATGTGGCGCCGACAAATGATCTTTTTTTATGAATGCTTAAAAGATTCGATCCGTGACAAGTTAGCATTTTATTATTTGTGTTTGATAGGAGGGTTTACAGTGGGTAATGATCTGGAGCTGACATTCCTATCATTTGGGCAGTCACTGCAAGGGTATGTTCACACGGCGGGATGGATCCGTGTTTCGGACTCTAAATCATACATGCCAACTTTTGAAAGCAAAAAAAGTAGGGATTTGAAGGGGGCGCTTAGCACGCCATGCCAAAAATTTTGTGTCCACGCCCATTTGCATTAAGCCACACCCCCTTCGAAAAAGCCCCCCCTATCCACCTAACTGGAAAATGGCTCTGGAGAAGCAAAAATTAGGGTTTTGCTCCCCCAGCTTCCCGGTGTTGGATTGTCTTTCCACCCAGGAGAACTGGAGATACCGCAAACTTCCCCCATAGGTAGGTATCTCGGGGGCCCCTATTTGAACCCTGTAACTGGTAGTGCCCCTTACCCGGTTAATGCCCCCTTTAGCCAGGTAGCTCCCCCAAATACAGATAGTCCCCTTACAGCTAGTAGTCCCCCTTACGCAGGTAGTCCCCTTACAGCAGGTGTGCCCCCATTACCCAGTAGTCCCCCTTACAGCTGGATGCCACTTCCCCGGTTTTTCCCCTTACAGCCGGGTGTGCCCCCTTTAGCAGGTAGTCCCCCAAAAGGCCGGGTTTGTGCCCCCTACCCACTTAGAGACCTTGCAGCCAGGGTATTCCCCCCAAAGCTAGGCAGATGCCCCCTTTATGGGAGATGCCCCCAGGCCATGCAGAGCCCCATGACCCATGCAGATGCCCCCATGAGAGGAGAACCCCCTTTTCCCGGGAGATCCCCCCATGAGCAGGCAGATCCCCCCTTTTTACCGGTAGATCCCCCCAGCCAGGCAGAGCCCCCCTTTATCCAGGGATCCCCCCAGACCCAGGAGATCCCCCTTTATCAGGCAGACCCCCCTGACCGGCAGATCCCCCCCTTTTTATCCAAGAGATCCCCCCATGAGCCAGGCGACCCCCATGAGCAGGCAGATCCCCCCTTTATCAGGCAGACCCCCCATACCCACGCAGTGCCCCCTTTACCAGGTAAGCCCCCTTTACCGGCGATCCCCCCATGACAGGCAGATCCCCCCTTTTCCCGGGGCAGATGCCCCCTAAGCCAGGATCCCCCCTTTACCCGCATATACCCCATACCCAGCAGTGCCCCTGCCAGACAGTCCCCCCTTTACCAGGTAGATCCCCCCATGAGCCAGGCAGATCCCCCCTTTACCAGGCAGATGCCCCCTGCAGGCAGATGCCCCCTTTATCCAGGAGATCCCCAGGGAGCCGGCAGATGCCCCCTTTATCCAGGAATTTTGCCCCCTGAGCAGGAAAACCCCCCTTTTATGGTAGATCCCCCCAGAGCCAGGCGACCCCCTTTTTCCCGGGCGATCCCCCCATGACCGGCAAACCCCCCTTTTTTCCGGCAGTGCCCCCTTTACCGGGTAAAAATCCCCCCATGACCCAGCAGTCCCCCATGCCGGCAATCCCCCCTTTATCCAGGTAGATGCCCCATGACCAGGCGAGCCCCTTTATCCAGGCAGATGCCCCCTTTGGGCCAGCTATCCCCCCTGAGCCAGGCAATCCCCCCCACCCCGGGCAGATCCCCCCTTTATCCAGGCAAAATGCCCCATGAGCAGGCAGATGCCATTTTATCCGGCGATGCCCCTTTAGTCGGGTAGTCCCCCTATAGTATAACAAAAAAATAATAAAACCACTCACTCCCTCCCTCACGCACTAGTACGCAAAAACCCCCTCTCCTACAGACAATCGCCCCCCCCTCCCCCCCCCCCCCACACACACAGCCCCTCCCGCACTACCCGTCCCGCTACATCCTAGTTTTTTTTTCAAATCGGGGAAAAGGGGCGGAGCTTCCGGGTCCATAAGCCCCCCCCCCTTTCCCCGAATGCTCTAGCAGTTCCCCTGAAGGGGAGCTCAAGAGAGTAAAGAGGCTGCCGAGCCCCTTTACGATAACCTCCAGCTTTTCCCAAAGAGGGGGAGGTTTTGGCCACCCTGGGGGGGGGACCGGCCCCCTTTGCGGGAGGGGCCCGCCCAAAAAGGGAGGGTTGGCAACTATGCTCAAATGGACTCAAAAACTCATTAACAATGTGCAGTGTGATTCATTGTTTCAATGTAAAAACGCATCTTCCGTTCGAAAAGACCACCGAATGTGTTTTCAAAGGTTTTTGGATGGCCTTTTGGATCCGTTTAAAGGTTGAATGTCAATTCTTGATCCAAAAGGGTCAACAAGCACCCACAAAAATTTTAGAGGCATCCCGATGGGAGCCAAAAAGCATATAAACAGCACCTGCGGTTGGGATGCGATTTGCAATGCTTTTTAATAAGTTTTTCGGATCCAAGCGCCCTGTGAAAAAACCCTAAAAAGGCCGTTAACCCTTAACCCTTAAAGGGCCCCGGAGATGAGAACGCCCGGGGCCAAAAGGTGCTTTGCAGGGGGGTCGCTCCGGACCTCCCGCCATCCCCCCGGGGGTTGGGGATCGATGTTTAACCCTTCAGTGCCCCGGCAAAGAGGCCCGGCGTTGAATGAATTTTGATTTGAGGCTGATCGGCATGTCGCGCATAGCCGGACGCCACCCTGACTGGCGGGGGAGCCTTGGGAAGGCTCCCGCACTTCCCTGTCCTTGTTTGCCCCCCTTCCCTCCGCAGAAAAAAGTGGGGAAAACCCTTCTTGGTACGTCTAATGCTTGCCATGCAATTGCGAATTTTCAAGGCCACCTTGGTCAAGCACCCAATAGTGGCCTCATGTTAAAAAAAAAAAAAAAAAAAAATAAATTTTACGTACAAAAAAAAAAGATTAAAATTCAAACCCCCTCCTTCCCCCTTTTACAAAAAAAAACAATAAAATAATAAAAAAGTTCCCATATTGGTATGGCCCCCGAAAAAGTCCCAAATTATAAAAATAAAACGTCATTTTCCCGTGCGCTGAAAGTAAAGAAAAAAAAATTAAAAAAACCCAAAAAATTGCGTTTTTGGCAAAGTACAATCACCCACAAAAAATCCCCCCTCACTGAACCCATTGTGTTTTAAAAAAAAAGTTTTTGGGTCCACAAAACTGGCGCCGGGGCGCAAATTTAAAAAAATAGAAAATGTTTGGAATTTTTTACGGTAACAAAACAAAACGGAAACCCTACATGTTTGGTTTGCTGGGCGATCAACTTGTAAATCAGATAACAATTGTATTTCCGAAAATTGAAAACCCAAAAGCAAAAAAACCCCCAAAAATGCGAAAATAATTTTTTTTTTCACAATTTTGTCCCACTTGGAAATTTTTTTTGGGGGTTTTCCGTAAAAATTTTTTGTAAGGAATAACCCATTAAAAAATAATCTTTTCCCGCAAAATAAAAGCCTCATGTGTCTATGTAGGGGGAAAAATAAAAAAGTTATGGCTTGGGGAAAGGGGAGGAGGGAAAAAAAGAAAGTGTCCAAAAAACAAAAAAAAGCCCGGGGCCTTAAAGGGTTAGCAGAACACCCAAAAGGGGGGGGGGGGGGGGGGGTTCATGACCAGAAAATTTTTTTTTGTTTTTTTTTGCCTCCTTGGGGTTTTTTAACAAATTGTAAATTTTTTTATTTTTTTAATGACCAGTTGTGTGAGGGCCCTTGTTTTAAAATTAGGACAAGTTGTAGTTTTTTGGGGGGGAAAAGTTTTTAAATTCATTTTAAATTATTGCAGAATTTAAAAATTTTTTTTTTCCCCCCGTTAATTTTTTTTTCACCATTCCCTTTCACAAATTTTAAACCCTTTTCAGATTAATTCAAAAGGTTAAATTTCGGGCGTGTAGAACCTGATATGTGTAGGGGGTTTTTTGGGGTTTTAAATTTTGCACAATTACTTTTTTTTACGGGGCCTTTAGGTGGGTCCATGGACCACCGCAGGCAAAAGGCGTAAAACCCACCCCAAGGGGGTGGAATCTAAGTGGGTCCCGGTATTCCTCAGGGGCCCCCCGCAAAGCAGGATGGTCTTGCGGGGGGGGTTTCCACCCCGGGCACTACCACTGGGCGGGGGTTGCCCGCGGTGGCGGCCAAAAGTAAAGAGGGACAGGGAAAGTAGGGAGGCCCGGGGGTCTTTGACAGGGGAGGGGTCAGGACAGGTTTGGGTCTGGGTTTGTAGAGGGAGAAAGCAGGAGGTCAGGGAAGGCGGCAAGGTTCGTAGTGGAAAAAAAGTAACCGGGAGTCGGTACTCGGGAAGGCAAGACAGGAACGCCCGGACCACTTTCACCATGGGGAATATACACCAAGGGATCGGCGAGGGCCGGCAGGAAGTGGCCGGACTAAATAGGAGCAGTGCCCGGCAATGAACCAATTACCGGCGCACTGCCCCTTTAAATTCAAATTGCCGGCGCGCACGCGCCCCTAGGGGCGGATCTAGGCGCCGGGGACCGGAGCCAGACAGAGCAGGAGCGCGGCCGGGTAAGTGAACGCGGGAGGGGGGCGCAACACGGGCGGCCCCCGAACCCGACGTGCGGGATGGGGCACCGCTGGAAGCAGGAGCACGGGCGCGCCTGCGACCCGGGACAGTGGTCGCAAGAGCGTCCGTGACCCATTTATGCAATATTTATTTTCATTTTATTTCAACAATTTTTAATGTTTTTTACTTTTTTTTAAACACATGAAGGGATAACTTTGTTTCTTTTTTTTTTTTTTTTTTTACACTTTAATGCATTATAATCTGTGTCAGTATGACACAGGCAGCAGTCAGGGCAGCACACAGTCTGTCCTGGTCACTGGCTTGTTACACAGACAGCTCTGGAGCTGCTCTAGGTCCCCAGGGCTCACTGTGCAGCCGTTCCCCAGGCTCTGTCGGGTCACTGGAGTCCCGATCACCCGAAAGAGCAGGGAAACCTTTGATTATGCTGCAGTCACTGACTGGGGCAATCAAAGGGTTAAGTGCCAGGGAGCGGAGGTTTCCCCCGCTCCCCGGCACCTGAAGTACAGCTCTGTTCTCAGCACTGCTGCGGCACCAGGTGCCAAAAATCCCGATGTCTGCGGTGACGTCGCTGCAGACGAACGACCAGCACCGCCCGACGTCAAATGTCGGCGGGGGGTGGTTGAGGAGTTAAAGGGGTATTCTCAACACATTGATTAGCTTTAACTAGAAGCCGACTGCCTGTAGACTATAAAGGTCAGATGTCGACCTCCTGGAAGTTTACGGTCAACTAATTGTGCAGCTGTGGGAGTGGGGAGCCGGCTGTCAGCGGTAGTTGGGCTCTCCACTGAGAAGGCAGGCACAGATGATTACCGTCCCTGCCTTCCTGATCGTTGCATATACAGTGCTCAATGGGATATGCAGAAAGTGTTCTGTTGCAGGTGGTCAAGTAACCACCAGGGCTCGGTAACTGCTGATGCTTATAGGTCTTATCGGCTACAGATCAGCTGTGCAGTGACCGCAGGGGGTGTTTTTCTGCCTATATCTCCCCTGTAACTGGGGCTAATGTATGAGCCCAAGTTTCAGGGGTAATCGGCAAAAAAAAATAAAAAATTTGAAATTTGCATAAAAATGCCCCATCTTTTTCTGACCTTATAGGGGGGGCACAATATCTAAAGTAAACTAATGAAAAAATATAAATAATAAAATTTTATTTAAAAAAATACACTAAGAGCTCAAACTGCAACTTTGAGCCTTGCCCTCAATGACCCTTAAACTTTGTATTACCTATATGGAAATCTCTGAGACGGAAAAGTGACACAATAGCAAAACTTATTTTAGCGTCACTTTTGCTATTGAAAAAATATTTTTTTTTTTTTTTTTAAAAAAAGCAGACGTTTTTCTTCTCATATTATAGAAAAAATAACATGAAAATTACATAAAATTAAATTCTAACATCAAAAAAAAAGGAGAAAAAATTAGAATAACCAAGCACAAAAAGTGTTATAGCGTTAAATCCTGCATGCACTAAGGAAAATGCGCCTGGTCAGGAACTGGTTAAACACGTAGGCGAAGGTAAGTAAAGACTATTACCAAATTCATTGCTGTTCTGATTTTGCTTCCTGTTAAGGTATGTTAACACGGCGTGTTGGATCCATTTTTGGATCCATTTTGGATCCGAAAAATGCATCCAAAAGCGCTGCATAAATCACATCCAACAAGCATCCACCATATAGGTCCGTGTTTGGATGTGTTTTGGTGGCAGCAGGAACGCACCCTATAGTCTTAAATAAAGTGCCTGCTGCGTCTTATGGATCAAGAACTGACAATTCAGATCCGAAAGACGCATCACACAGACGCAAGTAAACACGTATTGTGATCACTCGTGTGAACGCCGATGCATGTTTTACATTGAAAGCAATGCAAATCACACTGCACATTGTTAAAGGGGTTGTCTCGCTACAAAGATTAGCTTTCAAAATGTAGGGAACACTAAATGAGGACATTTTCCAAATATATTGCTTTGTTCATCTTTTTTTGTTAAGCAGCTATAAGTGATTATATCACCTCCCTGGCTGTTTCTGTTCCCTCAGTGACCGACCTATTTACTCCTTTTCCCCCTACTGTTTGTTCTATGTGATAGCAGTGAGTGAGGTCATCACACAGGTCATGGCAGCTCTGTGCTGGCTGGCAGTAAAAAGCTTGATTTTATCTGATCTTTCAGACAAAAGCTTGTAACTACTGCTATTTACTTTAGATAAACCTTCTGCTAGCAGTTTCAGAGAAGCTTCTAAACTAATCTAAACTAATTAGCAGACTGAAAACATAGAGTTGAATACACGGAGTGAATGCACAGAGCTCATATGCTAATTACAGACAGTCTGACCAGGAAGTGACAGGATGCATCTATGAAACTCTGAGGGGAGACAACCCACTTTAAATTGCGGGTCTGAGGTTGAAACACGGTATGCACAGAGCTCATAGCAATTACGACAGTCTGACCAGAAGTGACAGGATGCATCTATGAAACTCTGAGGGGAGACAACCCCTTTAAATGCGGGTTTGGGTCTGAAACACGGATCCAAACACGCATCTAAAAAAAAGGGATCCAAAATCGGATCTAACACACTGTGTGAACATATGCTTATGGTTGGGATAGTTCCTATAGCTTGCTTTTTTACACAAGGTTTCCTAGGCTGCCGACCACCTCTCTCTGCTATAGAGCCCTAGATGGGATGGTGAGGTCTCTTCCTGTTTTGTCTTATCTGCAGCATAGGAGCTTGTTTATGTTTCTTACTGACAAATTTTAACCCTTCAAATCTTGGTAGCCTTCCATCCTACAGTCAAAACCTCTTTATCACCATTGTGCCTCTAACAGGATCAGCTAGAAATAGCAGAGCTGAATTATCAGTCACTGCTGTAGAACCGCTCACAGTCTGAACAGGAAGTGGGAACCTAAAGCTGTAGAACCACCCACAGCCTGAACAGGAAATTGGAACCTGAAGCTGTAGAACCACCCACAGCTTGAACAGGAAGTGAGAGCCTGAAACTGCAGAACCACCCACAGACTGAACAGGAAATGGGAATCTGAAGCTGTAGAACCGCCCACAGCTTGAACAAGTGGGAACCTGTAGCTGTAGAACCACCCACAGCCTGAACAGAAAGTGAGAGCCTGAAGCTGTAGAACCGCACACAGACTGAACAGGAAATGGGAACCTGAAGCTATAGAACCACCCACAGCTTGAACAGGAAGTGGAAACCCGAAGCTGTAGAACTACCCACAGCCTGAACAGGAAGTGAGAGCCTGAAGCTGTAGAACCGCCCACAGACTGAACAGGAAGTGAGAGCCTGAAGCTGGTAGTAAAGAGGAGGCTCTTTTAAAGAAAACCTCTTTAACTGTACTTCTGAAAAATCAACTTTACATCCATAATCCATGATCTGCTAACATATTAGTTTTTCATTTGTTAGACCATGTAAAACTCACCGGGGCTCCTTTAGATCCCTTTTGCCCCGCAGATCCCTGTAAAACAATTCAAAAGTTACAAATATAATTTGATAGAAACCTAGTTTTCTATAACAACTACACTGACTTAATACATTTAACTATTTCACTGTTATTGGCTCTACTTGGACCGGCATCATTGCCTCCGTTTATTATGGAAGCCAAGAGACCAAATCCATCCTATGTTAAGTCTGAACAATAAACAGCTTGACCCTAGTGACTTATAAGAGGGTCGGTTGGGGTTCTGTTTAGGTTACAGTCATAACCAAAGACATTGGAAGGGTAATTACCGAAAGGCCGCTTGGTCCAGGAGGTCCATTTGGTCCAGCATTACCCACCGCACCCTAAATGGGAAAAAAGGTATTTTAATATCATCTACATCTGGGTAAGAATATATGTTTACTGGTGGTATTATTATTGAGTAACACTTACTGGATCTCCCTTAGGTCCCTGTACCCCTTGGATTCCAGCTGGTCCTCTGTCGCCTTTCTCTCCCATTTCTCCTGGAGGTCCTATTAATCCAATAAGTCCAGCATGGCCCTGGAATAATGAAACCACACATAGGGATTGTTTAGTTTGCAAAATTCATTTTCAAATACCTTATTAAAGAATCCTTATTTACTAAAGAGGGGTCTTCTATTATCTGGACTAAAGAGTGACACATTTCATTCTTGAATTTCATGACCAAACCACTAATTCCAGTAGGCACTCTGTAAAATCTAATTTCTGCTTTGGTGAGACTAAGGCCCTGTTCACACGACGTTTTGGATCCGTTTTTGGATCTGTTTCTTACCAGAAGAGAAACTGCATCCAAAAAACGTGTCCAAAAACGCAACAGCTGATGCTTTCTTGGATGCTTTTTGCATGTGTTTTTGGTGCGTTTTTCGAATCCGTTTTTAAATATATAGATATACCCAGTAGACACTAGATAAAATACAGGCAAAGAACTTGAGACTATTCCCAAATGACAGCATGTACAGAGGTTGTAGTTTGAAAAGGTAGAATCTTTAGTGTAATACACTGAATCGGCCCCTAGAGGTCTCATTTGATGTAGAAGAACTGTTTGAACTTTAGTAACCTAATGACCTACATTTTCACTTAGAGTGGAAACTGGTTTAGTTGTAATGTAAGAGGAAATCTAATAGAGAGCGCTCACATCAGTTTACATGTGTTTCAGAGAAAATCCAATAGAGGGCGCTCACAGCAGTTTACATGTGTTTCAGAGAAAATCCAATAGAGGGCGCTTCCATTTATTTTACATGTTTAATCTTATAAATCACTTTTTTAAAATATGTTTTGAATTATACAAAAGCAGTTTTTTTAGTATAGAATGGGTGTTTATAGAAATTATAGAAGTTTTTAATAATTAATTTATAAATGTTTTAGATAAATAGTTCACTATAGAATGTTGAGTGGCCACTCAACACGCTGCAGTGATCACTCGTCTGAATGGAGATGTGTGTTTTACATTGAAACCAATGTAAATCACACTGCACATTGTTAGATACGTTTTTTGGATCCGTTCTGGGTCCGAAAAACGGATCAAAAAACGGATCTGAAAAACGTCGTGTGAACATACCCTAATAGACACTAATTACGCTAGTAAGGACTTTGAGCTTGAAACGCGTCAGAGGATGAGAGCCATATGTTTTTAACTGATATGAATTAAAGATTATGTTTTTAATGCTTTTTTTGGGTGCTGGAGAACATAATCTTATCTGATACGTGTTAGTTTTGTTTGGAAGGCTTTCTCCATTGCCACCAACAGGATATACATGGACTCCTTGTATCTTATACCTCCCGTGGGAGATGAGCATCAAGGAATTGTATATTTTTTTACACTAATAGAGACTTGAACATTTCCAAATTGCTCACAGATTATAAATTATAGCAGGATGTATCAGTTTACCCACAATGCACTTTGACGGCATATCAATAAGTCTGATAGGGGTGGGCTCCACCTCTGGGACATGCACCTATCTTTTGAACCCAAGAGTCTTTGCTCAGGATGGAGAGCCGGTTGCTCCTGTGCGGGAGTCTCCATTCTGTTCTGTGGGAGTTCGGAGTACAGATAAGCCTTGTGTTTGACTGTACTCCTCCCATAGAACAGAATGGAGAGTTGTGTGCAAACGCAACCGGCTCTCCATCCTGAGTTAAAACTCCCACCTCTGGGACGCGCACCTATTACATTTTGGTGGCATATCCTATCAATGTGTCATGAAAGTGCATGGTGGGAACACCCCTTTTATGAAAACAGCATAGAGCCCCTTTAACAGCTTGATCCCCAGAGTATAAGAAATAAACCTTACCTTATCACCTTTGCTTCCTGGATCCCCTTTAAGGCCCGGCAGACCGGATGGACCCTATAGAGAGAAAATACTTTCGTTTGCAAAACGGAAAACAAGTGCAACTCTTAAGACAAAAATGATTCCAACGACCAGAAAGTGGAGGGATATTGATTTTTTTTTTAATGATTACAGATTATTAATCCCCATAATTACCAAATAATTTAGTGGACATAGCAACTAATATCAGGGAAAATTGGAAATTACAGTGAAATACTTATGTAATTACCCCTTTACACAAACACTACATGTCTGTTCTTACCACTGGGCCAGGAGGTCCTGTTTGACCCGGTGGCCCCAATAATCCTGGTTCACCCTAGTGAAAAAAATGACATGGTATTAAATGTATTTAAGTTAGGAAGAGGTATTGCCTATAGAATATTTGACTGATCACTCACCCCAGGTCCTGGAATGCCCCTCATACCCTCTGATCCCGGTTTTCCTGGTGATCCCTGTGGTCCCACTGGTCCAGTCTTTCCAACAGGACCTTCAGTGCCCCGCTCTCCCTAGTAAACATTTACATATCAATTAATATGCCACTGCTACTTTTTGTAATACTTATTATCTTATGTTCTGTTCCTACCTTAATTCCCTTTTCACCTTGCCGGCCTTCCTTGCCCACTTGTCCGACTTGGCCCTTAAAAAAAAAAAAAAGAGAGCATGCAGCTTTAGAATTTTCTAGCAGAAGATGGCAGTACCAACACTACACATTCTGGTACTTACCCTTCTACCTGGTGGACCCGTTGGCCCAGGCTCTCCTTGAGGTCCAGGTGGTCCCTGTAGAGGAGAAAAGTATGTGAATGTAACTTGAACTTTCCAATAGTTATACTGCCTTGCTATGGCTAGCATTGCTTCCCAGTGGTTCATAATGCAGTATAATGAGGGACAATGCCTTCTAATGAATATGGACAATGACTGTAATTCAAAACTTTTTCCATCTTAAAGGGGTTTTCGCACACAATCATTATCTGTCGAGATGTAGGGTACGGTAGCTCAAGGTTTTTACTAAATACATTGCTCTTTTGATATTGCCCTGGTCAAGAGATTAGAGAGATTTTATCTACTCTGAGTGCACACAATTGTCTCTAGGTTATGATCCATATGTCCCTTGCTGATTTTAGACACAGAGCAGGGAGTGATGTCACCATGGTCGGACAGAGCAGAGTTGTTATCTCTAACAAGATTAGATTGGTTACCTTTGATAAGCACATGTATTCATTCCTTAGAGCTCTGTAGCTTTGTTTACTGAAGATTAAATCTCCTGCACTTATGTCTCTGTAATGCTCTGCTAATTATAGAGGAGCTAAATATGCCATTCATGGCCATAGAACCAACCACAGCCTGAGCAGGCAGCGCGAGTCCGAAGCTGCCTGTGTCTCTGTGAAACAGCATGATGTGAAAACCCCTTTAAGGATGACATTATACTTTAAATGACCCTAACGCCCGAGTGGTTAAATGTATTTATGAACTCTTGTTTTATTGAGTGAGGGGTCTAATAATGGCTGCCCAGTCTACCAAATGATGTGTTCTTCTGGCCAATGATAATATATTTTAGTACTTGAGTGATAAGCATCACATCCTACACAAAGAGCCTACTCTATAGAAAGTGTCATATGATATTGGTACATAAGGTTAAATGTAACTGTATTCTAATGAAGAAGGAAATCCTGCTCGGAAGGACATTTTTATTAGAAGACTAAAGTTGACCATAGACATTAGGTTAAAGATTTCATTAGGACCAGGTCACCATCTTATGTACATGAGGTCTTCCCAACTCCCTCCAGGTCGCAGTAAAACAAAGGTCCAGGCAGCTGGATTTCAACATGCCTGAGTCTTATAATCTTGAGGAGATAAGGTCAAATTCTAAAATTATATTTAACCATCTCTGTAGTGGGAAAAGTCACCAGCCAAAGCCATGGAGATAGCTCTCCAGAATGGCTTGGCTCCTGCTGATCCCTCCTCAGTGTGACCGAGGCCAAACCTTGGGGCGCAGAGTCCAGTCTTCATCAGGGTGTCTCACTTTTGGCCAAACTTCACCCACTAGATCGGCCTGTGAAACTAAGTATCAAACTATGTACCCAACACCTGGAGTTTTGTGTAGATACAGTAAACTCATTGTTACCCCATGGGCAACAAAATAAACCAAGACTGTATAGTGTGGATACAATTGCTCCTTCTTACCCAATGGATTACAATGGTCACCAAAGACTATGTTGTGCGTTTCTACCCTGTGGATTACAGCTAGACCCAAAATGTTGTATTGTGGAAACTATAACTGGGCATGATAATGTTGAAGGTCTCTGTTAAATTATTTATACTGGACTCCATTTTTATTTTATGGCTGCAATATCCCAGTGGAAAGGACTCGTCTTTCTATAACGTACTTGTGTGTTCAGTATGGAAATAGGAGATTTTCTGTTATCTCCTCGGATTCATGTGTTTCAACTTGTTCCACTTTTCTCATGTTTACGGTGTGATTAGCTTAAAGGGGTTGTCTCGCTACAAGGATTGCTGCTTTTTATGTTAAAGATCTTGCAAAAACAAGTCACTTTGTAATATATATCCATTAACAGTGTCCTACCTATTCTGAGATATCCCCTCTTGTATGGGCTGCATCAGCTCCTCAGGTCACTATAGCTACAGACCTGTTTGATCTATCCTGATAGGCTGCCAGCACTGGTTGCTATAGCTACAGACCTGGCTTCTACTGCAGCCTAGTAGAAGCCAGTAAACACGCCCCTGAATTAAAAGTAAAACCAAGAAAACTGGACTGAGGTGAGAGGAATCAATGTAGTGAGACAACCCCTTTAAGAATAAACTTCTCCTGAATAAAAATAAACTGCCAACACATTTATACTAGTGACCATGGATTCCTCAGAGAAATGGCTAGCCATGTAGCATCCTCTAGAGATTATCAATATACTTTATATATATATATATGTGTAAGGAAACCTTTGGGTAACAGCATACCAAAATATCTGAGCATGTGTTCTATTAGAAGCCTTATGTTAGAATTTAACAGGGTTCAATGTGGCAAAATCTATTATCAGCTTTGGGACTGGATTTTACATCCCTAATATGGACTGGTAATCATATGTACAATATGCACTTCTGATTGAACCATCCTTTTCAGGAGTACTCTACCAGGGCTGGGACAAGGTATTCTGGTGCCGTAGGCAAATAAGGTACAAAGTGCCCCCCAAATGGAAAGTTCAGCCCACTCCATGCCTCCTTGCGCCCCCTTTTCTGCCTGGGGTGAAGTGGCGCAATATGTGGTCATCTACATTCGCCTACCCATCGTCCTGGCCCTGCAATCTACTATATTAAAGAGAACATCCACATCAAATTAATAAGAGTAAAACTAAATGATTGCTTACTCAGTCCCAAAAATCAATATAATCCAATGCATCTCATACTCACAGGGTTACCAGACTCTCCGCCATCTCCCTTTTCTCCTGGTACTCCATCATCTCCCTGGAAGAGGGCTCATTGTTAGTCAAACTATACATTGCTATACACTTATATCAAGAATGATTTCCTTAACATCTTACCGGAATTCCAGCTTCTCCACGAGGTCCGGGGTCTCCAGGAAAACCAATGGGACCCTATAATGAAAGATTTCTATAAGTTTGAGATATCCATGGAATAGGGTGCCAGCAGAACCTGCAGAAGCTAATACATCTTTGTCATGTAGGTTGAGCCTGATATGCTTGTGTGTTTTTAACTTTATGGTATCCTATAACCTTAACTGGATCCTTGTGATATTTCCTATGTCCAGGACCACTGTAGTATAGGACCTAGTCCAGGACCACTCTAGTCACTTTAAATACATGTTTAGTAGAACTGAATGAGTTGAGTAACTGGTCTAGTTATATACAAGCAAAGGGGTCCAGGGAATTGTGTGTGGGGTTCTTCAATTGTCTTATGTACTGGAGGTCCTTATACCATCCCAGTGACTTGTATGGTATTTTTGGAGCATCTCACCATGTTTCCTTTTGGTCCATCTTCTCCTGGACGACCCTTCTTTCCTGGTGGACCTGCTGAACCTGATGGTCCCGATTCTCCCTTTTCACCAATATCACCTTTGCCTCCCTGGAAAAAAATCAGTTTCTGTAGAGTCACAACTTCTAATAAATACACCTGATTTCTTGCAGTGTTGTGTTTGGTGTTGTTGAAAGTAACTATGCACAATAGCACCAATCAAACCCCCTAACCTAATATTTTAGCTTTGCCCTCTGATTTGTTTGTTAGTGTGCCCTGCTATGAACATGCTAGTTTCAACTTTTCTGTGTACTTTGGATAGGGCAGAAATATTTAAGGAGATACCGTAATGTCTATAGTGGATAGCTAGGCAAGGATGGTGCTAAAGATGGTGTTAAATTGACCAACTTACAAGTAAACCAAGTGTAGACAGTAGATTGCTAGGGTGACTACTATATTTTGGACCAAGCTGACTACTGATCTGATACTGGGTCAGATAAATGGATGAACTATCTTCTTCTATACTTACCGGAGGACCTGATTCTCCTGGTTGTCCTGGATCTCCAGCTTCTCCAGCCTCTCCCTTAAAAAGCAAAATGGATTGTTAGTTAACATCTAGGACGATTCATCCTATATTTCTAAACATATGATAAGTTTTTTAAAATGATCTATAGAAATCATGTAGAAAAACATTGTTCCACTCCATCCCACCTTCTCTCCCACAGCTCCTGGCTGGCCAGTGCCTCCCGGATTTCCCCCAGGACCCTGAAAAATGAAAAGAAGGTTGTGATGGCTGGACTTATTCAGTTTGGTGTGTTCCTATGAAGCTTTAAAATACTTACATCACCACCGCTGGGTCCCATAGGACCTCTTGGACCTCCTGTTCCAGGGGGCCCCTGCAATGATAAATTTATGTTAAAGCGGTGCTAGTTCATGAGACCTGTTACCTAATTCTAATTGTTCTATCAAATACACCAATGTGATAAACAATATAATGTGTCTTCTATGGTTTATGTATGTAGTTATGAATTGATACATTATGACATGATATGGAACATGGATGGGGCTTATGAAGCTACCATATATATTTATATAGTCATAAATTATATATACATATAAATATATATATACATATATATATACAGGCAGTCCCCTACTTACATCGTTCCGACTTACATACGTCCCCTAGTTACAAACGGAGACTTATGGGGCGTGGCTTACATTCAACACTGAGTCACGCCCCATGATAACCAAGTGCCAGCATGCCACAGCTGCACATGCGATACAGAACGTTATGTGAAATCTTCTAAAAAAGGACACAGAGAGCAAAACAAATGTGAAAACTTTTCCCTGTACTATCCAAATTTTTTTTTTGCTGGAATTACATTTAATAAATCTACCTGTTCCGACTTGCATACAAATTCAACTTAAGAACAAACCTACAGTCCCTATTCCGTTTGTAACCCGGGACTGCCTGTATATGTATATATATATATATATATATATACACACACACACACAATGTATGACTCATCCAAGTTACATTCCACAAACCCAATACCAAATATTATCATGGCCCTCGGTCTCAGGATAGAGGATTAATTAATTGGTTAAAATACCCCTGCATAGGGTTAGAGTCTCTAATGTGTTAAACAAACTAATTTGGCTCCTGTGCCTTATTCCTTATCTATTTTTGTACAAACTTCTATAAAACTTCTATAAAAACTGGGGTCTTTGTCTCAGGGGAGAAAGCAGATTCCCTGGACACTGAAAACATCTTCTTTATGTTTTGACTCTTCTTTCTTAAGCTCACTGTACTGATTAGAAAACCAAAGTGAACCCCGTTACCAGATGATTTAAGCCTGATCTAAATGAGTACTTTGACATACCATCGGTCCAACATGTCCACTTTCACCTTTCTCTCCTGGAGGTCCAGGCATACCCTATATAAGAGACAATTATTATAATATAGAAATGCTTAATTTATCCATAATGCAATCATTTTCTTTAGGTGACCAGCAATCGCCTCTGTGGAGATCGATACTTGACACATATATATGACACATGAATGAGGTTATCCGTTTTAGACAAGTCAAGTAGAAGGCCATCAGAGTAAAGATGGTAGAGTGGGCAGAGACTGTATGCAATGTTTTATTTTCTATGATATGAAGACAACGTATTGGTGTCCGTTATTATTAATAGACTCCAGTGACAATTCAGAGTTGGGGGCCATGTATTACATAACCATTGGTTGTAGCTGACAGAGGGGAACCCCTAACAGGGTCTTCCTCACTAATGTGCTCCTGTCGGACAAAGAAAAGAGCTTGTTGATTACTTAAGTTTGACCTTCATACAATTTAGTGGTCATTGTAGTTGGTCAACTAAAGGCCTTGATGTCATCCTCTAAGCCTGACAGGGTTTAATGTGGTTATGCAGCAATAGCATACATTGCAGTGATAGTCCTTGCATATTGTAGCATATTCCATTTTGGATGACAATGTTCGGGGGCATACATGCAGAAGTATACTAAAATGGGCCCCACTTTATAGTGAAAGGTTTTGCCATCCAGGACAGAAGCAATGGCTTAGTAGCATGACTGGGACAATAGATTATGGTGCCCTAGGCAAATAAGGCATATAGCGCCCTACTATGGAAAATTCAGCCCACACCATACCTTCTTGCACCCCCTTTTCAACCTGGGATGAAGTGGTGCCCTACGCGGTCACCTACCTGTCATCCCGGCCCTGCTTAGTTGTTAGCACTTGGGTCAAATCTCTTCAAAGACATTATCTGCAAGGAGTTCGGAGTACTCGGAGGAAACTGACGCAAACACAGGGAGAACATGCAGTTTCCCCCACACTCCAAAAAACATACAGATAGGTTAATTTGGAATTTAGATTGTGAGTCCCAATGGGGACAGTATCCAATGTGAATAATGGAAATCTCTGTACTGCGCTGCGGAATATAACAGCACCATATAAATAAATAAAGTAAGGACCTGGTGTATGTTCCCGCCTCACACCCTTTCCATTTGACCAATTTTCTAGCCCTTTGTTGCTAGCAGTGCAGTTCCTCTGGAGAGGATAGCCCTGTGCAACCTCTCACCTAACAACAAAGGCAATATCGGGCTGGAGAGCCTAGGGCCCAGTGGTGAAGTTAATTCTGGGGGTCCTCCAGTGAATTGATTTGGGGGCCCACCAATGTTGGTGATTCTGGGGGCCATCCTACAGCTACTGTACATGACTGCACATACCTATTATACTCGGCCTCTTTTTCTCTGCATTTCTGTCTTTCCCAATGATGCATATGCAGTTAAAAAGCAACTCCAGTTCTGCCATGCTCAGTGGCCCATTGGGGGTTTCCTCTATTCCCCTGTGGGCCAGTCCGCACCTGAACAAAGGGTATCAGACCAACCAGGGCTGACCTCCTCACTCCAAGGTATCCAAAGCAACCACATGGTCTGCCTCTATACTCTTTACGACCCTGAATCTGTCTATACTTCTGTCCAGTCAAACTGCATGGAGTAACTTTTAAGGGGACAATGGGTCGAAATAGTTCACTTACCTGTAGCCCCCTTGGGCCAGTTACACCAGGAAACCCTCGAATTCCTTCATCTCCCTTTTGTCCCTGCATTCCAGGTTGACCTCTACGGCCAGGCTCTCCATCTTGGCCCTATGCAAAGCAATAAGGCAATAGATGTCTTAATTTTCAGAAATGTTTTAGTGTTTATAGATAATTTTGAGTATGTACAGATATTTTTAAAGAAGTCCAAGAAGACAGAATGTTTGGCTTAATTATGATAAGACATGTTAAGGGATGGGGGGATTGTTTATCATAATACTTACTGCTTGACCAGGGTGTCCTAGTGGACCTTGGGTGCCAGTGGGTCCTGGAGGTCCCTACAAAAAAAAGAGAAAATTTACAGTATAATGTACTGAAGATATGTAGAATATAGATAGTTTTCTGACTATTACTTTATTTTATAGTGTGTTGTTTCTCCTATTATTCTCTACTATAACCTCTTGGATTGCCCTCATCCACAGCCTCGGTCATGTTCCTTATTGCCAGTAGAGCCGCATAAACTCCTATTTTATCACATCTTGGACATCTAGTATACACATATATACTTACTTTATCTCCCTTGTCTCCTTTACTTCCTTTCTGTCCAGGGCCGCCCACTTCTCCCTAAAAAAAGAAGGTTCCAAAACATCAATATACACTTCCTGTGAACCAATGTCAACAAGAGAGAAACTCTTAAGTCAGATAATACCTTATCTCCATCATCCCCAGCAGGTCCTGCTGGGCCAGCCGGTCCTGGTGGTCCAATGCTTCCCTGAGCACCATCTTGGCCAGATCCACCTACAGGTCCTTTCTCGCCCTGTGAAGCCATATACAATGTTTGCTTATTCATGATAAATACTATGGTGGAATCAACTGAAGGGTGGAAAATTCAAGGTTAACCTGCCCCCGTTAGACAAAGACGCAAATGTTTAAAGTGGAAATCTAGCCATAGATGACATAGCTTTTCTACCATCCTGCAACTTTTGCCTTATATTTCCATCAAAGACTGTAAGACAACAATTCACATAACATAGTCTAAACCACAAGGAGGACCAGGGTGGTAACCCTAAAGCAGCCATAATATTGCACCTCAATGTCCCTGCCTTTCATAGTCCTGATTGTTCAGGACATGAAGGCGGCATTGAACAGGTTAACATTGGGGCTTGTATTTAGTACTGCAGCTCAGTTCTATTCACTTCAATGGAGCTGGACTGCAGTACTAGACACAACCCATGAGCAGGTGCAGCTCTTTATCTAATAGAAAGCAGAAATGTTTTTGTAATCTTACTCAACCATTTTAACATTTTATATTGAATTAATGCTAAGGCCATAGTCAACCATTATTTATCTATAATAGAATTAGTTGGAAAATAGTGTAGTCAACAACAAGCTAGGAATGACCATCTAATATTTGGAGGACCCCTGGTACATACAATGGGAAGATGTCTTCCAGACCCCGATCCTCCACCTAATTGTGCTATGTTTTTACTATCTGCAATATTTACTAAAGGATATTAGAGACATGATGTCACCTTCATATTATGTTACTTACTGGATTCCCCTTCTCACCAGCAGGTCCTGGTGGTCCTTGAGATCCAGGTCGTCCTGGAAGACCAATTCCACCGGCCGGTCCCGATGGACCTCTTTCTCCGGCTGGACCCTGTAAAAAGGTTTTAAAAAGGTCAAAGGACTCTCTGTGGATGAATATATATAAGTAACAGAGGTAGGTGTTACATTTTTGGATATCAGACACTCACTGTAGCTCCTGGGGGACCAATGGGGCCTTCTCCTCCTTTCAAACCAGGTGGACCCTATAGGGAACAAATTGAAGAGAATAGAGATTCATGAGGAGTTGTCATGTATATACATATCTCGTCTATCTATCTATCTATCTATCTATCTATCTATCTATCTATCTATCTACACAAATTATGTACACTGACAACAACAATACTTACTGCCTCGCCTCCTACACCACGGGCACCTGGAAATCCCCTTAACCCTTGAGGTCCAGCTTTACCAGCATTTCCGGAAGGACCAGGGTCACCCTGGGACAAAAGAGAATATAAATGGCTTGTAAGTGGTTGAAGACAAAATAGATCATATTACTTAAGAAACATATAAGAGGGATAAAAAACACTTGCAAAGATTAGGAACTAAATAATATCATAACAACATGGTGCACAATGACAAATTCAGCTCGACCATCTGTAGGCTGTTGTTACCGTATATAGGACCTCTCATAACTCCTTAAACCAGACAAGAAAAGCCGCAATTAAATATGGACCTACAGTTACATAGCAATCAAGCACAACATAACACAAACCAAGAATTTACAAGGGACGTCTTATTTTTTATGGACTTACATAACACAGGCTGAGGTTGATGGATTTGTCATGGAGCACAAATTATTGTGATACCTTTAGTTTTACATAGCACTAATAATCCTCAGCAACATACAAGAAATGTAGCACCAAAGACATTGGTTGTATTTGGAGAGTAGACTGGAGATGACCATTGCACATGTCTGGATAGGAGTCATCTCAAGTTAATGTCTCACCATGCTGTTTAACAGAGCCACAAGCAGCTTCAGACTCACACTTCCTCACTCTTGCTTCTAATAGCAGTGACATGACTGCAGCAGATGTATCCTATACAGCAGAGAGCTACAGAGCTCAAGTAAATGAAAGCAATTAAGTAAATAATCTCCTTTGTTTGTTAGAGATAACACACTCTGTTCTCAAGCTGCTGTCCGTCCTGGTTACATCACTTCCTGCTTTCTGTCCAATCAAGAAGGGAACACTCACAGTAAAAAAGAAAAAAATATACTGGGGATTGCAAATAACCAAAAAAATCACAGAAAATATTTATGCAAAATCCACTCTAAAATATAACCTTTAATTATTATCGATTAAAAAAACAATAACTGCTTTACATATAACTTTATATACTACAACCAAACCGGGGAGTATATACATACTACATCTCCTGAAGAGCAATAAATCAATTGGTGACCACCACAGTGTATTCACATACATGCGGACAAAAAATAACAAAACCACTAATCTAGACCTATCCTGGCACCTATTATCCTGCACACTAAGCAGGGACATCGCCCCAAAAGGGGCGGCCCCACCTCCAGATGGCTTTCCCTGTTACAGCCCTAACGTGTGTACACCCACACATGTGGTCACCATGCCCCTCTTAAAGATTTAATAACTACACCTAATCAATGATACAACAAGGTGTAGAATTGTCAATGGTAAAACAAGGTGTAGAATTAATGCTGATAAGAAAGTTCTTACTGTCCTTTAAGTATGAATCACATCCCGACGTGCAGAGGCGTAACTTCAAGCTCTTGGTGCGAAAAGTGAAATGGGGCCCCCCAGTTACCATGCACCATTTACAATGCTGGTATCTTCTTATGTGGCAGGAGGGCTTTTGGGCCCCCTCAGGGTGCTGGGCCCGGTAGCGACTGCTACCGCTGCACCCCCTGTAGCTACGCCCCTGCCGACGTGTTTCCCCCTCTCACAATCCAGAAGGTTCATCAGGGGATTAACTCAGAACAAGCCCCAAGATGCGGAGCACTACACCAGCTGGTCAGGTAGTATTGATATCGAGCAAGACGGGAACCATAGAAACCTGCGTGCACTCAGAGCAGGAAAAATTTCCCTTATCTCCTTAACATGGTAATATCAAAAGACCAATGTATTTCTTAATTTATCGTCTCCTCCACGTTGAAAGCTAATCTTTGTAGAAGGATAACCCCTTAAAAGTGGTCAAAGATATAGAGTAGAAGCTGTAATTGTTGAGATCCTCCAATAATCTAATGCCCGTGTCATTATTTATTCAGACACAGCGCCACACATACAGTTGTGGCTTTGCCAAGTACTGCAGCTCATAACATCTCACTCCCCTTCATAGTTAGCTCTATTTAGCTGATGAGGAGTAGTGTTGGAAATGGAAAATCCACAGTCAGATAAGGCATGAGCCATTAAAGGGGGTTTTGCCATGAAGCATAGCTAGCTATGGACCGGTCTCAGTGAATGGGAAAATGGCCTTTAAGCTCTCTCCAATTCATGTCTATGGGAGTTACAAATATAGTACAGTTGCTCAACTATATTCGGAACTGCCATAGAAAAGAACGGAGAGAACTGCTCAATCGCAGCCACCTCCCCGTTCACAAAAGCTAGCTCGTAGTGAGCTACTATCCGGCCTTTACAGGGGATTTTGCTTCATGGCGAAACCCCTTTAACATTACAGTCCCAGAAAAAAAGATTCATGCATATTTCATGCATATAAGTGAGACTATTAAGGAGCCATAATTTTGGACCACTGTTTGGCCCACCATTTTTTGAATGTTCTTGGCCCAGTTAACGATTAATTTTTACAACCAAGTTACTTCATCCGTCCAAAGTCTGTAATTATCAACGTATCAAGATCCAAGGAAAGGAAACTTTTTCTCTGCTCTCCAATAATGACCATGTTCAGTTGACAACATGTCTTGTCCTACATGTTTTCATATCAAGCTTTAACCCTTTCTGAGCCTCATGACTTTAAAGGGGTTTTATCACGAAGATATTTCATGTCTGGTTTGTCCTTCAACTTTTAGTGTGCCCACAAGGTGGCGTGTATGATTTGTTTGAACTGAATATCATGTGATTTAGCAGGCTTGACATTGCCATGCCTTTCCCCACAGTGTGCTCACTCTAGTCAAACAAAGGTCTGTTTATGAAGAGCGCTAGGAGTAGCTACAATGTAGCTGAGTGGTTAGCACTTCTGCCTTCTAACATAGGGGTCCTAGGTTCAAAATCCTGCAGGAACCAAACCTGTGGATTTTTTTTTCTTAATGTACATACCTGACTGAGGTTTCTTTTTATTTATTTGCACTGTTTGACTAATTACTAAGGAGCACAGAGGACAGGAGTAGAATGACAGCACCTGGGGTTGAACACTCGCTCAGCAGTTACTAAGCAGGGAAGAGACCTGAGAGGAGAGGTGATGTCTGAGCATGTGCGACCAGGACTGAGGAGCTCTCAGCCCAGGTCGTATCCTCCGTAGATGAGCTGTAAACAATGGATCACTAAGGGAGCAGCTAAAACAAAAATGGTGCAGAATTTATAATAATGATGAATGGTGAAAATGTTTATTATTTAAATTGCAAGATTCCCACGTCAATTTTTCGTTGTGGTAAAACCCCTTTAAATGTGTGCCACGGATAGAATATTAAAGGCCATTTACAGAGGTAATTAAAGGGGTTGTCTCATCTCTAAGTTGCATAGGATGCATGAATGAAATAATGCTGCTTTGCTCTGTCACTTCCTGGTCAAGCTGTCTGTAATTAGCATAAGAGCTCCGTGTATTCAGACTTCTCTGTTTATTAGTCTAGATTAGATAAATTACCTTCTCTGAGGTCCTGAGAAGCTTCTGAGCTAATGTAAGCAGTAGAGTAATCACTGTCTTTTGTCTGAAATATCAGATAACACACAAGCTCTCACTGTCCAGAGTTCTGTGCTGGCCACGACCTGTGTGATGACGTCATTCCCTGCTATCAGATAGAACAAACAGCAGGGGATAAGGAGTACACATGTCGGTCACTTGGGAAACTAGGAAGCCCTCAGAAGGTGATAAAATCACTTGTAGCTCCTCAACAAAAAAAAATGAACAAAGCAATATATTTGGAAAACGTCTTCATTTAGTGTTCCCTACATTTTGAAAGCTATTCATTGTAGTGAGACAACCCCTTTAACCCTGCCCCTAATTAGAAGATAGGCTTATGCTTGCGCTTTTGGCAAACCTTATGCTTTGATGCAAACTTATAAAAGACAATGCTCATGACTGTAACTTGCTGGGTGGTATGTTCACAACATGCCAGTTGACTACTCTCAGAAAATACATGGGTATCAGGGAATAATGGGATTTTTTTTTTATATAATGTAGGTTTTATTTGTGTTTGTTATAGTGTTTTTCAGAAAATGACATTGATGGGCGATCAATGTGTAATGAGCGGGTATCCAATTCCCTAGCCCATATCAGGGCACTGTGATGTTTTTATAGCAGTACCCTGCACAGCACCACCATGGCTCTGTCTCGTAGTGCATCTCAGCCCCATTCACTTGAGTCAGGTTGACATGCAGTACCTGACACAGCCACAATCACATCGATGGAGCTGCGTTGATCTCCAACAAGCGCTGAAACCCCTTCATTGTATTTGGTGGGGCGCCTGGAAGTCTGACCCCCTCAGATCACACATTGATGGTCTATCCTAAGTGCAGTCATCTTCTAAGTTAACATCTCCCGCACAGTTCATGAATATATTGGCTTAAGCGTCAGTGGAACTTTGGATTACATTTTACCAATTTCCCAGTGGTCTTATATTGGTTTTATTACCTATTAACATCTGTTATGCTGTGTGCTGTGTTTTTGGAGATAATGAGGACAGTGCTGTCTTGCCAGTGGTGCTCTCACACTGGGGGTGGCTATAAAGGGATGGGAAAATCTTTCCGTCGTAATTAAATTCAATATTAAGTTTCCGTAAATTGGCGGAGTAGAAGATCTGCAGTTTGCTTCTTGAGTAGAGATCTAAATGCCATGCTGCGAAACATGGAACCTACTTGCATTGTCCACCGAAATCCATATGCATTCTGCCGGGATACCACGTCCCATTATATGTTAATGGGAATCCACAGTGTAATTTATACTATGAATAATGATGTTGATTGTTCTGCATAAAAATAGGTGGCCTGTTAGACTGTGGAAAACTCTTTATTTTTGGCAGTCCATTTCCAGGTTCCCACACCTTCCTACATTTCAGGCGTGCGCCTACCCTGCAAGTGGTGCATATACAGTGAAGGAAATAATTATTTGATCCCTTGCTGATTTTGTAAGTTTGTCGACTGACAAAGACATGAACAGTCTATAATTTTAAGGACAGGCTAATTTTGAAATTGAGAATAGAATATCCAATATAAAATCCAGAAAATCACATTGTATAAATTTTTTTACATTTATTGCATTGCTGAGAGAATAAGTATTTGATCCCCTACCAACTATTAAGATTCGGCTCTACAACCAGTTAGATGCTCCAAATTTAAACTCGTTAACCCCTTTACAGCGGGCTGTCTAATAGTCACCTTTATAAAGATCCTGTCCACAGACCAAGTAATAAGTCAGATTCTACCTCTACAACATGGGCAAGACCAAAGAGCTTTCTAAGGATGTCAGGGACAAGGTCATAGACCTGCACAAGGCTGGAAGGGGCTAAAAAAACCATAAGTAAGACGCTGGGTGAAAGGAGACAACTGTTGGGCAAGAGTAAGAAAATGGAAGAAATAAAAATGACTATTAAATCGAAATTGTTCTGGGGCACCATGCAAAATCTCACCTCGGGGGGAATCCTTGATCATAGGAAGGTGAGAGATCACCCTAAAACTACAGGGGGGGAACTTGTCAATGATCTCAAGGCAGCTGGGACCACAGTCACCAAGAAAACCATTGGTAACAGATTACACTGTAATGGTTTAAAATCCTGCAGTGCCCGCAAAGTCCCCCGGCTCAAGAAGGCGCATTGTGCGGCCCGCTGAAGTTTTCCAATGAACACCTGGCTGATTCTGTGAGTGATTGGGAGAAGGTGCTGTGGTCAGATGAGACAAAAATTTAGCTCTTCGGCATGAAGAGAAATTGTGCCTATGACCCAAACAACACCGTCCCCACTGTCAAGCATGGAGGCAGAAACATTATGTTTTGGGGGTGCTTCTCTGCTAAGGGCACAGGACTACTTCACCGCATCAATGGGAGAATGGATGGAGCCATGTAACGTAAAATCCTGAGTGACAACCTCCTTCCCTCCACCAGAACATTAAAAATGGGTCGTGGCTGGGTCTTCCAGCAAGACAATGACCTGAAACATATAGCCAAAACATACAGCCAAGGCAACAAAGGAGTGGCTCAAAAAGAAGCACATTGAGGTCATGGAGTGGCCTAGCCAGTCTCCAGACCTTAATCCCATAGAAAACTTATGGAGAGAGTTGAAACTCCAAGTTGCCAAGCGACAGCCTAAAAATCTTAATGATTTAGAGTTGATCTGAACAGTTTCAAGCAGCAAAAGCTTTCCATGGCCGCAAGGGCATTTATAATAGAGAGCAGCCCTTGTGGGGAACATCTGGACCAGATATTTTGGTGCCACTAGCTCACTCCATGGATAGGATGAACCATTGCAGGCCGCATACCACAATGGTAAAAAAATACGAGACACCTGTAGGGTAGCAACATCCCTGTCTCCTACCTCGAAATCTGGCCTCCTGTTTCGGATGATGGTGTGAACCAGGAATCGATCAGGTCGCTTCTCATTGTATTTTCATACTTTGTAGTTGGGATCAGAAACTATATGAGCTGTACCACTACTATCTGTAGCTTCCTTGTTGACCACCCACACTGTAAGGTCATCAGAGTATGAGCTGTTTATAACACTATGTATTAGAAATGGGTCCTTACCTTTGCTCCTTCACGACCTGCAGCACCCGGCAATCCATGCTCACCAGGAGATCCCGGTGATCCTGGGTGACCTCGCTCTCCCATAGGGCCGGTTTCTCCAGATTTTCCCTAAAAATTAGAGCTCAATCATCATTTTTTCTAAGGACATTTTAAACAAAATATTTATGTTTTATGTAGCTGATCATACATACCTGTGGCCCCACAACTCCAGCAGGTCCAGGAAGACCCGTTTTGCCTTGAAAACCCTGTTACATTTAATAGAAAAATAATATGTCAGATTTATTCTAGTAAGTACAAAATAAAGATAGTGATCTCCATTTCATCTCCAATGTCCATCTAGACTTTGGCTCTTCCTGGAGCACGAAAGAGGTAATGTTCCTCAGTAAGCAGAGGCACTATGTAGGTGTGTGGAGACTTATATACCATTACTTGCTCCACTGACATTTGAATGTATTCAAAAAGGCTCATGGGAAATGAGCTGGGACTCTGCAATGCCCTCACTGAGCTTTGCAATGTGAATAGGATTTATGCCAGCCAGATATTCATCTGCATGCAGCTATTTTGTGGTGTTTGCCCCTCATCAGTACAGAGTAGAGTTGGATAGGTGAGAGCATGTTGACTTAGCTCGAAAGGGTAATCATAAGGGAGAGCACAATGTACGTGTGTGGAGACTTATAAACCATTGGCTGCTCCACATAAATTTCAATATATTCCTAAAGGCTCATGGGAAATGAGCTAGGACTGTGCAGTGCCACCTATTAGATGTAGCGTTGCTCAAGTCAAATCCAACTCACTAACCCTTGCAATGTGAATGGGATCCTGGCATCTGAAGTCATTGTCAGAAGATGCATTTAAACCTCAAAAGATCTCTACTGCAATAAATAGGGCTTATATCCTATAATCATGCAAATGTAACACAACATCTACCATTGTGTCCCTTAAAGGGGTTCTACCACAACTACGTTTCGCCTCCTCAATTTTTTGCCGCATATTTTGTAGCATAACGGGACACTTTTTTTTTCCAATTCACATCGACTTCTCATGTGTGAAACATGCATTATGCACCAGTTTTTTTTGCACGTTGCAGACCACATCAGGCGACACCATGTGCACTAACAGTGCACTACGTACACATGGTGCATTTTTGTTTACCCGTCATTTGATGTGGTCCACAACGTGCAAAAAAAAACTGGAGTGTGCATAATGCATGTTTCAAACGTGTATTTTTACAATGAGAGGTCAATGTGAATTGAAAAAAAAAAAAAGTTTTCTCATTGAAAATAGTGGGACACTGTTGTTGCATATCAAAAAATATTGTGTGAACCCAGCCTCAGAGTCCCCAAATCTGACCACTACTGGGGAAAGATACAACTGCAATGAATGTGAGTTAATGGACAGAAAAGTGTCTTTAGACTAATACAGTCTCAGAAATAGATGGCGCACAGAGATCATGGAGCGGGAAGAGAGCCTCATACAGAGCGTTCTCTGTCTGTACTGTACTATTCTGCCTTTTCCAGGTCTCCAACTTAGAATTTGCTGTAGCTCTGGCTCTTGTACTAGCATTCCCATATAAGTATACCCATGTATCAGTAGTAATCATGTCTCATTTAAACTCAGGACCTGTATCATCAGAACACAGGAACAGATTTTTTTTTTTTTTAAAAGTCTCATCTGACTACGTCCAAACCTAATTTTTCTATATTGGGTGGAGAACTTTCGACAGAATATTCAATTTTAGATTAAAAAATTCTTTGTTCCAGTGCTCCCCAAAAATGAACATGTCAAAGTCTTACACTACAGAAAAGTTCACTACATACAACATAATAAACTTACTGGCTCTCCTCGTTGGCCTGCGTGTCCAGGTAAGCCGTCTTTCCCAGGGACGCCCTGATGAGAAAGCACTGACATCAGTTAAGGTGTAGAAAGTGGTGATTTTTTTTTTTGATAATTAGCAAGTGCCAGGACCCAGTACCTAAGGGTTTTAGTCAGAAGAAAAGTATACCCATCTCATGAAGTAATGACATAGCACTCGACAGAACAATTGCTTCTGGGGTTCCCAGTGATCCTGAAAATGAAGGAGCTGTAGCTCTGATTCAGCACTGTGGCCCCTTCAATGTTTTTCCCTGCACAGCGGCACCCCTGGCCCCCAGCCAGGCAGGAATTAATAGCACAACCCCATTCACTTGACAATAGCTCTACTGAAGTTGCTTTGCACATCACATGGAATGGTGCCACTGTATAGTGAAGGACCTTGAAGGGGCTGCAGCACTGAATCAGCACGTAATTTTTAGATTTGATGGGTGCCCCATTGGTCAGAACCCTACCAATCATAAAGTGATTGCTTTACTCTAACGATATGCCATGAGTTCAGGAGATCGAAAACCCTTTGACACACCTCTTTAAGGTGTTGTCCACCCTTTGTCCACCATTTTTGTTAAAACATTTCCCTAACTATAAGATGACCAAGGTGTCCATTTAGGGCACCTAATGATCAGCAGTTATCTATGGGAAACCTGAAAGAAAGTCTTCTATGTCTCTGCAGCTCCCCTACAGGGGCAATGATTCATTACATGGTGCCCGTTGAAATCACTGTGCTTTCTCAGGGTTAGTTTAGGTTCCAGTGTGGGGGCGCCCTTATTGGGGCGATTTCCCCATTTTTGAGGTAGACAGGTCCTTGATAGGGTATATTTGAGGGTGTTTTTTCGTTTTCTTTCCCAACTCTTATTCATTCTGATTAAAAGTTATGTTTTATGTATCTTTTTTCTAGTTGTTATAACTGTAGTTGTTTTGGTTTCTCTGTAATGACCAGACAGGATGGGTTCCCAAAAAGAGTGAGATTTTCAATGAAACTGATCTCTTGGGCTTATAGTTCATGTCGTGAACAGAAAACCCTTTCCCCCGTTCAAGTTTATGCAGGTTTTCCTATCCCTCAGAAATTGATATTTAAAATTTGATTTTCTAAGCAGCACAACCCAGATGCAAACTTGATTCCTGGCTTGGGTACTTAGCTGGGGATCTCAATGTTGTTGCATAGAAGTGACTCCTAGCTAAAGGGGCAAATCTTAACCTTGTCTGATCTCTGTTGCAAACACAGCAATTTGATATGGATACGTCTCAAACCCATTGTAAGAGGATGAATGATAGGACATAGTCTAGATGCAGAAGGACTGGCTCTCCACTTTGTATAAGGATGGATGATAGGACATAGACCAGATGCAGAAGGATTGGCTCTCCACTTTGTATAAGGATGGATGATAGGACATAGTCTAGATGCAGAGGGACTGGCTCTCCACTTTGTATAAGGATGGATGATAGGACATAGTCTAGATGCAGAAGGATTGGCTCTCCACTTTGTATAAGGATGGATGCCAGGACATAGTCTAGATGCAGAAGGATTGGCTCTCCACTTTGTATAAGGATGGATGATAGGACATAGTCTAGATGCAGAAGGATTGGCTCTCCACTTTGTATAAGGATGGATGATAGGACATAGTCTAGATGCAGAAGGATTGGCTCTCCACTGTATAAGGATGGATGATAGGACATAGTCTAGATGCAGAAGGATTGGCTCTCCACTTTGTATAAGGATGGATGCCAGAACATAGTCTAGATGCAGAAGGATTGGCTCTCCACTTTGTGAGACGATGGATGCCAGGATATAGTCTAGATGCAGAAGGATTGGCTCTCCACTTTGTATAAGGATGGATGCCAGGATATAGTCTAGATGCAGAAGGATTGGCTCTCCACTGTATAAGGATGGATGATAGGACATAGTCTAGATGCAGAAGGATTGGCTCTCTACTTTGTAAGAGGATGGTACCGGGATATAGTCTAGATGCAGAAGGACTGGCTCTCCACTTTGTATAAGGCTGGATGCCAGGATATAGTCTAGATGCAGAAGAACTGGCTCTCCACTTTTCCCGAAGGACATAGCTAGCATTTGGCAGCACGGGCACAGGGAGCAGGTGCCATCTTTGTATTTGGAGCTTGGGTGCTCACCTCCAAATTGCTCCACTCAGAAGCTCACAGGCGGTGGCAAAGTTCTGGCAGCTCTACCCAGACACCTAGCCAGCCTCTAAGGTAGGAAGCTCTGTGCTAAAGAGGTGGAAGGGGCTGGCTATTATAAAACCTTAATGGACATCTTGGCCTTTTACTATCTACATGGCTCAATATAACACTGCTGGTGGAACAATTTGAACTACTTCATCAGCCACCCAGAAACAAAAGTACATGCACCATAGAAAGCTGCTGGGACACCTCCACTTGGTGCGCATGATGTCTCAGGTTATTTAACAATACATTATGGGTTGTTGCATTATACAGTATTAAAATGACAAATGGTCCTTTGAGAGCAACCATAATACCGATGAGCGGCACATGTACTCGTAATTATAAGTGATAAAAAAAAGTTAACATAACCCTTTTAATTTCTACTTACATTTGGTCCTTTTGGTCCTGCAAATCCAACTGGTCCTGGAGGCCCCATTGGTCCCTAAAGTTATATGAAAAATTATTTCAGATAAAAATGTTTGCAAGAACATTTGGATAGTAACTGTCTTAAAAGTGATTGCATATGTAACAAGCATAGCATTTTATATTCTATATTCTATGTTGCATATTCATTAAAGGGGTTTTCTCACCATGCTGTTTCACAGAGTTACAGGTGGCTTCAGACCCACACTGCCTGGACAAGCTGTGGGTGGTTCTATAGCAGTGATTTGCATATTTAGCTCCTCTATAACTATCTGAGCAGTTACAGTGACATAAGTGCAGGAGATTTAATCTTCAGTAAACAAAGCTACAGAGCTCCAAGGACTGAAAAGAATTCCTTATCAAAGGTAATTAATATAATCTAGTTAGAGATAATGACTTAGTCCAACTATGGTGTTGTCACTCCTTGCTCTCTAAGGGAGATGTGGGCGTTAACCAGAAAAACCTGTGTGCACTCAAAGCATTGCCTGTCCAAGGCAATATCAAAAGACCAATGTATTAAGAAAAGTCATCAATTACCGGTCCCAACATATTGAAAGCTAATCATTGTAGTGAGAAAACCCCTTTAAGCTTCATTTTTACTGATACAAAGCCCTAAATATCCTGCATTGCTGTAGACTTAGCTGATAAAATTCAGGCTGTCTATAGCTGCCACATAGGGGCGCTCAGGAGCTTATTGCATACTGTTTTAATATTTTCTACAATGTATGAACAGTATACAACTCCTTATCTCCTCCTAGGCGCAATTTTATTACTTAACTTTGATAATACAATCAGGGCCGGGACTTCGGCTAGGCGAAGGTAGGCAACCGCTTAGGGCACCACTTCATCCCAAGCAAGGAGTTATGGAGTGGGCATAATTTTCCATGGGGGGGCGCTATGTGCCTTATTTGCCTAGGGCACCAGAATACCTTGTCCCAGGCCTGAATACAATGGATCTGGTGTATGGGAAAAGTCGAGCTCTTACCACGAAGTAAGTAAATATAATAAGAAACTAAATAGCACTGGGTGCAATGATTGATTTGAGGATTGGTTCTTGTATGGCCAGATGTCAGGTGCATCTGATGAGCAAGGGATGGAGCTTTTCCTACATCTCGTTGTGTTTGATCACTGACAGGAAACAGTTAATAACTCACCTTCTCACCAGCAGCTCCTGGTACACCATCATTACCAGAGTCACCCTGCAAAATAGAGGACAATTCAATGACTTAAGGATGGCAACTAGTTGGTCTGTTTTGGTTCTTGGTGCACCTACAACCATAGTAGCCGTAGCAGCTGCAGATGATGATGGCGCTCACCCAGGTGCAAGAACATTGCACCTTTTTGTACGGAATAAGAAGTTAGAGGCTTTCTGCTGTTTAGTACTACCATTGGGGTTATTATTAATACCCATGCTACTACTTATACTACTCATTCAGTTTCCTGCTGTAAGGTTGTGGGGACTCTCCTTTAGTATGAGGGCCTAATAATACCTAGGAACTTTCAAAGAAATGCCAGAGAGTTAATAATAAAATCATTTCTTTATTTCCTTCTTGCTTAAAATACAGAGCTTGGGAGAGATTTCCCCCCCTTCTAAGCCACTCTCGCCTCTCACCCAGCCAATCAGTAAGTTCTATGCTGCACTGATGAGAGTCAAATACCCTGAAACAGCTGTCTGTAGTTGAACTTAACTGGTTTGGCTCAAATCCCTTTCACATTGCTAGGCTCCTGCGAGCTACATGTGAACTGAGGATAACTACATCCACTAGAGGGCGCTGTGGAGCTCCTCAGCTCTTACCCCATAAGCCTTTGTTTTATGTAAAACAGTCAGTGAGGTCTGAAAGGCACCTCACAACAACCAATTTATTGGTGGCTCTCCCCAAGGAGAGATTTTTCCCCCTTCTAAGTGCTTTGGATAAACATCCAAAAACAACACTTTAATAAAAGTGATCCCCGCTGACGCGTTTCGAGTCGTACTTGATTCTTAGACGTTGCTACAGATTGTGCACAGAGATCCGGTCATCTACATGAGTACTATTTCCTAATAATACCTAGTTACACCCCTAGATAGTGAGCCGTAGATACCAACCATTGAGGTCTCAGACCCACAAAGGCCAGTTTTCAGACGTGGCTAACTTGAACATGTAAACTTCTTCTTTAACTCTAACCTGCAATATGACTAAAACAAGTTGGAGGAACACTCACCTTCAGACCTGGTTTTCCAGTTGGTCCTCGTTGACCTCTTTCACCTCTGGTACCCTAAAGGAACATCAAAGAGAGTCATGATTCAAGATGTAGGACTCTGCTCCCTTTCTATGCTTAAAGGGGTTTTGCCAGGATGTAATGTTGACGTGGGATCCTCGAAAATTGTTTTTTAATCACTTTTCTGAATATATGTGATTACAAAAAGTGAAGCCTGTGAGAGCTACAGCATTGCTCAGTCCCCCTTAGTTTCCTGAAAGTTTACATTAGACACGACCATGACACTGACAGGAGCTGATCTGGCTGCTCGTGTTTGCACTTCTTATCTGATGACAGGGAACATGAAGGAGCTTGCAAGGGGTTGGGGAGAAAGTGCAGTGTATGAGGCTGTGTCTTTTGTATAGAAAATCCACTGGTTGTAATGTAATTATTTGAGTAAACATTAGAGATGCTCCCTGGTTCCTGGCTCTCTACTCAACCCCCCTCCCTCTCACCCCTGCAGCGGTTCATGATGCAGCATGCTTTGTTTATATTCTCTCCTGAGCAGATAAGAGTTAAGGAACTCACTTCATGGCAAAACCCCTTTAAGCCTATTTTTGGGAGAGAAGGTGAACGCAAAAAATCAAAAGCATCAATATGGTCGTATATAATGTATTACTATGCTTATGATATTAAGTAACATTGTTACCGAGGGTCCACGTTGTCCTGCTTGTCCAGGTTGTCCACCTCTTCCCTAAGTAGAAGAACAACAGTGGCCATCATTGTAGCAATAAAGCCTTCATAACTATGTAACACTACTTAGGAATACTTTATAAATTGATAACACCGCCCTCAGTATAGTGCCGCCTTAGGCTTGGGATTTACAGAAAGCCAGAGATGAAGAATATCTTATATATGTTTTATTCTAAAGTGATCCTGCCTCACTGAGCCTCCAAAATCGCACCCTCCAAATGGCCCCTCAAAGTGCCAATCAGAGCAGAAGAGAAGAAAGGCCCCTCCTCCTTGACTCCTTATACATAAGGCTCTTTTCTAGGAGTCAGAAGAAGTTCTGAGCCAATGTATGCAGCCACTGAAGTCCATTAAATTACAGCTAAGGTGTAGGTAGATCTGAATAACAAGCAGCCTCTTGGTTCCCTTAAGCCTTATCTCTATCTCACCCCAACCATATGGTAGATTCTAGAATTCTTAGATGTTTTCCCTGAAAGATTTTTGTAACTTACCCGCTTGCCCTTCTCTCCAGCCATACCCAATGGTCCAGGAAATCCTACTGACCCCTGCAAGGAGATGTTAATATATTAATGCACACAGAACATACAGCAATTCCTACTAAAAGCCTAAAATGTTATGTACATGATATTAAAGGGGTTGTCTCACTACAAGGATCGCTGCTTTTTATGTTAAAGATCTTGCTAAAAAAGTCACTTTGCAATATGTGTCCATTTACAGTGTCCTTCCTATTCCTAGATATCCCCTCTTGTATGGGCTGCATCAGCTCCTCAGGTCGCTATAGCTACAGTCTCCTGATAGACTGCCTGCACTGGCTACTATAGCTACAGACCTGTTCGTTCTCTCCTGATAGGCTGTCAGTGCTGGTCGCTATAGCTACAGACCCGTTTGATCTCTCCTGATAGGCTGCCAGTGCTGGTCGCTATAGCTACAGACCTGTTTAATCTCTGATAGGCTGCCAGCTTTGTTCGCTATAGCTACAGACCTGTTTAATCTCTGATAGGCTGCCAGCTTTGGTCGCTATAGCTACAGACCTGTTTAATCTCTGATAGGCTGCCAGCGTTGGTCGCTATAGCTACAGACCTGTTTGATATCTCCTGATAAGCTGACAGCGCTGGTCACTATAGCTACAGACCTGGTGTCCTCAGCAGCTCATCACTACAGGCCAATAGTAGCTAGTAAAAGCCAGTAAATCCAGTAAACAAACCTCTGAATTAAAAAATGAAACTGAGAAAACAGGACGGAGGAAAGATGAATTGATGTAGTGAGACAACCCCTTTAAGAAAAATGGGCAGCACTTTGGCTCAGTGGTTAGACCTGTTGCACTGCAGCGCTGGGGGCCTGGGTTCGAATCGCACCAGGGACAAAATCTGCAGGGAAAATGTAAGTTCTCCCTGTGAGTTTCCTCTGGGTACTTTGGTTTCCCCCACACTCCAGAAACTTAGTGATAGACCAATCTGGAGTTTAGATTGTGAACCCCAATGGGGATAGAAACAGGGACCAATGTGAATAATAAAAATATCCCTAAGATGCTGAAAGAATGGAGTAAAAACATATAGTACATGTATATATATGGTCGCTTCATTGCGATTTTCCTCTGCTGTAGTTCATAGATGGGGGACCAGTGCACAGGAAAGACATTGTAGAGCTTGAACAGGTACAAAGGCGGCAACGAAAATAATAAAAGGACTGGGTGGACTACAATACCCAGAAAGATTAGCAAGATTAGGGTTATTTAGTTTAGAGAAAAGACGGCTTCGGGGGGACATAATAAATATGTTTAAATACATCAAAGGTCAATATAGAGATCTCTCCCAAGATTTATTTATACCCAGGGCTGTATCTAGAACAAGGGGGCATCCTTTACGTCTTGAGGAACGAAAGTTTCTACATAAACATAGAAAGGGATTCTTTACTGTAAGAGCAGTGAGACTATGGAATTCTCTGCCAGAGGGACTTGTCATGGTGAATTCACTAACAGAGTTCAAAAAGGGTTTGGATGAACTTCTGGAGCGTAATAATATCACAATTTATAGCGTCTAGGATTCTGGAGAAGGGTCGTTGATCCAGGGATTTTTCTGATTGCCAGATTGGAGTCCTGAAGGAGTTTTTCCCTAAAATAGGACAATTGGCTTCTACCTCATTGGGGTTTTTTGCCTTCCTCTGGATCAACACACTAGCACAACAGGCTGAACTGGATGGACGTCTTGTCTTTTTTTCGGCCTTACAAACTATGAAACTATGAAACTACAAACTATTTTCTATGATCTTCATATGCCGTAACTGGGGATGTGAACAGAGGCCACCCTGGAATAACATTTTTTTGTTAAAAAGTTGCTTTTTATGGTATTGACGTGTGCACAAAGACAGCATGAGCCCTTTCTGGGAAGAAAAGTTATGCAATAACTAGTTTTCTTGAGAGTAAGGTGATTGACATAGAGTCCTTCATTAGTGTGCCAACTTATTCACCATTAAAGCGGGGAACCCACCATAGACTTTGATGTTATATCGATAGGAATGTGATCTCAAAAGTGTCAGTGCAGAATGGAGAGTGGCTTGCCCTTGCCTCTGGCCCTCCATTCTGTTCTATAGGAGAAGAGTCATATAACCCGCTCACCTATACTCGGAACTCCCATAGAGCAGAATAGAGAGCCTCGCGCAAGCGCAACCGGTTCTCCATTCCAAGCTGAACATTTTTAAGGGCCTGTTCACAAGATAGGTTTGGCTCCCAAAGATGGAACCTGCTCCTTTTAGACTTTGATGGCATATTCTATTGATACGCTATCAATGTCTATTGTTGGAACACCCCTTTAATTCTGAGTCATGGCATAGCATCCTTTCACATACAATCAATGAGACAGTAGGCACTGGTGTTTTCCTTTCAATGTTGATGGGGCTTTTTTTGCCCCAAGGCCAGAGTGCAGTGTCACATATATTCCTCTCCACCTATTATAGCTACACTTTTGCCTTGACATAGTCATTAGGATTACTTAAACTGAATGTGTCATAAAAAAATCACTTATTGTTTAACTCACATTTTTATGTTCAACACATTTTTTAAGAATTTTTGGTTATATATTTTTTTTTATTTTCCATATCACTTTCAATATTTTTTAATAATTCTTAAGTCCTGCAGTTTTCACTTTGGCCACTAGGCCTAATAATTGTCTGACACTTCCTGTTCTGTAGAGAAAGATTCTCAGTTGTCTGCTCATTATCAGCACAAAGAGGGCCAAACTGAAAGGAGACACCAGTCACAAGAGGAGATAGTCACAGTTCACCCTTTCACCTCCCTGCACACTGATTTCTTCCCAGGTCACAGAGCATGACTAGAAAACTCTCCTATAGAAGTCAATGGGACTGAGTCAGTCTTAAGTCTCCTATGTGCATGAAGCTACTGTAAAGCATCTCTCTGACTGCTGTTAAAGCAGTGCAAACAAGGCCTAGTGGCCAAAGTGAAAACTGCAAGACCTAAGAATTATTAAAAAATATTGAAAGTGATATGAAAAATAAAAAAAATAAAAAAATTCCTAAAAAATGTGTTTAACATAAAAATGGGACTTAAACAATGACTCTTTTTTTGATGACACATTCCCTTTAAAAACAGTCTCTGTGTTTCTTTCAGCAACTAAACATGAAATCTCCTCTTCTTACCTTTGCTCCTAGACGTCCAGGATATCCTGGAAGACCTGGAACTCCAAGTTTCCCCTGGAGATATAAAATGGAGAAGATGTCGATCATAACATTAAGATTATCAGAGATGTGTGTATATTGTGCATTATGGGTAAGTTGTGGAATCCACCAAATGGAAAGCATCAGTCTTTAGGATTACTGAATTAGAAGCGTAAGACCAGCAGATGTGCCCATCTATCAATGCCTTAGAGTAGAGCTCTCCAACCTCAACCTCTGCCAGGGCATGGTGTCTCGCTTATGTTTTATTCTAAAGTGATCCTACCTCAATGTGTCACCAAAATTGCACCCACCATTTTTCCCCTCAAGCGCCAATCAGAGGCAGAAAAAATAGGCTCCTTCTCTTTCACTCCTTAGACCTAAGGGGCCACATGTATGAAACAGTTTAGGTCTAAAACTCACTCTTTTGCCCATAGTAACCTAAACAGGTTCATACATGTGGCCCAAGGAGTCAATAAATATTCTGTGCCCTTGTATGGAACCATTGAAGTCCATTGAATTACAGAAAGGGTTTAACTAGATCTCCGGGAGTAAGTGTTGATATATAAGAAAATCTGAATATCAGTCCTTTATGTCTTCTCTTTATTAAACAATGAGATACTCAAAGATGTGAGTGTTCAGTCGTGTATATTATGGAACTTATGGAATCCACCAAATGGAAAGGATCATTCCTTAGGGTTACTGCATTAGAAGCATATGACCAACAGATGTGCCGCCAATCAATCTCTAAGGCTATGTCTACACAGCACAGAAATACCAGCAGATTTTCGGCAGTTTCAGTATTTTGAATCTCCCGAAAATTCAACGGTACACGTGGCTGCATAGACAACAATAAGAAACTCGTGCTATAGTCTACCCAGCACAGATTCTTTAGGATCGGTTTTGGAATCCGCCGGATTTAAAACATGCTGTGTATTCCACCGGATTGCAGTCGGATTCCCGCACATTCAATGTACGGGGTCGACAGCAAATCCAAAAACCAAATCTGGGCCAAAACCGTGGTCCAGCAATGTTTTAATGCCGTCAGACTTTGGATGGCATTTTAACATTACTGTGTAGACACAGCCTTTTTTGAGTAAGTAATGTCCCATTTTTTGTATGTGTTTTTTCTGTAAATTATTAGTGTAGGGACTCCCAAGACATGAGGACCTTGACGCCGGTTGCAAGCTTGTGTATTGGGGCCCCTGTACCAACTAATACCTCATATTTAATTTTTTTTCCAGTATGCCATATTTTTTTTATCTGCCCAACAGTGCTAGGGAGAGGAGGGTGCCTGTGTTTTGTGTTGGACAATTAGAAAGTGCTGGGCAGCCCGCCTAATCTAATAGTATGGGTGTCACTAATTGGTTGTAAGCCAGCATGGTGTACCACACGTATATGTATTTATGGCACCCTTCTGTATCGCCCTATTTATATGCAACTGTAGTACCAGCAACAACCCCTCTCATGCATTGAGGGTATGTGAGTGGTTGTTTTATTGGTATTTTTGCATTTGTGCAATCTCCCCATTCATTATACTGTGGCTTTTCTGCATGCTGGTGTGAACAGGTATTAAACTACTGTGCAGTTTTTTTTATCATCTATTTGTTCCCCTAGCAGTGGGGTATGTGAGCTGCTGCTCAGCAATTAGCCGCACCTGTTTATTTTTCCCAGGTAGCATATAGGCCAGAGCTGCCTGCTTCTGGATTCAGTCTAGTCCAGCCATTGAGCTGTGAATATGCCCCAAAAATGGCGGTGTTTTTTGCTGTGTAGACACAGCCTAAGAGTAGTGTTCTCCGACTTGCGCCAGGGCATGGTGAGAGTTGCAGTTCTATAACAGCAGGTTGGATATTACTGCTGTACAGTATGTGTAGTCTAAATGTCTTTGGCATTCAAGACAAAAAAAAAACTTCAAAACCTAATTAATTTTGAAGGATCAGGATTTAGTTGTCATAGAAATACTGAATGTATTTAGTTAAAAAAAACACCAACCTTCTCCCCAGGAATTCCAGATCCCCCAATCTCTCCTAAAGGTCCAGACTGTCCCTTTGGTCCTTCAGGACCATCTTCTCCTCGTCCTCCTGTAACTCCAGGGTCGCCCTAGAATAACAGCATTGGGAAAAAAACAAAATGACTAGGATTGAAGGTTTGGGGTCCAACAATGATCCCTCATGATTTATTACCCAGTATTATCTCTTTCTAATTGGAGATAAGGCGCAATAACACACTCAGTAAAGTATATATACATGATATCATCATTAGTTGGCTTGAAAAAGGGCTACCATGGCAGAAGACAATTTCCATAGTGGAAGTCTAACTTGATACATTGGTTTATTCAGTTAGAGTACATTAGTCAAAGGCTCTACACTCTCACCGGTCCCGCAAGTCCGCTGCCTTGGGGTAATCCTAGACTCTGCTCTATCTTTCAAACCTCACATCCAAACCCTCACCTTTGCCTGCCGCCTCCACCTGAAAAACATCTCTCGCATCCGCTCATTCCTCAACTTCGACTCTACAAAAATGCTGGTCCATGCCCTCGTCATCTCCCGCCTAGACTACTGCAACATACTTCTCTGTGGCCTCCCAACTAGCACCTTCGCTCCCCTCCAATCCATCCTTAACTCTGCTGCCCGTCTTATCCACCTCTCTCCTCGCTACTCCTCTGCCTCTCCCCTCTGCCAATCCCTTCACTGGCTTCCCATTGCCCAGCGAATTCATTTCAAGCTACTAACCATGACCTACAAGGCTCTCCATGACCTCTCCCCTCCATACATCTCTGCCCTAATTTCCAAATATCTCCCCTCACGCACTCTCCGCTCCTCACAGGGCCTTCTCCTCTGCTCTCCCCTTATCAACTCCTCACACAACCGTCTCCAAGACTTCTCCCGTGCTTCACCCACACTCTGGAACTCACTGCCCCAACACATCAGACTCTCCCCCTCTCTCACTAGCTTCAAAAGCAACCTGAAAACCCATTTCTTCAGGCTTGCCTATAACCTTCACTAATCTTGTCACTACTTCCTCCACAGACATGTCTGCCCCTCACCTCCTGTCTCTTTCCCCCTCCTTGTAGATTGTAAGCCCTCGCGGGTAGGGTCCTCTTTCCCTCTGTTGTGCCAATTGTCATTAATCACTTATCATTGTACTCATTTGACTTATGTTATGTATGTAACCCCCTTGAATGTACAGCGCCCTGGAATCAATGGCGCTTTAAAATAAATAATAATAATAATAATAATTAGATGCATCCTGAGGTGACCTGTGGGACCAGTGTTGGAATGGGTTTCATTAGGCCCACCAGAGGAACTAATCCTGAGGGTTCACCTTTCATCCATACATAATATGCACAACAGAACCTTAAATTATATTGAAAACTTATGATCAGTAACATTGTAAACACAGGACATTTGTATTGGAGGATCCTATGGTAATTTGGTGCCAGTCTAATCCTTTGTGGGCCCTCAGTCTATGAACATAGGTAAAGTAATGACCTTTTCTTTTTATATACAGCATAAGTAGCTTTGGTGTAGTTAACCAGAGTAAGCATCTATTATCCAAAATTACAAAAATTAATTGTGCTGTACTAGGCCACATAGTGATATAAAATGGCAACTGTCATCTAATGTAGGTCCTGATAGTCACATAAATCTAAGACTTCCTCTCAGCTTTAGTCTAGCATCTAAATCACCCAATGCCACACCCATATGTACAACCTCCTGCCCTCAAAAATCTATAGCACTGTTTGTATAGGCCTGGAGCCAGTTATTCTCCTTTCTGCCAGTAGATGTTATTAGAACACTGGGGACAGGAGAAGGAAAAACCCGGGAAAATGCGGGTGAGGAATTAATTCTGAGAGGTTGGAGAGAAGGGAGAGGCTTTGAGAGTTGTTAGATCCCCGTCAGTAAAAAAAAAAAGTCGGGAAATATCTCAGTTTCTTCTCCGGGGCAGAGAGCCAGAGGTTTCCAGTGTTATGAGCACATGCAGTACCAAAGAACAAGGGGACACGACGTATAGAGACTCCCATCCTACAGGCTCACCATAGAAGAACGTGTTGAAGAAGAGAAAGCTATAAGGATCGGTTCCCAGTGAACCCAGGGTGACAGACTCAGCAATTTTATGTTCCTGTTGTTATCTGCAACTTTCTATCCAGGTTCAATAAACCCTGTTTAAAGCAACCCCGGTTGTCCTGGTTTACCCTCAAGCTCAGTGGTATTACACTTATATGGTAATGGACATAAGAGGGCTGGTCAAGGGTCTGGCAGTACTGAAGCACAATGCATAAGGAGGTGAGATCCAGATCAAGCCCCACATCTCCTGGCTCCTCCTGGCACTGGGTACATGCACAGATCTTTTACTTATAGCCACCTCAAATGGATATATAACTCTGTAAATATGTGTCCACTACATAAAAAAATGGAGTTCTAACCCAATGAGCATTTACACATAACTATCCTGTTTCTTGGGAGCTGAATGTTTGTGGGGTAAGACTTAAGGGTTTGTTCCCACGGCAAAGACAAAATACTGGTCGGATTTTCCAACCAGTAATTTGTCTTTGTTTGGCACGTAAGGGGGTGCTTTTGCCCGCGGTTTGCGGATTCAAGCCGTCCCCCTTCACACACAAATGTTCATGTTCTGCCCGAAAACTGGGCGGAAGAATGAACATGTTCTAAGTTTTTCGGATCGCCGGTTGTGTCAAAAACCGTCCGCCAGAAAATCCGTGCAGTGTGGACTGCTGCACGGATTTTCTATTTTACTCAGTCTAAAAGGTTGACAGTCGGTTTTCAAATCCGAAAACCGTCTGTAAATCCAACTGAAAACCCTTACCGTGGGGACAAGCCCTAAAGCTAAGTCTACACTGCAAAGTGAAAATGCCGTCCAAAATCCGTCGGCATTTTCATGTCGCTGAGCTGTGCCGCGCCACCTGTTTTTTGTGCAGTTTTTTGCACAATAAAGCAAGATCAGATTTTGGATTCCCGACGGCCCGGTACATTAGGGCTCCAGGAATCTCATGGTGGCCTGCTGGAATATACAACATGTTCTATATTCCGCCGGACGGTTTTGAAAACCCTCAGTAAAAAATCCGTGCTTTGTAGACTACAGCACGGATTATTTATTGAAGGCTACACAGCGCTGGGTACAGTTGGATTTTTGCCGGATTCAAAATACTGAATTCCTGAAAAAGCTACCAAAATCCAGTGCTGTGTAGACATAGCCTAAGACTTGTGGTGTAGTGACTGCAAACTATAGTAATGAGGGGATAATTTACCTGACTGTATATAGAGATATGCTTACATACCTCTTTGTGCTTTCCATAAGGATTATTTGGGATATCTCTGAGATAACCTCGTAAGCGTATTTTTAGAGGATTTCTCAATAAAGGGTAACTGATTTTATTAAGTGCATTTTGGACTATAACCCATTTTTTTCATGTAGGGGATTCAATATGTCGTGAGGAATAGAAGAGTATTTTGGGAGGCGGTGATGTTATCAAACCTAACCCATGAAACTGTGCCACAAGAAATATGGTAATCTTACAGTCAATATATATCGTGTAATGTTGTACCGTGTTAGCCATAGGAACTAGTAGAAGAGTGAAGAAATCAGGCGATACCTTTTAGAGGCTAACTGAGCATATTACTCAGCCTCTAAAAGGTATCGCCTGATTTCTTCACTCTTCTACTTAGTCAATATATATACTTGGTAACCCATCTATTACGTTGACCATAAAATGTACTCGATATGTTGGGTTTTTTTTACTCTTCAGATGGTCATGACCTGATTTATGTAAAAATAAATTACATAAAGTATTCTACTGGCAACAATAAAAGGGTTTAACAAAAATATCTTTCATCATAGGCCCTTTGGCTACAGAAACTTAGCAATTAGCCGTTAATGTTTTTTTGATCATCGGAATACTTTAATAATAGTATTAATGGATAGAAATGTATTAGGGCATGTCCCCACGGCACCAGCCGCAAGCTAACACACCGGGCCGCTATGTAAAACACGTGCAGCAGTCCCCACTGCACGGGTTTTCCACCCGTCGGTTTTTCAAACATCCGGCTGCCCGAAAAACATTGAACATATTCATTCTTCCGTCCGGTTTTCGGAGGGAATATGAACATATCAATGGGAAGGGGGAGGGCTTTTCTCCGCGCATCACGGAGAAAAGCCGCCCCCCCCCCCTGTGGCCGTGGGGACGTCACTAAAACAGGACAAATACTTGTCGGATAAACCGACCGGTATTTGTCCTGTGCCGTGGGGATGAGCCCTTACTGCTCGAGTGCAGTTACAGAGGTGAGTGTTGTCTATCAAATTTACATAGAGCCCTAAAATGACAACCGGTGACCTCGGTCTACTGGACTTACCCTGTCTCCTTTGATTCCCATGTCTCCTTTAGAACCTGGAAATCCATCTTCTCCCTGTAATATAAAAAGGTAGAACATGTATGTAAACAGCTTTAGGGTATTGAATCCAAATCAGTCAATCGTAATACATCTCACTTCTACTTTACCCGTCTTCCCATGAACGTGTTATTAACGTAGAACCACTTTTTTGTATTTTATTTCCAAATAATAAAAATCTCCAAACAAATGTATCTTGTCTAGCACTTCATAGAATTTGGCAAAGCCAATGCTCTATAGTATTATGTATTTTTTTTATTTTTTAGGCTATTCGTTGAATGATCCTTATGACTCTTAAGTCGTTAATCCAATCTATTTTTGTATTCAACGCTTTTTTTATCATTTTGTCTTCACTGCCTACCCAACACAACACAACCTGCTTCACCCACTTACCTTTTCACCTTTGCTTCCTTTTGGCCCTCTCACACCAAAGGCTCCCTGAAAAAAAAAGTCAGAGCAATTTAGTGATATTTACTTTAAAATATATCTTGGAGATCGATTTTAGGCTCTGTTCCCAGTTCCGTCAAAATTTTTGGGAAGAATAGCTCAGCATGGAGCGCGCAACCTGATGGACTCCATTGCACATTGGAGTCTATGGGACCGGTACACCATCATTTTAGCTTTCTAATCTTATGATGGGGCAGAAAAATGGAAACTTGACAGTAGTGTGAACAGAGCACTTATAAATCTAGTTAGTCCAATACTGCAGCTGATATAAGGGATCAGATGGCAACCTTTCCCCACCACTAGAGATATGAACGTACCATGCACATCTCTGCGTTTTTATGCCAAGTGCTACCCTAGTGCCAAGGAAATATCACTAGGAACCCACAATTAATCCAGAGTTGCACTGTCAGATTGTCAATCCAGCCTTAATTAATAACTTGTATGATACCCATGTATTTGGAAACACGTCAAATAATCACTTCAGTAGCCAAATTGTTCCTAAACAATTGCCTAAGTTTCATTTTTGTAAGTCTAAGAGATGGTGCAATGGGACAGCCAATCTCTCCCCTCCACTTGGTGCTGTGGTTTGGCCAGGATCTCTTGGCCCGACAATGACATGCTGTTTTCAATCCCCTAATTCTATTTTGAAAGCCATTTAACATATGAATTGGTTAAGTCAGAATTGGGAAAAGTCACTTTGGTCCCCAAGGTAAAAAGAAAAAAAAATTGAGCCCCCACAACCTATCACCCAAAAAATTCAAATGCCTGGCCCTGACGTGATGCAAGGCTTCTGCAGCTGTACCATGCAGCACTATTTTTTCTGTTACAATGGTGGATGCCATAATAGAGATCTCATGGACCCTATTATAGTCAATGGGGTCATTACGAGTCATTGGTGTCTTTCATGTAACAGATACAGCACCACCTCTGAGATAACGGCTCCAGCCAGAACCTCCGGTATTGGTGTAAACCTGGCTTAAAGGGGTTGTCTCACTACAAGGATTGCTTTTTATGTTAAAGATCTTACAAAAACAAGTCACTTTACAATATGTATCCATTAACAGTGTCCTACCTATTCCTAGATATCCCCTCTTGTATGGGCTGCATCAGCTCCTCAGGTCGCTATAGCTACAGACCTGTTTGATCTCTCCTGATAGGCTGACAGTGCTGGTTGCTATAGCTACAGACCTGGCTTCTACTGTAGCCTAGTAGAAGCCAGTAAACACGCCCCTGAATTCAAAATGAAACCAAGAAAACAGGACTAAGGTAAGATGAATCAATGTAGTGAGATAACCCCTTTAATGTTTTTGGCTTTCATAATTACAGATTCTCATTTTTGAAGATTTTCATTGTGTAGTGATTTCAAACCTTATTACCATGAGGCTGCTCTAGAAGGTTTTGGTCCCTCCAGGTGCTCCCCTATATTCTAAAATTCCTGCTCAATTTTATTTTATGGTATAGATTTATCCAATGCTTTTCCATGCATCTCTGATAATGAGTCCTTTCTAATCATAAAAACGAAAAATCTTCATGACCAGGTTCCATTTGATTGGAAGCACTGGCCTAAGACAACTTGAGAACTGTATATATGGTTCGGCTATTTCCTATACTACCAATTCAATGCTATGGTTTTAAGAATTTGGTACGTATCGTACATTTCCACTAGTCCAAGTGAGCCATGAATACTACTACACTGCTTAAGTGGGCCATCCGCAGAACTATTGATGGCCCCCTTGGGCTCCAAAACCCAGTTGAGAAGGAGTGAAGAGCTTCCTGCCACTTAACTGGGACTTTTACAAAGCCCTCACTAGGTTTATAGGTTACAAATCATAATTAAACTATGGGAATAATTAGTGTAGTCTTTTACATGCAAACTAGTACCGAGTACTGTAGTATTTTGTTTTCTTTTAGGTACATGGGTATACTTTGCCTATAGGCCCCCGGCACATATGATCTGCCCACTTCTTAATATTACCCACTAAATATGAGATATTATTTACTATATGATAGTTGTTGCTTCATTATTGACAGCTACTATACATTTTTACCTTAACACCACGGGTTCCCGGGTATCCAATAGGGCCAGGAGATCCAGGAACACCCTGAAATAAAAAGGAAAATACTGAGTCATTAACGCAAACAGACCCCATTTTCTAGGACCACTTGGCCAACCTTAACGAGGGATTTCCTTTTTATTGATCCACTTTAAACATGTAGACAAAGATAAATAAAGACTATTATCAAATACATTGCTTTTCTGATTTTGCTTCATTTCAGAATTAGAGCAGTTCTTATTTCCTGCTGGTTTATATAAGCTTTCCTAGGTTACTGACCACCTCTCTCTGTTCTAGCAGCGGCTAGGATGGTGACCTAACTCCCATCTGTGTCTTATCAGCAACACAGGAGCTTGTTTATGTTTCTTACTGACAAACTTTAACCCTTTAGACCTCTTCGGCCCTATCGCCCTGCTGTTAAAACCCCATTATCACCATTGTATCTCTAATCCGCTTAGCTAGGAATAGAAGCTAGCAGAGCTGAAATGTCAGTTGCTGCTGTAGACCCGCTCACAGCCTGAACAGGAAGTGGGAGCCGGAAGCTGGCTGTGAAGAGCAGGCTGTATGAAACAACAATGGTGAGAACACCCCTTTAAGAGGCATAACCTAAAATATGGATTTTCAATTTGTTTGCCCTATAGGCTGTTTACGTCTTCATGCTTCCTAAGATAAGGAAATATCCTGTCTGACCTTCACTTTTCCACTAAAACCAAGTCAGCTGGCCCAAAATAAGGACCCCTGATGGCGCTCCAAAACCCCAGTTTTTTAAAACCCCCCCACGGCCCTTTTCCGCCCCCCTTTTGTCTTACACAATTTTAAGTTTTTCCCTTTTACCCCCTTTGGGGCCCCCCAAAAAAGGGACTTCCCCACTTACCCCCAAAAACCAAAATTTCAATCATAAAACCAAAATAATTGTGTATCATTATAAAACAACCCAGTCTGTAATTTGTCTTTTACATTTTTTTTGATTAAGGCCCCGGGCAGGATTCCCACTTCCTTTTTCCCCATTAGTATATTTTTAAATTTGTTCTTTTTGACCTATTTCATTTTAAATTTAAACCCCACGCCCGGACCAAAAGGGCCCGGGCCCCAAACATAATAAAATATTACAAACCCCCATAATAAATTTGATTGGATTTCCTTTTATTGCCCCCTTTTAAAATGGAAAAAAGTAATGACTATATAATAGTTTTTTCTTAATTAAATTATTTTGTAGCTGGAAAAAAGGGGTTCAAACTCCCAGTGGGGGTGTGTTTTGGTCAAAAAAAGATTTGGGTTTTAAATGTTTCTAGCAAAATAACCCAATTTCCCCTAGCCTTGAAACCCAATTTCCCATTTCTCAATGAGTTCTCTCAAAGTTATTGCTTGAACAAGTTTAAAGGTTGGGCGGAACTCTTCACATAAAAAAATGGGGGCCCCCTTTAAAACATAACCTTTTTTAATTGGCCCTCATTTTTTTTCATTTTTAAAGGAAAACCCTCCTTTTTTTAAAAAATCAAAAAAGAAGGCCCAGTGATGGACCAAAAAACGGGTGGCCATTTAAAAAAAACCCAAATTGGGATAAATAAGCCTTACCAAATCTAAAAACAACATTGGAAAAAATGTGGAGTTATGCAGGAGCTTTCCCATGGCTAAAAAATAATAAACTTTAATATTATATAAAACCCCCTTAATAATTAAATGGACACAACAAAGGATCCCCAACCTTATATTTAACCCTTTGGTCCCTTTTAACAAAAACTTTAAATATTAAAAATAATAATTATGTGAACACCGCCCCCTTTAAAAAACCTGGGAGGGGATCCTCTATGAAGCAGTCTTAAGTAAAATTTAAAATTTTTGGCAAAATGAATTGTCATTTTTGTTTCAAACATAAGGGGGTTTTTTGCATCTTAGGGATTTGCTGTAGACCTTTTAGGATGGGCCATGTAAAAAGGGTATAGATTTTCAACTTTCTTGTATTGGCCAAAAGGAAAAATATGTGAACCTGGGGGATGCATGGAATATGGCCACCTTTTGGTTTAAGGGCCAATTTAGGTACCAAAAATTTTTTTGTAGGAACGGTAACATAGTAGTTTGGTGTCTTTCTGTTCTCCTTTTTCTTTTACTTTGTTGGGTTTCCCTGTTCACTGGTGCTAAAATTTATAACTTCCATTGTGTACCACAAAATTGCGCTGTAGTTTAGGGGTTATTGGAATTGGGATGGTGGACCTTTCCATTTTTCTGTGGGTTTTTTCTTAAAAATTTCTTTTACAAAAAACACCCCTAGTAGAAACCCAATTCTTTGGATTAATTATATCCCCTTTTCAATAATAAGACCCCTTAGTGTAATGAGCCAAAAAAGCTGTTTCCCCCAAAAATAGCCAAGCATTTTTTTAGCCCTTTGTTATGGCCCTGCTGGTGCTATTTTTAAAATAACTTCATTATTTTTAATACATTTTTTATGTTTTGCCCAAAAATTAAATGTGGGTTCTTGTTCTGGAATTTTAAGACCCCAAAATTAAGCCTTCCTTTTTAAGAGATAAAATTTATAAAAGTCAATGTATTTAAGAACACTATATAATCATTTATAATGTTGGCTTATCATGAGGAAGCAGATGACAATTAGGCATAGTGACAAATGGGCATCTAATGTACAAAGGTTTTACTTTAACTTCCTCTGGACCAACACAATTAAAAGTTAGTAGGTTGATTCTAATATACCCTTGTTACTTGTGAAATGCTACTACAGCTACTTTGCGTAGTTCATTGTAGAAACTTTTGACACAATGGGCCACAATAGGCTACTGCCTTACATCTTTATCTATAGCAGTGCTTGTGACTGATATCGCAGGATCCCACGACCTGGTGTATTTATCTTTGCATCTGTCTTCAAGGGACATAAGCAATTTATGTTTCTGTGCTATATATTTGGGCAGTCTCATTTTACTTTGTCTTCCCTGATGAACCCGCGCATCTGGTGGGAGAAACGCGTCGGATGTCATGTACTCTAATAGGGATTGCCTTATTGCCAGACTATTGGTTTAATATTGGTGTATGAATACTAAATACCAATTCTTGTCCCATGTGTGATATTTTTGTGTCTTGCGTATCTTTAAGTACTGGTAGGTTTTGATAGAGTGTTTGTGTGTGGGGTCGCCCCTTTCGAGGCGGGTGTTCCACTTATATATATATTTATGTGTTAATATTATAGGTCAATAAGTCCTTTTGGGGTGGATCTCCGTTTTAATGGTTATTAATAAAGGTTATTTTTTAGTGTACTATCTGCACCCATAGGCATTTGTTGTGTTTCCAGTAGTTTGCTACTTTGTTCTATGGTTATAATGCCGGGTATGTTTATAACTAGGTTTCTCCTACCTAGCATTTTTTAGTAGGCCTGTGGTTTGTTTTTTTTTCACAATGGGCCACATGTATGAAAACTGGCCAGGTCTAAAGCTCACTTTGTTGCCCATACTCACCAATCAGAGCGCCCCTCTCATTTTTCCAGAGCACTATACGAAATTAAAGGGGCGCTCTGATTGGTTTCTATGGGCAACAAAGTGAGCTTTAGACCTAGACAGCTTTCATACATATGGCCCAATAATCATTTTGGTTGCCATTGCTGGAAATTAAGAAGGATTTACTGGTGCTTTAGTTAAAATGATCCAAATGATATCATCATGGGCGTACTCCTGTGCCCATTCCAAAAATAAATCCTAGACATGAAAATGTTTCTTCATCAGATTCTCAGGCCCTGTCATCATGGTATGTTGTTCCCTTCTCATGACTAATTGCATAAGTAGAAACTTATAGCATGGAATCTAAGTTTCCTTTATGAGTAAGTCATATGAATGCACCATCTCCATGTTGATGCTTTGTCACGATAAGTTTCCTTCAGCCAAGTTGGGGGCCTATCAACATTTACATGACTCAGTGATTTAAAATCATGAATAAGACTAGTGTATGAGAATATCAACTCTTTAGAATATGTTTGCATAGAAACCAATGCCAGAAACAGAAGCCTGGAATGTATCTATATCTGCTAATGGTTGGTTTTCTTTCCTTAGCAGCTCATTACAAAGTAGAGATTTCTACTTACCGGAGGCCCATCAGACCCGGCCAGACCTGCTATTCCCTGCTTTCCAGGTGGACCCTGGACAAAGAGATAACGTTACATGTTTGTAATAGAAATCATACTTATAGGAAGTATTAAGCCACACAATAGGCTATTGTTTGTCATACCATTGTAGGGACTATGGGAGTTAGTTCTTCCTCGTTTTTGCTCAAGATATAGGTCACATAGAGGAAGTGATGGAAAGATTAACAGCTGTTGGTGAACCAAGTTGCCATTGGCTCGAAGAATAGTTTACTCACTCCTCTTTTTCCACCAATTTGACCAAAAATATGTGCTAGGCCAAATTCAGATGGTGGTAATGCAACTACATTATGGCCATAACACCAAGACTCCTCATTATTCTACTTTTCCTTCTTTAGACCTGCTATGGTGATTCAGGGATTTATTCTGATTGTCAGATTGGAGTCAAGAAGGAATTTGTTACCTAAAATGAGGACATGAGGGTTTTTGCCTTTCTCCGGATCAACATTGTAGGACAGTAGATTAAAATAGATGGACATCTGTGCTTTTTTTTAGCCCTACAAACTACATACCTATCTAAGTCTGGTTTAATAAATCCATAGGGTGTCTATGTTAACTGAATAATGGCAAGAGCTATCAAGAACCAAATCTGAAGAGGGTTTTACTTTACAAATCTATAAATGCTCCCAACGGTTTAAAGTGGGACAATGTCTGCCTTCCTCTGAAATTGTGCAAGCTTATTTTGGGTTTCAATGAACTTTTTTTATTTTGACAACCTTAAGTTGGACTGGTAAAGAATATGTCATTCAAAACAATTAGGCCTATTAGTTGTAGGATTTATATAATGGGCATGTAAGCATATATGGCAGCTGACTTACCTTCTCTCCTGGCACTCCTATGTGACCTTGAGGTCCTGGCAATCCCTAAAATTATAACGTTTTATTGCCTTAAAAAAAAACTTTATTGGGCACAATATTTTAACCATGTATATCTTATTTCCTTCAACTTACATGGGGTCCTGGGTTTCCTTGTTGGCCATTTGGTCCAGTATCTCCTTGAATACCCTGTTAAATCAAAAAATATTAAGTAATGTAAGGATAAAATATAACCTTGAAAGTTATAAGCAATAAAACATTATATATTCCAGTCTGTCAAGTACTTGGTTTCCTTTGGGTCCTTGAGCTCCATCAATGCCATTGACACCTTGCTGACCAGGTGGTCCAGGAGGTCCTCTGGGACCAACCAAGCCGCGTGCACCCTGCAAAGAAGAAGGAGAAACATATTTGTTTTGACTAATGCTACTACATATCACATTGATCTACAAAAGACTCAGGAGCATGATCCCCACTGGTAATAAACCATAATTCCAAGAAAGCTCTGATGCTGTGTAAAATGCTAGAAAACAGGAATGTGATGTTTTGGAAATCTCTTTTAACCATATTTTATTCACAACAGAACATAGAACACATATGAGAAGGTGAAAGTTAGACTTTTTTATTTCATTTGAAAAAATTAACTCACTTATATAAAATGTGGAACAATTTCAGAAAAATTTTCCTCAATGTAAAATTGCAGTAACAAATATTGCACTACAGCATAATATCATCAAAAGAATCAGATAATCGGAAGAAATCCAGGTGCACAATGCTTTTGGTCAATATTGGATGCATGTTATCTATGGCCCTCAGTTGATCACGGCATGAGCTCAGGAATGCTTCCAGAAATCATTGTCTGTGAACAGAATTTACTGGGCGATGCACAAATGCAAGTTAAAGCTCTATCATACAAAGAAGAAGCCATATATTAACACAATCCAAAATTATGCTGTCTTCTCTGGGCCAAAGCTCATTTAAAATGGGCTGAGACAAAAACAGAGAACTTTTCTGTGGTTAGGTGAATCAGAATTTGAAATTTTCTATGGAAACCATGGATGCTGTGTCCTGTGGACTCCAGAGGAGAGAGTCCATCCAGCTTGTTATCAACACACAATTCAAAATCATGCATTACTGACAATGGCATGGACAACAACATATAATCCCATCCAGACAACATCTCCTTCAGGAAAGGCCTTTTATATTTCAGCAGTTCAATGCTAAACTATATACTACATCCTTTACAACAGCATGGCTTCCGGAAGAAGAGTAAGCGGGCTGAACTGGCTGCCTGCAGAACACATTTGGTGTATTATGAAATGAAAAGCCAGCAAATGAGATCCAAGACTATTGAGCTGCTAGAACCCTACATCAGACAAGAATGAGGCAACATTCCTCTCCCAAAACTCCAGCAATTAGTCTCCTCGCCTCATATACGTTTACAGACTGTTGTATAAAGAAGAGAGGATGGACTTCCGGTTCCGGCGCGTGCATGGCCGGCAGCAGAGACTAAGAGCTCCCGCACCGCTCCGTCTCTAACGGGCAGACCCGCGGCATACCAGCATTAAAAAAACGGCACTTGTTAGTGCCATCAGCGCAGAGAACAATCCGGTGCTGTCGGGTGCGGTGACATCGGAGCGGGGAGCCCTTGTGCAATGTTGTAGCACACAGCAGACAGAGCAAGGACGCACCAAGATGGCGCCCGATCCACCGCGCGCCACGAGAAGGGGCCCCCGGCAATTAAATCAGCAGCGCCTAAATGTGGAAAGGGAAGGAGGAAGCCACAGCCCTACAGCAGAGATGGAGGTACAGGGAGGGAAAAAGGTGGCCAGCAAGGCACAGTGATCCCGGGCTAGCCATCTGCAGCACACAGCCACAAAGCAAGACGGGCTGCACAGGGGGGGGGAGGGTGCGGGGAAAAGGCTCCCCAACTCAAAATCTCCTGCAAAACCTTTGCCATAACGGGCAAAGCTTCGGCCCCCAGACCGGCCATTTGAGGCTAAATGCATCCTATCAAAGCAGCATCCCCCCCGTGGTCTGGGCCCATAACCCCGGTTCTAAACAACTAACAACCCCGAGCCGGAAGGGAGAGGAGCGGTATGGAAAGAATGTTAAACAAAACCTATGAAAAAAGCAAATCAAGCCGATGAGTTTCTGCAAGAGAAAATGGAGATCGGGAGAACCGCTCCGAAGAAAAAACCTGATTATGGGTCCGTGAGTCGCCCTCCCAACTTCTAATACATCTGTGCAAGGACTACCGGCTCGGGGAAGGGAACGCCTTTGAGATGGAGCGAGCACCGGATTGGGCCCCCAAAGACAACAAGCCAAGAGGGCCCAAAAAGTTGGCCCAAGGCCCGGTATATCGTCCCGGGGACTACTATGAAAAATTTTTGCGCTACAGACATACCGACTCAAAAACCCCCCACAAATTTTAAATGGGACAGACTGTTTTTATTTGGGGTTTACTCATTGAATGTCCAGAAAACGAAAAATTTTCCCCGACTATGTATGTTTTAGTTAAGCAACAAATATTCAATTTTCAGACCCAGCAATTCTAAATTTTTTTCCTGAACAAGGCCCGCCGGTATATCGGTCAGGGACGAGGCCAAAGACTCCCAAGGGGGGCTTAACAAACTAGGGGGCACTTGACCCTTTCGGGGGAAAGGGGAAAGAAAGAGAGAGACAAGCCAGGGGCAAGCGAGAGACCAACCCTCCCCGGGGCAAAAAAATGTCCAGATTAAAGACTTCCCACCCCGAAAAAGGTGACTCAATCAAAGGGTTTTCTGGGTTAAAAAAGGGGTGATGGGTAGGAAAACTCAAGGCGGGTTTTTTAAAGGGAGTCAATGTTAACGCCACTTAACTGTAAGCTTTCAAAAATGTTTTTGTTAGAAAGGGGGGTTTGTCCTCGGGACAACATGTAATTTTAACTATATCAGGTTCACTGTTTGAAATTTCTGCAAAGGGGGGGGGAGAGGAGGAGAGGTCAAAATTGTTATTTTATCTTAAAGGTAAAGGGCTAATTTTCGCCTGTAAAGAAGACAAAAAAAAAGGAACCCAAAATTGTAAAAAAGGGAAAATTGGGGGTTAGGAAGTTGGAAAAATAGTTAAGGGGGTGGGGGGGGGGATTGGGGGGGGGGGGAGAGATGTTGGGGGGGTAGGGTTTAGTGACGAATGCTCTCTTTACCTAGGGCTAGTATGTGAAAATTACATGAACAAAAAGGGGCTACTTCCCCCCCTAAGGAACATGGGCTAAGATAGCTCAAGAAGCAGAAAGCGATATGTTATCTCCAGGAATCACATCTTATTTGAGAATGCTTTTATGAAAGAGATGTGGGGGGGAAAAGTGAGGGCCACCTCGTACGGGGTTTTAAAGGGGGGGTGTCTTTGTTTAGAAAAAAAATCCCCCCTTTCATATATTACACAGGAAACAATATGAGGGAAGAGTTACAAAGCAGTTAGAGACACCGGGGAAATCTCACCCTTTTTAATGTGTCCCCCCCCTAATAAAGAGAAAAAGATTCTTCAACAAACAAACCCCTCACTCTCCCAACGGAAATAATAATGTTTTTGGGGGAGGAGATTTCAATAATGTTAAAACGAAAAAGGGGACAGAAAGCGGAGGGGGGTTTTAGAATAGTATGAATCCTTCCCAGAAAACATTACTGAGAGAGTTATGTATGCACAGTCCACTGACGTTGGAGGAAAGCTAAAACCCGAGGAGAGACAGTTCACCCTTCTCACACACACCCCTTGGTCGAATCGTTTTATTTTTGGGCTAACCATCACTTTTGGGGCAAATAAATCGTAAAAACCGGTGCTTGATCATTTCGATCATTCTCCAGTTTTCTCACCTGGAGACCTTTTTCCCAAAAAGGGATCAATTTTTGGGGGATTCCCCAGCTTTCCCTTCGGGCCTACACATTTCCGGGGAATTCTACGGAGTTTGTGGAGGAATATAAAAAGGATAAGAGGCCCCCAAATGACCCGGGGCTGTTTGGGGATGCTAGCAAGGGGGTTCTCAAGACAATTAGTCATATATACAGCAAAAAAAACAACAAAACCAAAATTTTTAACTCGGTACTGAAATGTTGAAAAAGCATACACCCAATTTCTATTAGATTCTCGACACCAACAGGAAAGGGAAGATACCCAAAGAGGAGTTTGAGTTTACCAAAAAAGGCTAGATTCCTTTTTAGGGGGACAGTTTGAAACCCTCCCTATTCAAGTTGGCAACAATCGGGGGGAAAATCTGGCCAACCTAGTTAGGATAAACAGGGGGCGGCAGGGATCCCCGTTGAAAGACAAAAGAACAGAATTAAAATGACCCAAAAAAAATAAATGAATAAAAAAGAGTACTATAGTTTTCTATACCACAAGCCACTTGACGCCAAAAGGGGGAAAATTTTCTTTTGAAAAGGACATTAAAAAACTAAAAAACGATAAGGAACTTTAAAAGCGAATAAGCCAGAAAAATTGAATAAGTGATAAAAAACTCCCCCCGAGCTAAAGCACCAGGGCCGGATGGGGCGTCAGGGGGCTTTTATAAGATCCCAGCAAAAGAAATTGCCCCCACATTGGCCCTTGGCTCTACAGAAACATGGGAAAAAAAAAATGCTCCCTTCAGGAACACTGCATCATCAAGTAAAAATATAAAAAAAGGGGGGAAAAACCCTTTAAACCAAAAACGTTTAAAAACCCAAACTCACTAATTAACAAGACATCAAATAATCTCAAAAATAATTGAAAAAAGATTATCGACCATAAAGCCTAAGCTTATAGGTCCCCCCCAACTGGGCTTCATAAAAGGCAGTCACGGCCAAAAAAAATTTGATCAGTAATGCTGCGTGGGCATAATAGAAAGACAAAATCAAGGGGGGGCTTCTCCTGCACCTGGGTAGATGCGGAGAAAAGCCTTCATAATTTCGTGGAAGGGCTGATTTCGTTTTGGGTAAGAGGGGGGGCCGGGAATTTTTTGAAATTACTGGGGCATGTAATACCCCCAACTAAGTCTATAAACCCCCGGTTTCTATCCCCCGCCTCCCCCACAAAAGGGGACGAGAAGGGGTTTTCCCCTACGCCCTGGTCTATTTACCCGGGGTTTTCCCCCAAAATTTTTTGGGTCCATGGAAGTCAAAATCACATGTTTTGCCGGGCGATATGCTATATTTTAACAAAAGCGATGGGAAAAAACGGGGGAAAGGATAGAGGGGTTTAGGAGTAGGGAAGTTTCAGGGTTTTAAAATAAACAGGGAAAAGTGCCATTCTACCTCTGGGCCCCCACACAGACTGAAACAGAAGTGAAAAGGGATGAATTGCAAAACAATAATACCGGGAATGAAGAAGGGGTCAGGGGGGGCCCCCGATTTTTCACTGAACTACCCCCCTTTATAACAAAAAAACAAAACAATTGGGCAGATGGCAAGATTTACCCCTTCGATTATGGGGGAAAAGGAGCTGATAAAGATGGGGAGTTTTGCCAATTATCAACCCTTACAAAATTACCTTACTGCTCAAACATACGGTTTTGAAAGAATTGAAAAAAGCTTTTAACAAATTTTTTTGGAAAGGGGGAAAACCACGTATCAGCACAAAAAACTAAAGTGGGGAAAATTTTAGGGGGGAGCGAAATTCCCAACATTAGGTTGTAAATTTGGCCGCCATGTGGAGGCATTTAAAGATTGGCTGGGGGGACCCTTTTTTTTCAAACACAGGAATGGATTTCAATTTGGGAGCTCCGAAAACCGGGTCTCTTGCTTGAAATTACAAATAAAAATAAACAGAGTATGGTCCGAAGACACATTTGGGTACTTGGCGCCAGTTAGGAAACTGTATCACGACCAATTTTATCTTGTATTTCTTGCCTCTGTGGGGCCCCCGTCTTTTAAACCAGGAAGAGAAAATATTTTTTGCGGTCTGGGGAAAAGAAAGGAAACAAAAACGGTGACATATTGTCATTTTAGGGGACCTTATTAAGTGGGGGGAGTTAAGGGGAAAAAACCCTTAGGCCAAAATCAAATTTTCCCGTACAAGAATTTGGGGCTTTTGCAGGGCCCCAACGTGTCTACCGCAATCACTGGGGAAACTTAGAAAAATTTCTCGAAAAATATGCAAAACAGGCCCTTACAAGGGGGGAAAAATTTTATCTAGAAACTACCTATGTCTAGAAAGAGAGACCGGAGGGCCCTGGAAACACCCTCCTTTCAAAGGGCTGGGAGGCACAAAATTTCAGGAAAAGCAGAACTAAAAAACAAGAAAATTCTGAAAAAGGAATAGCACGGGTTAGGAAGGCAATCCCAAAAGAAAAATGGGGAGAGGTAAATTTTTTCGTTTAGCACACACCCATTATGCCCTTAAAAATCAAACGAAACTTGGGGAACAGATTCCTTGAGAGGGCTGCCCAAAAGGGCAATCTGGAAAAGGCAAATGTGTACCATGTATGTGGCCGTCCCCCAAGTGTGGTTGGATTTTGGGGGTCGATTTTTAAAAAGGAATTTTTTGAAAAAACAACCTGGAAATGGCCCTTTTGAAATAAACCCCCAAGGTTTTTATTTCACTAGCTTCAAGAAAAAGACGGAGAAGGAAAAGGGAAAATAGGATATAACACGAAAGGGGGGGCCCTGTATGGTTTTTTTGGGGGGAAAAGGGTTTGCTCAGCGATGGCAGTAAAAAGATCCTTTTGAAAAGGAAGTTAGAGACAGTTTTAAAAAAGACTTTTTTTTGGAAAAATTTGGGGGCGGAGAGGGAAGGGATAAAGAAGCGAAGGGTTTCCTCCAAAAATGGGAAGTTCATATCGAAACACTGCACAAACAGGAATTAAATCCCCTTTAGAACCATTTAAAAAAAATCAAGTACTACTTAATGGGAAAAACTGAAAGGTAGTTTTTGGAAATTTTGAAATAGGGGGGCAGACTACCAGCAGCCACCCCACAGGGGGAGGGGGGGGGTTCAGTTTTTGGTTTTTTGGGAAAGGGGATTGGGTTAAAGGGAAGGGGGGAAAAAAGGGGGAAAAATTTTTTTGGGAGGGACAAAGGGCCTTCCCTTTAAAAGGGTTCAATCGAGAACACACTTTTTTTTAAAAATAGTGGGAAAAAAATTTCCATTGAAAATTATACGGAATTAAATTTTTAATCGGGCGTGTAATGTAAATTTTTATGTTAGGTAATTGTTGTAAATTTTTATGTATGTACTCCTCAATAAAATTTATTATAAAAATAAAAAAGAAGAGGGGTTTTACAAAAAAAAACGTAGACTACCCCGGGGGTAATTTTGGATTTCCTTTCCGCCACAATTTCTAAAAGAATTTGTTATTTAAAAAAGAAAAAACCATCCAACTTTCAACTTATGATATGTGATCTATGTTTTGTTGTGAACAAAGTATGGTTATAAGAAATTTCTAAACCACCGTATTCTTGTTTTCTTTATATTTTACTCAGTGTCCAAACTTTTGTTTTTGAATTGGAGCTATAGAGGGTGGAATAATAAAACAACTTACTGCCTCTCCAGGGGAACCTGAAGGTCCAGGAGGTCCATCAGAACCCTTAAAAACAGAAAGACAAGAACTTTTAAGACGTTGAATTGAACACACTTGTAATTCTTAGGGGTCCAAATTTATCATAAAATTCTAGAATACTGCATTGGCCCATGAGCTGAGTCACCAAGTTTATAGGAATTGAAACCTGCGCCAGTTTTCGTATCTTCTGAGATGCAAGAAACTATAGAGAGTTTATGGAACCTATGGCAGCATTTTTTCAATTAATGATATTACATATGTACCCTGATGGAGAGCTGTCCAGGGAAAGAAGGATTGAGCATGTTTGACCCTATTCTTTGCCAATGAGGGATAAGTTGATAACCTGAATGGCCATATTTTTAAATTTTTATGAGTGTTTTCCCAACAGCGATGCAGGAGAGGTTAAAAGAATTAAACTTATTTAGTCTTGAGAAAAGACAGCTACAGGGAGATATGATTAATTTATAAAAGTTTATAAATGGCCCCTACAAAAAGTATGGAGAAAAGCTATTTCATGTAAAACCCCCTCATGTAAGACAAGGGGACATTCCCTTCGTCTGGAGAAGAAAGGATTCAGTCTCCAGAGGGGAAAAGCATTTTTTACCATAAGAACTGTGAATCTGTGGAATAGCCTTTCTGAGGAGCTGGTTACAGCAGGAACAGGTGAGGGCTTCAAGAAAGGTTTAGATGACTACTTAAATCTAAAGAATATTGGTACGTATGTAGCCATATAAAATTCTAGATCCAGTCTGATGGCAATTTTGGACTCAAAAATTAAGGACGACATGTCCCAACACGCCGACGCCAGTTTTTTGGTCTATTTTGCGCCAAGACCAGTTTTGACGCCATATTCTTGTTGTAAATGGACTGTCGAACACCAAAACTAGGCACATTATACGCCGGGCACGACACTTTGTAGTGCACCTAAATATGATGGGCTGTGCACCCGCGTCGGGCAATGCGCCTAGATAGGCGCATTACATATCTCACCAATGATATGCTATGAGCCGCGAGTTGCGCAATGCGCCTTTTTTGACGCGATTCGTCTTTTCAGGCACATTCAGTTTTCAATGCGAGGTATATCTGATGCCAGTTTTTGGAAAGGATCGGACTTTCAGGCGCACTTTACTCTGATTGAATGCGCCTAAAACTGGCATGGGTACGCCACTTTTCTGACATGTCGCCCTTAATGTTTATTTGGGTAGGATTGGTTCTTGCCTTATGGGATCCAGGTCTTCATCCGTAGGAGAAACGGAGATTGGAAGTTCCCTATCCCCCTCCCTTGGTCCATATCTTTCCCAACTATTGGTTGAACTTGATGAACATATGTCCTTTTTCAACCATACTTACTATATTACTATGTAACCAAATAGATGATAGACAAACAGGTGTAAAAAAAGAATCGGGTGAATCCATTTTTATTATCTGTTAATCTTTGGGAATTGCCAAATGTCTTTCACTATAGTAGACCAATCTTCTGATGAAAATTGGATAGACAATTCTCCACTTTTTACGTAAAAAGATTTTGGAAAAACAGTGCTCACAATTGTTGGAAACTGCAAATGGGACAAGCTGCTACTTGAGAATTTTACCAGTCACTTTTACTATCTGTTTATTTTAGGGAATGGCCATATGTCTTTCACTCTAGTTGGTCAATCTTCTGATGGATATTGGACAGATAATTCTGGGCTTTTTACATAAAAACACATAGGAAAAACAGTGCTCATAAATATTGAAAAATGAAAAAGGGGACCAGTTGCTACTTGAAAATGTTACCTTTTCACCTTTATTTCCCGTTGGACCTCGTAGACCTGAACCTCCTAGATCTCCCTGTGGTAGGAAAAAAATGCAGACAATGAATCTGTGAAAACTTGACCTTCACAGTCATAGTTCTATCAGGCATTGGCATCATCATGGTCATCACCTCAAATGATTGATACAAAGGATTTGAGGAAGAGCTTAGCCTACAGACCCCTTTTTCTATCTGCGTTTATACTTACCCGGTGACCTTTCTCTCCCGGAAGTCCAGGCAAACCATCAAATCCACGGTCTCCCTAAAGAGAACACAACCTTGTTAACTGAAGAGCCATTTCTATGTTTTAGGAGTAATACACCTTATCCTATGGCCACTGCTGTTATCTTTTAGATTTCTAAGGTAGACATTGATGTGTCAAAAATGATTGATGGTGTGACCATAAAAGATTATCTGGATAATGATAAAAAATAATCAATCATTCAGCCTATTGTATAAAACAATCAAATAAATTATCGAGGTAGCAATAGGTAAGTTGGTTCAACTCAGTTTATTCAAAATGGCTGCATAGTTGATCATTGACTACAATGGCCCGAATACATGGCATCTGAGAAAAATTGGAGACAGAAGATGTAGTGGAAACAAAAATATAAATGCAGCTTAAATTATAATATAAGTTGAAGCTAAATATGAGTAATTGAAGAAAAAAAAAAGTTGGGTGATTCATTCTGTGCCCGAAATGCTCTTCTGTCCCACTACACGATAAGGAAATGCACCATTTTTAATGATGTCATTGACTGTACAACAAACTGGTAAACCCCCCAAAATATTCTAATTGGGGTCAAACATGAAGAAAACAAATTTGCGACATTTATTTTTTTGGTGTTCACTCTTTGGTATAAATGATATAATATCTGTATTCTGCAGGATAGTAGGATCGTGGTGATACCAGATATGCAGGGTTTTCATCATGTTTTACTAGTTTGAAAAAAAACTGAAAACATTCTCCATTTTCGGTGACCAATAACTTTTTTGTACTTCCACCTATGGACCTGAGTGATGGCGAATATTTTTGCAGGCTGAAGAGTACTTTTTATTTTGAATGATTTTTATTCTAATTTTTTGGGGACAATGAAATGACCCAAAAAATGCAATTTTGGCGTTTGTAATTTTTTCTCTTTAGGAGTAATACACCTTATCCTATGGCCACTGCTGTTATCTTTTAGATTTCTAAGGTAGACATTGATGTGTTAAAAATGATTGATGGTGTGACCATAAAAGATTATCTGGATAATGATAAAAAATAATCAATCATTCAGCCTTTTTGTAAAAAAAAACAATCAAAATAAATTATCGAGGTAGCAATAGGTAAGTTGGGTTTTCAACTCAGTTTATTCAAAATGGCTGCATAGTTGATCATTGACTACAATTGGCCCGAATACATGGCATCTGAGAAAAATTGAGACAGAAGATGTATGGAAACAAAAAATATAAATGCAGCTTTAAATTTATAATATAAGTTTGAAGCTAAATATGAGAAAATTGAAGAAAAGAAAAAGTTGGGTGATTCATTCTGTGCCCGAAATGCTCTTCTGTCCCACTACACGATATGGAAATGCACCATTTTTAATGATGTCATTGACTGTACAACAAATTTGCGACATTTATTTTTTTGGTGTTCACTCTTTGGTATAAATGATATAATATCTGTATTCTGCAGGATAGTAGGATCGTGGTGATACCAAAATATGCAGGGTTTTTCATCATGTTTTACTACTTTAAAAAAAAAACTGAAAACATTCTCCATTTTCGGTGACCAATAACTTTTTTGTTCTTCCACCTATGGACCTGAGTGATGGCGAATATTTTTGCAGGCTGAAGAGTACTTTTTATTTTGAATGATTTTTATTCTAATTTTTTGGGGATAATGAAATGACCAAAAAAATGCAATTTTGGCGTTTGTAATTTTTTCTCTTCTGTGATAGTAATTTGGGGTTTTTCACCTACCTTTATTCCAGTTTCCCCAGGCACACCACGGCCGCCATCTGCTCCTCCACGTCCCTGTGGGAAAACCAAGGAGTATTTCATTAAAAATGGTTACATAACCTAATAGAGTGAATAGAAAAGGACAGAAAAAAAGTCTGTTTGGCTAAATGAAGTGCAGCGGTGACAACATTTGTAGAATGTGCATTTATGATGAAAACTTACTCTTTTTCCAATCTTTCCTGGAGGACCTGGAATACCTTGAAAGCCACGTGGGCCCTACAAAATGAAGAAGGATAAAAGTTTAATGATATAAATTTGTATGGGATTTTTCCTGATAATATGATGTTGCAGCAAAAAAGGGTCAAGAATGTTGGATTTTAACATGTCTAATTCTATGTTCCTTCAGAAAATGATGGAACTGGCAATGGCTTATTCCCCCACACACATGCATGTTCGGCATAGCGTGCACCTTTGTGGTGGAGCTGGAAAGACTAGTGGTCACCTGAATGAGTGTTTCACAGCATCTAATGTGTTAGGCAGCTTAAAGGGGTTGTCTACTTTGTTTTTAAGTAGTTTTTTAGGGTTCTGCTGGGCTCAGAAAATAAAAAACTTACACTCGCCTCTTTTTTAACCTTGAACCTAGTGCTGCACCGCCCTTACTCTTCACCAGTCTTCTTCTTTCTTCCGGTCATCTTTCAAACGGAACTTCACTGCTGCAGCCGCTGATTGGCTGCAGCGGTGACATGCCACTGCCAGATGTCACCATTTGGAAGTGAACAGGTGCAAACAGTGACGTCAGGCAATGGCACGACTGACGTCTGGTTTGGGAGACAATCAGAAGAAAACAAAAGTCCGGCTGACGGTGAAGATGATGCAGTGCTGGATCCAAGATGACAGGAGAGGTGAGTATAAGTTTTTTTTTTTTTTCTAAGCCCATCAGAACCCAAAAACAATTAAAAAGACAAAGTGGACAAACAATTTAAAGGGAATGTGTCATCAGAAAAATTACTTGTGTTTTTATACACATTTGTTTAAGAATTTTTGGTTGTGTTATTTTTTTTTAGATCACTATCAATATTTTTTAAAAATTATGAAATCCTGCAGTGTTCACTTTGGCCACTAGGGCTAATAATAGTCTGACACTTTCTGTTCTGTATAGGAAACATTTCAGCAGTTTCCTCATTATCAGCACCGGCAGGATTACACTGAAAGGTGACACCAATGTGTATAGATAACACAGGATCCACCAGTCACATTAGGAGATGTTACAGCTGTCTCTTTCCCCTCCCTCCACACTGACTTCTTCCCAGGTCACAGAGCATGCCCAGAAAACTCTCCTAGAGAAGTCAATGGGTCTGCTCCTGTTCACAGGCTCCTATGTCCATGCAGCTGCTATAAAGCATCTCTCTAAATGTGGTTAAAAGCAGCTCAGGCAAGATGGCTGACAACAAAGATACAGACAACAGAACTGAGAAATCTACAGTCAGAAAATAAAGAAAAGAAAATGTATCAGTATCTTGTTTTAATTACAAAAAAAAGTGTATGTAATGAGCCTCGATAGGCGCCTAGTTTTGGTATATTATAGATCATTTATATCGAGAATATGGTGTCAAAAGTTTTTTTGCCGCAAAATACACCAAAACTATGGCGCATTCGTATTGGGACATGTTGCCCTAAGTGTATACTTGGAATACATATTTGAAGGTAGTTGTACCAAAAGGAAGACACGTGTGTTTCACCCCTCCCCACAGGCTCACACTTCTATCTGAACAGAATTGACATTAGTAAAGGAAAAATAACTTACTGGTGGTCCTGAATCTCCATAATCACCTTTTAAACCTGAAGGCCCAGGAGGACCCTAAAAAAAACACACAAAAATATTTGAAGTCTCTTGTTCTAAATATTAAAATGTTTTATGTTACATTGACAATTTAAGACACAAAATTGGAATGAAAATGTAAAAAAATGTCATCATAAATTGTCTTGGAAGGTACAGCCAAAACTTACAAGAGGACCAGGTCTTCCTGTCATACCCGTTGGCCCAGGTGGACCTTTCATGGCCAACTAAAAATGAAAACGTAAATTCATAGATGTTATTAGACATTTCCTTTTAGAAACAACAGTTCCTCTGTATATATCTGTTATGAAATACGTACCTTGGCCTGCTGCAAAATGGACTGCGCCTGAGCTTCTTGAAAAGATACCGTCTGTCCTCTGGAGTCACCTCCAAACTGGAACTATACATTGAAGGCAAAGACAGAGAAGAAAATGGGGTGAGCTAAAAAAATAAAAAGTTTTTGGTTTTGCTAATTTACTATCTACCTGCCCTTAAAATGCACTGGAAAAATTTAAGAGGTTGTCTTTTTGCTAGAAGGGATGCCTGACAATAAGTTGATCACAAAGGGTCCTGATGCTTGGATCCTCAGTGATCACGTTGTAATCTATGGGTGAACCCAAAAATACGTGTTTACTTCACCAGTATAATGCTCACAGAAGAGCTAAAGTCTTACATAGTCCCATTAGAAATCAATGGGTTGCCTATGTAATGTATGGACATGCCAGGTCCTACACAGCAAGACTATTTATAGCCTCATTCTGCTTCAGGTTCCTGCATGGCAGACCCTCCACTATCAATACAGAATCCCTGAATAAGGAATTTCCAAATGGACTCCCGTTTATTATAACATGTTTTTGACTTGATTTTGCTAAATCATATAACAAATGCAAGGTTTCCTTGTTGAAGGAACACACATTTATCATTCCTTCCATACTTTATATCTTATAAATTAAAGGGGTTATCCAGGAGTTTAAAGATTTCATAGAACACTATTAACAGCATTTATATGGAAAAGTACATATATTCCATTAGCGTCATGTGTTTGTTTTCTTTTATTTTGCCTCCTTATTCATCTATCATAAGATCCACATTTTGCAGTAAAACTTCCTGCTTATGGGATTCAGCAGCTCTTTCCTACAACTCCCAGACTGCATTGTAGTTGCAATTTAGCAATTCCCTCCAAAATTATTACTGCTAGGGTGTATGTGCTGAACTTAATGTGTGATCCCCCCACTTCTGCACTTGCAATCATCTTTATCATGAGGGCACCTTTGTGCTTGGACTCATAAGTCACTATGTAAACAGCTTACAGAGCTGTTAGCAACAGAACCCTCCAGCTTTGTACTGCTGTCTATCTCAGAGTAAAACAGTTCATTCTTCCCCTGTAATTACTCCTGCTGGCTTGTATTCACTTTCAAACTAAAGGCTGGGGTGAATGCCACACTTTTGTGTGACAGATTGTTCTGTTCTTAGGTCACTCCCACTACAGGGGAGTGTTCCTGAGCTGAGCCTGGCTACAGCACACCCACTGAGTAATGACAAAACATTCACTGAGGCAGAAGCAAAACCATGTGACCAATGAACGTCATATGGTTTGAAGGAGGTAAGGGGGAAGGACAGACAGGGCACAGCAGGACAGGTAAATCATTTTAATAGGTATAAATTACAAAGTTCAATATAATGCACGTGTGCCCTATAACAGATAAAAAAATAGTCCTGGAGAATATTTTTAATATATTATAAAGTAAAATGCATCAATTCAGAGCTCACTGGCCCAGAAACCCTGCTATCTGGCATCAAAACCGGTCCCCATGTTAGGTTGCTAAGAAATGATAACAAATTCTAAAAAGAGTGGCGTGAATGGCAGTTCAGTATTTGTCCTACAGTAGTGTTGTACTTCAGATTTAGGTCAAGATCGAATTCGACCTGAAATTCAGCAATTCTGATTGGGTTAGCCAGAATGGAATTTTAGAAATTTTTAGAAACTGTCAAAAAAGTAAAACTAACACCAACCCTAACGGCAAGGTACATCCGAGGTACCTTGGGGTTAGGGATAGGGTTAAGGTTAGTTCAACCCCAATCCTAAAGTTAGGGTTAACCCCTACCTCCAAAGCTAGCCTCAACCCTGGGGTTACCCAGATGTGTCCCAGATGTGTTGTGGTGTTCCTATGCAATTTGAAAACATTTGGCTGTTGCAGGTGCAGCCTAGAGGACAGAAAAAACATGCAGAATTTTTGCCCGCAATGTTGTGACAACTTTGGCCAAACTACTCCCGAACAGAACAGAGCTCTATTCGAGCAACACTACAGCAGTGATGGTGACTTATGCTTAAGAAAAGGTCTTTGGCCACTATTTTTCTCTTTAAAGTCCACTTAATAGTCTATAAAAAAGCATCAAAGGTTATTTTACTATGAAGATAAACTGTAGAGGGTCAGATGAAATTCTCAAATTCTCATTTACCACTTTTGGGTCAGATAGCAGCAGATAACATGATAATGAGGATAAAAATGGATAAAAATTTATTCTTTCACCAGGACAAACATCCTCTGCAGCATTCTCCTACTGTAATAAACCAGTTTGTTGAAAATCGGCCTTGGAGTTACCGAGAGTAGGTGGAGGGGAAGATAAACAAAAGGCCATTTTATGTTTTGTGGTGAAACGTAGCTATGTGATTGGGGGCTCAGTTTGATCTTTTCTATGGAGCCCCATCTCTTTTCTAAATGCACCGTGTAGCTCCTCATTGCTTATCTTTCCTACGATGTGATGAAGCATGTAATGTGAGCCCCTTCAGCCCTGGTTAATGGATCCTGAAAGAGAAGGGGGTCTGCTCATATTCTGGAGATTAAATTGGCACAGCCCCTGACTGGCACTGACGAGAGCCATTTCGTGTACTATGTACCGTTCATAGGGCAGATATGAGTTGCAGTGATAAAATTGGCTCAGGCTTTATCAGCCCCTGACTGGCATTGCAGAGAGCCATTTTGTGTACTATGTACCATTCATAGGGCAGATACGAGTTGCAGTGATAAAATTGGCTCAGGCTTTATCAGCTCCTGCCTGGCATTGCAGAGAGCCATTCCGTATACTATATACCATTCATAGGGCAGATATGAGCTGCAGTAATAAAATTGGCTAAGGCTTTATCAGCCCCTGACTGGCATTGCAGAGAGCCATTCCGTATACTATATACCATTCATAGGGCAGATACGAGTTGCAGTGATAAAATTGGCTCAGGCTTTATCAGCCCCTGACTGGCATTGCCGAGAGCCATTTCGTGTACTATGTACCATTCACAGGGCAGATATGAGTTGCAGTGATAAAATTGGCTCAGGCTTTATCAGCCCCTGACTGGCATTGCAGAGAGCCATTCCGTATACTATATACCATTCATAGGGCAGATATGAGCTGCAGTAATAAAACTGGCTCAGGCTTTATCAGCCCCTGATTGGCATTGCCGAGAGCCATTTCGTGTACTATGTACCATTCACAGGGCAGATATCAGCTGCTATGATAAAATGTGTCCTGAATGCCTTTATGTTTCCCATGAACAAAGCAAGAAAGTTTTAATTGCAACAAGATTTTGAGAACATACTTGTAATAAAAAATTATATGTGTTCTCCATAATGTCCCCAAGGATGTCAGTGATATAATTGATAGGATGATCATATAATCTCTGTGTGATGATTCACAAGGTCAAGGGAGATGAGTCACTACTTTTAAATAAAAAAAAAAAAAAACAGTTGTCCAATTATCCAGAATTTCATCGGAAAAATGTCCACTTACAGGAAGCATCACTGTGTTTCCAGGGGGACCTGGAATACCATCAGCTCCATTGAGACCAGGTCGTCCTGGAGGACCCTATAAAAGAGTAAGGAGAGATGTCAGTCAAAGCGACGGTACTGAGTAGGACATGTATCTTGTATGGACTTGTTGACAGTGGTACGGCCTGGAGGGCAAATAGGCTACAGATAAAAGAGCTCACAATAGCTCACGTTAAATGACATCACCAGGCAGATTCCTATCTCTCAGCTGAAAGTCATATATCACTAGTTAGATCTCTTATCCTTTCTAAGTCTATAGTATGATTATTGCCATACATGAAATATAGTGAAGTCAGACAGTTCAAATATGGCCTTTGTATTAGAAATAAGGTTATCTCAGGACTTTCCGACATAAAATCCATGACTCAATGCAAGTGGATGACCATTTACACAAACAGAGAGCCATTGGAGCCTTCAGCTGGCCAGAGACAATCCTTTTTTATTATACAGGTCCCTCAAGGATAAATAAATTAGGGGTACTGCTTTGACTGTAATCTGTAGGGAAATGCAGCATCAATCATATGGAAACCAATGACCATGACCATGGAAACCAAAGAAAGTGTATTACATGGCCATGCCAAGTGTCCCTGATCAATAGATACTAATTGTGGAAATGTCAAACCTTTTTCCCAATTATTATTATTATTATTTGTTTTATTATTGATTGGAGGGTGCTGTTCATTCAAGGGGGTTACATACACAACATAAGTCAAACAAGTACAATGATGACAATATGTGACTAACAACAGGTACAGAAGGAGAGAGGTCCCTGCCCGCGAGGGCTTACAATCTACAAGGAAGGGGGAAGGAGACAGAAGATGAGGGGCAGACATGTTTGTGGGGTGTAGTGACAGCGGGGTTATTGTAGGTTATAGGCTCCTGAAGAGATGGGTTTTCAGGTTGCTTTTGAAACTGGCGAAAGTTGGGGAGAGTCTGAGGTGTTGGGGCAGTGAGTTCCAAAGAATGGGGGAAACACGAGCGAAGTCTTGGAGATGGTTATGTGAGGAGCTGATAGGAGGAGAACAGAGAAGAATGTCCTGTGAGGAGCAGAGATTGCGTGAGGGAAGATATCCCAATATCTAGGATCCCAACCTGTGGCCACAGACAACTCACTTAAAAATTCATCTCCTGGATGGATCAGCTGGTTGCCCAGGTTCTGCTTACAGCAAACCAGGCAAGCGGCTGAATTTGTTGGTGGAAAGCAAAATGCTGTATTACATGATGATGAATGGCCATCCATGTAATACAAGGATGATTCCAGATGATGGCCAGAGTGAAAGCTTCTTCTACATAGATGCTCCCTATTTTGTCTAATAGCGGGGAAACCCAAGTGGGAGACCCCTTCTTAGATGTCCTATAGGGCACATGGAGAGGGGTTGTCTTCATGAGACACATGGAGAAGGGTTGTCTTCATGAGACAACCCCTTTAAGTAGAGAAAGGGTAATTTAAACTAATAATATTACGTCTAATTGGGTTATTTGGATCTCCAATAATGGAGCTAAGGGTGCACTATATATCTGATTTTTCTGTTTTCCTTCTGTTTTCTTTTCGTCCACACAGGGGGTTAGGCTGAGGGAAATAAGAACAATTGTACGCCTTATTGAATGCTTCATGGAAGTTACTAAACTGTAAATTAAACTGAAAATTGTATGTGCTCCAACAAAAGAATAATAAAAGTCGTAAAGAAAATAGTTCCAACAATGGAAAGATCTTTTATAGTAACTGGCCAAGTCCAAGTCACAGAGTTGCGATTGTCCATCTATGTATACTGAACTTCTCTCCTAAGGCTCCATTGCTGTGTCTTCTACCTCCTGGCTGCTACTTTTATAAGGCTTATGGCAAACAGGTAAGGATTCCACAGGATGCATAGACATTGTAGAGCTGAATGATGGGCAATGAGGGGCAGTGTACTTAAATGAACCCCATACTGGCCCGTGTAGCAGGTGTCTCGACCCTGAATTCGTTTGTGTGTTGATCTTGAACTTGACCTGTTGTGACCCGGGTTCCTTATTTCTCTTCAGATTCTTGACTGTATCCTGATTTTCTTTGACCATAATGTGAACCCTGGTTTGTCTTTACTATGCTTATGACTTTTCCATGATGCTGTTTTGACTTGTTCTAACTTGGCTTGTTCTACTACACTCACATCTGTTCCACTGTACCACATACTGATTCCTCCTAACCTTCGTTACCAAACTTTGGCCAGTTTTAATATACTTCCTTACCACAATTTTTCAATCTACCTTGCCCAATACTTTCTGATATTGGTTCCTTATGCAGGGAATCAAATACTGAACCAGCTTAGGGCAATTCAACCAACACTATGGTCGTGGAAAAGGGGGGGTCTTTACCCTGATTGTTCTTAAAGGGGTCTTCTCACTACATTGATTCCTCTTACCTCAGTCCTGTTTTCTTTGTTTCATTTTGAATTCAGGGGCGTGTTTACTGGCTTCCACTAGGCTGCAGTAGAAGCCAGGTCTGTAGCTATAGCGACCAGTGCTGGCAGCCTATCAGGATATATTGAACAGGTCTGTAGCTATAGCAACCAGTGCTGGCAGCCTATCAGGAGGGATCAAACAGGTCTGTAGCTATAGGGACCTGAGGAGCTGATGAAGCCCATACCAGAGGAGATACCTCAGAATAGATAGGACACTGTTAATGGACACATATTGCAAAGTGACTTGTTTGGCATGCCTTGAGAAAAGCGTCGGAGGACGCGAAACGGCTGTTGGCTGTGTCTGTGAAATGTGCCGATTCCCTGATTTATTTTTATAATAAAAAGGACTTTGCAGAGGAAAATGGGTGAGTGCCATAAATAGTTTTCTAGAGATTTGGATTTCAATTGTGCTACTTTCTTTTTACTGAGCACCACCCGTCTGTATCGAGCGGACATTCTTCTATACATTATATAAGACTGCAGAAACGTATACCGGTGCCACCTCGTTTTCTCTTGTGAGTGGAGTTTCATAACATATCAGCTGACCATGCAGCGCAACCCGAGCTTGTTTAAAGTAGAGTGGTAATTGTTTACCTTTCTATAAAGCTTTTTGGGTTTGATAGCATGACGCAGATTATATTGTTCTATTCTGAGAGATTGTTGATTAATCTGCTAAGTGTTTGCATTCTGATATGCTGAGGCATAGTGTATTTCTAGTATATCGTATCCAGCCTAGCCTTGCTCTGTATTAAATTGTCTGTGAGTTTGTGTGTTGTCCTTGTGTTTTTATAGTTTTGTCTGTGAGTTTTATCTGTCGTGGTCTCTCTAGTGAGCCTGGGTCCTAGAGCCATTTGCTAGTGTCAAGGTCAGTTGTAGCTTATGGGTCTGTTCAGGGACAGTTAAGGGTCAGTGTTGTTTGGTTTTAGGGTCAGGTCTAGGAAAAGAATTATGGACAGTTATTTAGCTAGGTTCAGTTAGGGTCAGTTGCTGCCAGATTGATGTCACCTCTATCTATGTCTCTGTCGTCATCTGCCTTGCAGTTCTACTACTACATAATCTATTGTTTGCAACTTATACATACTTTGTATAGTTTATCCCAGTGATTGCTGGTTGGCCGCCATTCAGTTCTGTTGTCCAGTCCTGTCGTTCTTGCCAACCAGCATCACACCGGGCTCTGTAATGTCGACGTGCATGATCTTCGAACTGTGACCAAGGGTAATATGATAAAGGAGGAACTATTGTGAAAAGGGTTTGAGGGAGAGTGGAGTAAAAGCTTGTTTTTAAATGGGTTATTTTTATTAAAAGGGAGCGAGTTGGATATAAAATTTTTTTTGGGGGAAAATGGACTGGCTCTGTATATATATTTTTTAAAAAAAGAGAAACAAAACTTTGGGATAAATTTTAAAAAATATAGAGGAGAAACTGAGCACTGTTTTTTTGGGTTATATATAAGGAAGAACGAGCTTGTTATAAGGGTTTTTATTTATAGAGGGGACGGGGCCTTTTTGATTTTTTTGGGGTTATAATGAAAAGGGGAGAAGCGAGTCTGGAAAATTTTAAAGTTAAGGAGAAAAATTGGTCTGTGATTTGGGTTTTTGGGGGGGAAAAAGGGTCTGTGTTTTTATACGGGTTTTATGGAGGGTTTTGAGCAAGTTTGTTTTTAATGGGGTTTTAAAAAGTTAGGGAGGGAGTTAGTCTGTTTTATTTTGGGGTTTTATTTGGGGGAAAAAAATGACTTTTAAAAATGGTTATATGTCGAGGGAAGAATAGCTCTGGGTATTATTATTATAAAAAAACTAGTTTGATAAAATGGGGTTTTTAAAATAGAGGGGGGCCCTAGCTGTTGGTTATGGTTTTGAAAAGAAAACGGCTCGGGAATTTTGGGTTTTAATGAAAAAAAAAGGACCAAAAGGGGTTAATATAAGGAAAACGATTCTTAAAAAAAAGGTAATTGTGAGGAGGGAGCTGGTTGGAATATGGGTATTTATAGAGGGAAAAAGCTACCAAATATATAGGGTTATTGATGAGGGAAGGGCCCTGTAAATGGGGTTAAAAAAATTTAAAAGAACTGAGCTCTTAAATATTGGGGTTTTTTATAAGGAAAAAAAGCTCCTTTTTTTTAAAAAATTATCGGGTTAAAAAAATGATGGGGGGGAGAGAAGTGAGCTTTTTGGTTTCGTTTGAAGCGGAAAACTCTCGGATAAAGGGTTAATTGAAAAAAGGGAGAAGTGAAGCTTTTTATATAAGGGAAGAAAAAGGAAAAAAGGGCTATTTTCTTGATAATAGGGTTTAGAAAAGAGGAAAAACTCTCTGTGTTAAGGTTTTTAATTTTTAAAAAACCGGTTTGAATATATTTTATGATAAGGAAAAGGGACTCTGTTAAAGGGGTTTAAAAGGAAGTTGGAGCTAGCTCTGTGATAATAGGGTTATATGATAAGGGGGGAAACTGACTCTGTGAAATATAGGGAAATGATAGAGGAGAGAGCGAGCTCTGTAAAAAGGGGTTTAATTGAGGAGGGGGGACTAACTTTGTGATAATGTTATATGTTAGAGGAAAGCAAGCTCTTTTATATATAGGGTTATATGAAAGGGAGAGAACTGAGTTGGAATATAGGGTTATATAAAAGGAGGAAGTGAGCCTGTGATATATGGGGGTTATATGATAGGGGGAGGAAAAACTACTCGGATATATGGGTTTTTAAAAGATAGAGGAGGAATGACTCTGTGTAAAAAGGGGTTATATGATGGGGGAGGGACTAAGCTCTGTGATATATAGGGTTATATATGGAAAATGGAGCTGACTTGTGTTTAAAAGGTTATTAAGAGGAAAAGTGAGCTCTGGGGATAATAGGTTATATGATAGAGGGGGGAAAGCGATCTTATTATAGGTATATGATAAGGGGAAGCTGAGTTGTGATAAAGGGGTTATATATGGAGGAAAGCTGAGCCTGTATTATAGGGTTTTATGATAGAGGGAAAGCTGAGCTCTGTTAAATGGGGTTTTAAAAGAGGGAGAAAGAGCTTTTGTGATTATAGGGTTATATGATGAGGAGTAAGCTGAGCTCTGTGATATACGGGTTAATATGGGGGGGGAGCTAAGCTCGGGAAAAATATAGGGTTATATGATAGAGGGAAAGGAGCGACTCGTGATAAGGGGTTATATGAAGGGGGAAAGGGACTGAGCCTGTTTTATAAGGGTTTATGATAGAGGAGAAAGCGAGCTCGGGAATATATGGTTAAATGATAAGGAGGGGAAGCTGAGCTCTGTATTATAGGTTATATAAATTAAGGAGTAACTGAGCTTTGATTTTGGGGTTTTAATGAAGAGGAAGGAGAGTCTGTGAAAAATAGGGGTTATTGATAGAGGAGAAAATGGCTCTGGGGGAAAATAGGGTTAATTATAGAGGAGAAGCTGAACTCTGGTATATGGGTTTTTTATATAGGGAGAAAAAGCTGGTCTGTGATTATGGGGTAATATGTAGAGGAGAGAAGCTGAGCTCTGTGATATATAGGGTTATATAAAAATTTTAAAATTTGAACCATACCCAGTTCCCCTCTTGATTTCCACTTCCCCGCGCTCTTTGGTCCAAATTCTCTTCCTTTTGTCATATCTTCATCTTGTACGTTGATCTCAGTCGTCTTCTTTTTTTCGCTTCCTCCCAGTCACATATTCCTCTGTAATATCCTATATAGGGACAACCAAAGGAGGGCTCAGCACTTGTCACCAACTCTCATGATCTGGGCCAGTTACCCTTAGTCTTGTTTGCTAACACTGCATTGTTTTAAAATTTAAGGAGGAAAACCCAAGGCTGAAAAAGAGGCAAAAGGAAAAAACTTTTTTTAGGTAAGGGCTGAAATCCTGATGGATCTTAAGTATTCAAAAATTGTAAAAAAAAAAAATTCAAAAACTGTACAAAAAAAAAACTAACCCCAATGTCTTCTGGGTGCACATATAGATAGTGTACAGGTATAGGTAGGGTACTCACCCCATAGTCAGTAGCATTGATGCTCACAGTCACGGTGGATACTGTGATGTCTTCATCGGGAGAAGGAGTATAGTAATAATCCGGGAACTCGTACTCCGATAGAATGGGGTCTTCTGTTGAATGCACCTTCGGTCTTGTCTCTGTCTTTGGTGATTTAATACACGTAAGTTAGTTTTCTTCATTAAATGTAGTGAAAGCTGGGCTATGTCAGAAAGGTCTCCATGAGGGCATCTCCGAGTAATGTCCTATACACCTTTTATTCTATGGGCAACAACATCTGGGCACCGCAAACACTGACTGAGGAAGGCAAATGTTCTCCACTTGTATCCTGTATCGTATCATAGAAGACAACTTTAAAGGGGTCGTCTCACCATGCTGTTTCACAGAGCCATAGCCAGCTTCAGGTTCACACTTGCTGGTCAGACTGTGGATGGTTCTATAGCAGCGATTGTTATATCATCTCTGCTATTCCTAGCTATTTCTGTTATAGGGATTTAAGTTCAGTAGGTTTATAATCTGTATCATGCAAAGCTACAAAGCTCTAAGGGTTAAAGCTTGTCATTAACTTAGGTAAATCAGCTCCTGTGCTAGAGATAAAACTCAGCAGTGAGTGACTCACCATGGCAGCTTAGAGAAATCAGATAAAAGAAAGAGCAGGGAGATGGTTTAGAAACAGAGAAAACTTTGTACATAGCATAGATTTTTTTATTATGAACAAAACAAAACAAAACAGCAATGTATTTTAAAAGCTTCATTCCTTTCCCCTCATAAAAAGCTAGTCAATGTGGTGAGAAAACCTCTTTAATTTTTTCAGTGAGGAGCCCCACCCAACTATAAGAGCCTATCCCTTCGCACACAGTAGGATTGCTATTCAACCATACTCAGTAAAATCAACTTCCCAAAAAAAAAAAAAAATTGCCTTATGTAAAGGTTGAGGGAAAGGTTAAAAACTGGCAACTTCTTGACCAGTTGTCACCTCCCTCCTACCACATAACAGTAGAAATTAGAGAAGTATCTGATAATAGTGTTATGTGTCAGTGCTTGGGCCTTTAAAAAAAGGGGCTATTTTTCCTATGTTGTGGAAACATCTGGCATGGGTTTGCCCCTACAGTAGCATCAACCTGGACTGCTGCTAAATGTCAAATATATGACTCAGTTAGGACTTCAGATTTGCTTTTTTTGGTGCTTGGGTCACATTGTTCCATAATTTCAGTAGAAAATACATCTCCACGCTTCAAAGCCAAGAAAGGAAGGTCAAATTTCCCCCCCACTGAGAGACCATGGAGGGAAACCCCTTGAGTTCATCTATTCCATCATGCGCTTCTTGCTTTGTTCCTCTGTTGATTTTTACTATGGTTACTTTATTTTTACATTTCTAATTTGTCATTGCAACAGATTTTTATAGCAATGGAAAAAATTGCACCGGTCAATTGTTGCCAAGGTACCCAGAGATCCCATGCGGAGATGCCCATGGTTCTTTCCTTTGCTGAAATGACCCAGCCTAGAAAACGAGGCACAGACACATTAATGGATGTCATGACTGATGAGATGAGATGAGATGGATTTTGGCGAATAACACAGGAATTCTCATGCTTTTTTTTGGATAGTTAGTGCCAGGATGACAGGGTGGAAAACAGATGTCAAATGATGTGAAAAAGCAACATTATAAATCTAATTTGGCGTATTAATAAACAATAAGCTCCTCAGTATTAGTTGGCTTATTCGTAACTACTCTTCAAAAATGACTTACGTCTCGTGACTTCATGAACATTTTTTACTTTTCATGTTCACTCCTGACCTGCAGAACCACACACAACCTATAGAAAAGACTAGCACTGTTCCCTACCCTTCCCAATTCAATGAAATTAGAAATCCAGTCAATGCTAATCTCTCTAGATTAGCATTGACTGGACTTCTGGACTTAGTTGTACCCTTTTAATATCTGGGGTAGCATTTGTTAAGGGACAGGTAAATTGTTGTACCCATCCCCTCAATTTCATTTAGCTGCTCCAAAATAACTCTTCAAAATGACCTTCAGCTAATGACTTCATGAACATTTTCTTAAATAGGATTGACCTACAATACCCAACACAACATGGACTAGGGTGGCACTGTTTCTAACCCTGTCCAACTCCATGAAATTATAGCATTTGACAGATGTCCAGTCAACTCTAATTTAGAGGTCTTAGTTGTACCCCTTAAGTATCTTGGGTAGTGTTTGCTATGGGGCAGGTAAATTGTTGTACCCATCCCCCAATTCCATTTGGCTGCTCTAAAATAACTCAAATGATGTCTAGTGACTTCAAGAACATTCTCTTAAATACCAAACACAACATGGATTAGGGTGGCATAGTCCATGGAAAAAAGAATATATTCCAAATCTGAACAACCCCAGCAAATTATGGCATTGAGCAGAAGCCCTTAACAACAAGTTCCTAAAAGGTTTGACTGAAGCCTCTAAAAACTGTTTTTAGAAAAAAAAAAAAATTCTAATTTTGGACAAGCCAACAAACTAGGACACCTAACAACACTGTCCAAGAGGGTTTGGTTGAACCTCCTAAAATCCCAGACAGTGTTTCCATCAGGATGGAATATTGCAGTGCTCCTCTCCTTGATGGCTCTCCTTGGCCACTATTCGAGGCTCTCCGTTTCCTGTCCCCATAACTCATAGGGCAAGGAACAGTCATGTATACTCATTGGTTCATACAGAAACCTTTACTGGTGACAACGCTCTTTTGACCACTTTAGGAGGGAATAAGATTCTTCTCTAGACAACCACTGATTGACGCTTGGCTTGACTTGCTCTTGGCAAGGCCAATGTAGATTTGATGGATTTATAGAGACAATTCCAGCCTAAAGTTTTTCATGCTTAAGGTTATGATCTGCACCAAATCCAGTGAAGGCACATCCGTGAGCGTATAGGTTCTGCCTATAGGCCCTGATTGTATATGGTGCAAAACAAAAAGTTGACCCTAGAAGAAACAATACTCCATGATCCTAAGTTCTAGATAGACAGTAAGTTTAATTTAATGGTGCTGCCTCCATAACCCAGCAGGTGCTCAACCCTTCTATAGCATTCAAAACTCTACTTTTTAGAGCAGATGATAATGTTAGTGATGGATGAGATGACAAATGGACGATATTTTGATAGCTATTTAGCTATTAATGATTAATGTAAGCCATGGTCATGATGCCAGGTCATATAACGTGCTGACCTCAGACAATGACTAAGCAGGTAGGCACTAGAGTGGCACTTTGGGAAGGGAGGGTGGTTACCATGAGGACCGTGACTGCCTGAGTGACGGCTGAGGTAGTGATTCCTTCTGTCGGACTTATGACAGTGCTGTGCAACTGTGTTGTGTACTCTGTTACAGACTTTTTGTTCTTCTTTTTGCCCTTTCTATCCTTCTTTTTACCTTTTCTGTTCTTTTTGTTCTTTCGAGGGGGAGAGCTGGTGGCATTCTGTGGAGCCAAGAGAGGCATTAACAAAACAAAAAACAATGTGTATTTGAGGTTACCAGAAGGAGTCAGGAGTTTATGTTATGGGTTCAGCATTTTCATTGGTGTACAAGACTGGGGGATATACACCCCATCATCCAATAGAAAGTCCTAAGAAGAAAAATGTCAAGATTATATGGGGTAATGAGCTGAGATACATGGACAGGATATATGGATGGGCCATTTGGTCTTTCGAGCACTGCTGTGCCTACACCACAAAATAAGCCTTACCCTGAAACCACTCAGGATGGTCCCTGGTCGTTAAAATGTACTATCATGTCTTTCTCCTACATCAACAGGTACCGTAATCAACCTACTTTTCAACTCCTGAACACTTGTCACTAGAAAACATATCTAAACATTAATCTCTTATCCATGCTCACCAAATAGCCTTCCTAGCTGGATGCCAACCTACAGTGCCTTGCGAAAGTATTCGGCCCCCTTGAACCTTTCAACCTTTTGCCACATTTCAGGCTTCAAACAAAGATATAAAATTTAAATTTTTTTTGTGAAGAACCAACAACAAGTGGGACACAATTGTGAAGTGGAACGAAATTTATTGGATATTTTAAACTTTTGTAAAAAAAAACAAAACTGAAAAGTGGGGCGTACAAAATTATTCGGCCCCTTTACTTTCAGTGCGGCAAACTCACTCCAGAAGTTCAATGAGGATCTCTGAATGATCCAATGTTGTCCTAAATAACTGATGATGATAAATATAATCCACCTGTTTGTAATCAAGTCACCGTTATAAATGCACCTGCTCGTGATAGTCTCCAGGTTCTGTTTAAAGCGCAGAGAGCATCATGAAGCCCAAAGGGAAACCCACACCAGTCGGGTTTCCTTGATACTGTTGTGGAGAAGTTTAAAGCTGGATTTGTATACAAAAAGATTTCCCAAACTTAAACATCCGTAGGAGCCCTGTACAAGCGATCATATTGAAATGGAAGGAGTATCAGACCAATGCAAATCTACCAAGACCCGGCCTCCTCAAACATTTCATCTCAACAGAGAAAAAACTGATCAGAGATGCAGCCAAGAGGCCCATGATCACTCTGGATGAACTGCAGAGATCTACAGCTGAGGTGGGAAGTCAGTCCATAGGACAACAATCAGTCGTACACTGCACAAATCTGGCCTTTATGGAAGAGTGGCAAGAAAAAAAACAATTTCTCAAAGATATCCAGAAAAAGTCTGGTTTAAAGTTTGCCACAAGCCACCTGGGAGACACCAAACATGTGGAAGAAGGGGCCGTCTGGGAGACACCAAACAGGTGGAAGAAGGGGACGTCTGGGAGACACCAAACATGTGGAAGAAGGGACCGCCTGGGAGACACCAAACCTGTGGAAGAAGGGGCACTGCTCATAAGAAACAAAAATCCAACTTTTTGGACACAATGCAAAACGATATGTTTAGTGTAAAAACAACACAGCTCATCCCCCTGAACACACCATCCCCACTGTCACACATGGTGGGGGCAGCATCATGGTTTGGGATTTTCTTCAGCAGGGACAGGGAAGATGGTGAAAATTGATGGGAAGATGGATAGAGCCAAATACAGGACCATTCTGGAAGAAAACCTGTTGGAGTCTGCAAAAAGAGCTGAGACTGGACGGAGAAATTTTTCTTCCAACAAGACAAGGATCCCAAACATAAAGCAAAATCAACAATGGAAGGTTCACAAATAACCGTCCCAGGTGTTAGAATGGCCAAGTCACAGTCCAGACCTGAATCCAATGGAGAATCTGTGGAAAGAGCTGGAAAAATGCCCGTTCACAAACGCTCTCCATCCATCCCCACTGAGCTCCAGCTGTTTACAAACGCTCTCCATCCAACCTCACGAGCTCCACTGTTCACAAACCTCTCCATCCAACCTCACTGAGCTCCAGCTGTTCACAAACCTCTCCATCCAACCTCACTGAGCTCCACGTTCACAAACCTCTCCATCCAACCTCACTGAGCTCCACTGCTCACAAAAGCTCTCCATCCAACCTCACTGAGCCTCCAGCTGTTCACAAACGCTCTCCATCCAACCTCACTGAGCTCCAGCTGTTCACAAACACTCTCCATCCAACCTCACTGAGCTCCAGCTGCTCACAAACGCCCCTCCATCCCCAACCTCACTGAGCTCCAGCTGGTCACAAATGCTCTCCATCCAACCTCACTGAGCGCCAGCTGTTCACAAACGTTCCCCCATCCAACCTCACTGACTCCAGCTGTTCACAAACGCCTCCATCCAACTCACGAGCTCCACTGCCACAAACCTCCCACCACCCACTGAGCTCCAGCTGCTACAAACGCCTCCATCCAACCTCACTGAGCTCCACGCTCACAAACGCTCTCCATCCAACCTCACCGAGCTCCAGCTGCTCACAAACGCTCTCCATTCAACCTCACTAGCTCCAGCGTTCACAAAAACTTCTCCATCCAAACCTCACTGAGCTCCAGCTGCTCAAAAACGCTCCATCCAACCTCACTGAGCTCCAGGTGCTCACAAACGTTCTCCATCCAACCTCACTGAGCTCCAGCTGCTCACAAACGCTCTCCATCCAACCTCACTGAGCTCCAGCTGTGGCCAAGGAAGAATGGGCAAGAATTTCAGTCTCTCGATGTGCAAAACTGATAGAGATAAACCCCAAGAGACTTGCAGCTGTAATCGCAGCAAAAGGTGGCGCTACAAAGTACTAACTTAAGGGGGCCGAATAATTTTGCACGCCCCACTTTTCAGTTTTTTACAAGAGTTTAAAACATCCAATAAATTTCGTTCCACTTCACAATTGTGTCCCACTTGTTGTTGATTCTTTCACCAAAAAATTAAATTTTATATCTTTATGTTTGAAGCCTGAAATGTGGCAAAAGGATGAAAAGTTCAAGTGGGCCGAATACTTTTGCAGGGAACTGTATCTACTGTCCTCTCTCAGTAGAAACTACATACAAATTAATACCCACCTATTCTTCTCTCTGGTCATCGGGTAAGCTCCTTACCTTCACAGGACACTACATAATCTTCTACCCCTGATAGACACCAGATGATTTATCTACCCTTCTTCCCCCTACACAGAGGTTACATCAACTACCGTTACCCCACTGGACGTAAGCCAACATACTTACCCCCTGCCCATATGGACTACAATGCCACTAAGAGTATCACAATTAAGATAGGTCATAAGGGTTCTCTGTGCCTTTTAGCCTGGACTTGTTATTTGGAGTAAAACAAATCACTGACTGGTGAAAAGCATGGTCGAGGAATAGCTCTACATTACTTTTGGCATTGAATATTCCCTAGCGGATGTTTAATAATGTGTTAAGCTGAGAACGACAAAAACTTCTCTCTTTGGGAGTGATGCCCAGCAGGTGCACAGAGAGATAGCGCAACATTGGTGGAATGTGAAGGATGTGGACCCTCTCCATGTGCTGGGCACGAGTTAAACCATACATTAGTCAACCCTATATTTCAATTTTAATACGATTTATAATAATTGTCACAAAATCCCATAGTGGTATAAAATATCACTCAAGTTAAAACACCCTGTTAGGGCACTTTGGGTTGTGAGGTGGGTCACTCATATGTAGACTACTTCAATTAGCCCGTGAACAGAGAAGTAACAAAAAGTCTCTCTCTCTGGAGGACCCAACATTTCTATGACATGGCAACCTACTGACTATGTGGCAATGCATTATGTAAGGCTTTCTATCCCCTGTAGTGGCACTATAGGGAAATGTAAAATACTTCCAAAAACACCAAACACCATTATGGTTTGGGCTCTTCTTCAGCAGGGACAGGGAAGATGGTTAAAATTGATGGGAAGATGTATGGAGCCAAATACAGGACCATTCTGGAAGAAAACCTGTGGAGTCTGCAAAAGGCCAAAAGACTGGACGGAGATTTATCTTCCAACAAGACAATGACCCCAAACATAAAGGAAATCTACAATGGAAAGGGTTCCCAAATAACCGTCTCCAGGTGTTAGAATGCCAAGTCCACAGTCCAGAGCTGAATCCAATCGAGAATCTGTGGAAAGAGCTGAAAACCTGCTTTCACAAACTCTCCCATCCAACCTCACTGAGCTCCAGCGTTCACAAACGCTCTCCCATCCAACCTCACTGAGCTCCAGCTGCTCACAAACGCTCTCCATCCAACCCATTTGAGCTCCAGCTTTCACAAACGCTCTCCATCCAACCCACTGAGCTCCAGCTGCTCACAAACGCTCTCCATCCAACCTCACTGAGCTCCAGCTGTCACAAACGCTCTCCATCCAAAACCTCACTGAGCTCCACTGCTCACAAACGCTCTCCCATCCAACCTCACTGAGCTCCACTGTCACAAACGCTCTCCATCCAACCTCACTGACCTCCAGCTGTTTCACAAACGCTCTCCATCCACCTCACTGGAGCTCCAGCTGCTCACAAACGCTCTCCATCCAACCTCACTGAGCTCCAGCTGTTCACAAACGCTCTCCATCCCAACCTCACTTGAGCTCCAGCTGCTCACAAACCGCTCTCCATCCAATCTCACTGGGGCTCCACTTTTCCCAACAAACGCCCTCTCCATCCAACCTCACTGAGTCCAGCTTTTCACAAACGCTCTCCATCCAACCTCACTGACTCCAGCTGCTCACAAACGCTCTCCATCCAACCTCACTGAGCTCCAGCTGTTCACAAACGCTCTCCATCCAACCTCCCCTGAGCTCCAGCTGTTTCACAAACGCCTCCATGCCAACCTCACTGAGCTCCACCCTGTTCACAAATGCTCTCCATCCAACCTCACTGAGCTCCAGCTGTGCGCCAAGGAAGAATGGGCAAGAATTTCAGGGGTGACTCATATGTAGCCTACTTCAATTAGCCCGAGAACAGAGCAGTAACAAAAAGTCTCTCTCTCTGGAGGACCCAACATGTCTGTGACATGGACAACCTACTGACTCTGTGGCAATGCATTATGTAAGGCTTGCTATCCTCTGTAGTGGCCCTGTAGGGACATGTAAAATACTTCCAAAAACACCAAACACCTACCGGAAAGTAAGACTCAATGTTATACCTTATTGAATAGAAATAAAAATAATAACAAAAAGATACTGTTGTACTAAACCTCTCAAGCTGTATACATGATTGTAATGATATCAGAATAAAAGCGAATATAGCTTATTCTATGTTCAATAAATAACCCAAAATAGGATAATAAATACCATAATATTTTCTTTTTTTTTGTAATGTAGGATATGTTGGTTTTTATTGCCTTATTTTGGGTTATTTATTGAACAACATTAATTAGGCTACTCTTGATTTTATTCTGATATCATTACAATCATGTATACAGCTTTATATACACCTTAAGAGGCTTAGTACCACAGTATCTTTTCTTTATTATTTATTTTATTTTAGCTTTTCAAATATTTCCATATCTCAACTAGATCTATTAGCCCACAAATATAAGTGCCTTAGCGTTTCATACTGTCATCCAAAACTATGGTGGCAGTATTTCGGTTACAAACCGACACAGGACACGCCAAGGCATAAATACAGTGGTGGCCATAAGTATTGGCAACCCTGCAATTGTGTCAGATAATACTCAGTTTCTTCCTGAAAATGATTGCAATCACAAATTCTTTGGTATTAATATATTCATTTATTTTGCTTGCAATGAAAAAACACAAAACAGAATGAAACAAAAATCAAAAAATTGATCATTTCACCAATAACTTCAAAAATGGGCCGGACAAAAGTATTGCCACCCTCAGCCTAATACTTGGTAGCACAACCTTTAGCCAAAATAACTGCGAACAACCGCTTCCGGTAACCATCAATGAGTTTCTTACAATGCTCTGCTGGAATTTTAGACCATTCTTTGGCAAACTGCTCCAGGTCCCTGAGATATGAAGGGCGCCTTCTGCCATTTTGAGATCTCTCCACAGGTGTTCTATGGGATTCAGGTCTGGACTCATTGCTGCCACTTTAGAAGTCTCCAGTGCTTTCTCTCAAACCATTTTCTAGTGCTTTTTGAAGTGTGTTTTGGGTCATTGTCCTGCTGGAAGACCCATGACCTCTGAGGGAGACCCAGCTTTCTCACACTGGGCCCTACATTATGCTGCAAAATGTGTTGGTAGTCTTCAGACTTCATAATGCCATGCACACGGTCAAGCAGTCCAGTGCCAGACGCAGCAAAGCAACCCCAAAACATCAGGGAACCTCCGCCATGTTTGACTGTAGGGACCGTGTTCTTTTCTTTGAATGCCTCTTTTTTTTCCCTATAAACTCTATGTTGATGCCTTTTCCCAAAAACCTCTACTTTTGTCTCATCTGACCAGAGAACATTCTTCCAAAACGTTTTAGGCTTTCTCAGGTAAGTTTTGGCAAACTCCAGCCTGGCTTTTTTATGTCTCGGGTAAGAAGTGGGGTCTTCCTGGTTATCCTACCATACAGTCCCTTTTCATTCAGACACCGACGGATAGTACGGGTTCACACTGTTGTACCCTCGGACTGCAGGGCAGCTTGAACTTGTTTGGATGTTAGTCGAGGTTCTTTATCCACCATCCGCACAATCTTGCGTTGAAATCTCTTGTCAATTTTTCTTTTCCGTCCACATCTAGGGAGGTTAGCCACAGTGCCATGGGCTTGACGTCTAGGGAGGTTAGCCACAGTGCCATAGGAAGGTCAGCCACCGTGCCATAGGGAGGTTAGCCACAGTGCCATGGGCTTTACACTTCTGGATGACACTGCGCACGGTAGACACAGGAACATTCAGGTCTTTGGAGATGGACTTGTAGCCTTGAGATTGCTCAGGCTTCCTCACAATTTGGATTCTCAAGTCCTCAGACAGTTCTTTGGTCTTCTTTCTTTTCTCCATGCTCAATGTGGTCACACAAGGACACAGGACAGAGGTTGAGTCAATTTTAATCCATGTCAACTGGCTGCAAGTGTGATTTAGTTATTGCCAACACCTGTTAGGTGCCACAGGTAAGTTACAGGTGCTGTTAATTACACAAATTAGAGAAGCATCACATGATTTTTCAAACAGTGCCAATACTTTTGTCCACCCCCTTTTTTATGTTTGGTGTGGAATTATATCCAGTTTGGCTTTATGACAATTCTTTTTGTGGTTTTCCATTGAAGACAAATTAAATGAAAATAATAATACCAAAGAATTTGTGATTGCAATCATTTTCAGGAAGAAACTGAGTATTATCTGACAGAATTGCAGGGGTGCCAATACTTTTGGCCACCACTGTATGTCTATATATATATATGTATACAGTACATACATACATACATACACAAACACACCTGGCAGTTTGTGACTTGCCTTGTCTGTGGTTGGTATTCTTAAATTTAAATACTTGCTGCCCGGTTCCCTTTCAGGTCACAGGCGGTCGCTGGTGGCCCCAGTAATGATCTCTATACTCTATATATCCCTTATACTACTGCATTTTACATAATGTGTAGTCCTGATTCTCAATTTATACATTTTATATCAACTAAAAGTTAAGTTTTAGTTGTTTCCATATTCAAGGTTATACATTTTCTTGGCAGTGAGATTTGTTGGAAACCCTCATACATTATCCCGTTTTTTCTGGGATTTAGGCTTTAGCGTCCCAGTAGTGGGACAATCTGAGAAATATTCATTTTTTTCTAACTAAAAAAAGAGAACAATTCCTTTAAAACCTTCTTTCCTATTTATTCTGTGGTTGGCAGCCCCCTCCAAGCACCCCAAAAGCTTCATGAGCCCAATGTTGAAGTTAACAACCTCAGATATTAAGCAGGATGAATTTGGTCAATGGGTGTAAGTAATTAAAGGGGAACACCAAGATGCTTCTTAGTAGAACTCAGTTTCCATAGAACATGTGCAACAATAACGATAACCTTATTTTTGGGGGTATTAAAAAGTTTATAAATACAGACAGTCCCCGACTTACACCGTTCTGACTTGCATCTGTCCCCTAGTTACAAACGGAGACTTATGGGGCATGCTGGCACTTGTAGTTCCATGTTCCACAGCAGAGTGTAGCTGTGTAACGACAAGTTCCAGCATGCCACAGAAACACATGAGGTGAAAATGAAGTGAAATCTTCTTAACAGGGGCACAGACAGCAAACAAATGTAAAAACCCTTCCCTGCACTATCCAAAACTAAAAACAACTTTTTGTACCGGAGTTACATGTAATAAATATACCAGTTCCGACGTACATACAAATTCAACTTAAAGGGAACCTGTCACATAGGTTATGCCCCCCTTGCTGAGGGCAGCACAAGGTAGTGTCAGACCTGCTGTTTCCAGCGCTGTGTCCCTTATTCTGTAAGATGCTGGAGTTTTAGAGTATTTAATGCTCAAATCTTATTCATGAGCACCACCAAAGGATAGCCCCACCCACTGACAGTTATTCACATGTTTCTACCTATTCAAAGTAATAGGTTTGTCAGTTGAGGTGGGCGGGGCTAGCCTCCGATTGGCCGGGTTTGAAAAAAACTGACTCTTTGAAGGACTCTTCGAATGACTCTTCTGGCTAAAAACTGCAGATTTGAGCATTAAATACACGAAAACTGCTGCATCTTACAGAATAAGGGACACAGCACTGGAAACAGCAGGTCTGACACTGGCTTGTTCTGTCCTCAGCAAGGGGGGCACAACCTATGTGACAGGTTCTCTTTAAGAACAAACCTATAGTCCCCATCCCATACGTAACCCGGGGACTGCCTGTATTTGGCAGTGGAAAACAGCTCTATATGCACTGACTTCTAGTTAGTCTCGGGTGGGCTTGTGCTAATACACAGCAGCCAATCTGAACAAGCAGAGCTTGGTGAAATAAAGAGCCAGGACAAAAACGAGCAGAGAGCAGACTATGCCTCACCAGAAGAAGGGGTTTATGGCTCCCATAGGCTTCAACAGACTGTGGCGCTAAGCTGCTGCACTGTTAATAGCTCTAGTTCAGTGCTTGATCCTTTGAGGTAATAAGACTCCTTCCTATCCAGTAACATCAGATACTGACCCATCATAATATAACCCTAAACTGACCCCCTGTTCTGTTCACTTTTTATGTGACCAGACATTTATTTACTGCAAAAATTCTTGCCCTCTTTCTTTTCCCTACCTCGGCGCCTCATGATTTCTATTCCCACGGCACCATGTTTGTGTAAATGTCCAAATTTATCCAAAAGTCCGAACACTTTACTAAATATTATAGAGCATGGAAATAAAAATAATAGAAGCCTCTGTATCTTTAGTATCTTAAATCTCGGCCAAATGTTGTATTTTCTTTATTGGAAATTTCCGGCCCTTCCAAGAGGTTTATTAAATACTAGTAAATACTCCGTCCCAGGACTTTAATAAAAAATACATCCACTTAAAGGGGTTTTGCAATGATCTAATGTTGACGTGGGATCCTCCAAAATGGGTATTTAATCACTTTTCTAAATATATGTCATTAAAAAAGTGAAGCTTGTGAGATCTACAGCCTTCCTTACATGCCCTTAGTTTCCTGACAGTTTAAATTAGACATGACCAGGAGCTGACAGGAGCTGATCTGGCCGCGCTTTCTTGCGTTAATTTCACTTCTTATCTGATGGCAGGGAACATGAACGAGCTTTGAAGGGACTGGGGAGATAAGATCCTGTGTCTTTTTTATAGATAATCCACTGGTTGTTATGTAATTATTTGCGTAAACATGCAGATGCCCCCTGGCTCCCCGCCCAGCCCACCACCACCCCCCCCCCCCTCATCAGTTTGTCAACAAATGAAAGAACGCTGCCTGCTCGGAGCTTATCTTCACTCCTGTGCACAATACAGTTATCCTCTGTGGATTAGCCAAACAATGTTTACTCAACTACAGAGACTATCAGGAATGTGCATGGGAGGTGGTTCAATGACATCACAGAGGAGGTACTTGTTTTTTTGAACACAGAAACACAAGGTCCCTTTTTTCAAGCCTCAAGAGTGGAGTATCAGCCTGTTAGGTAAGGAACTTACTTCTTGGCAAAACCCCTTTAAGGGCAGAGTTCTTGTGTCAGACCAACAACTGCAACCTATATATATATATGAATATTCATCTGCTAGACTGCTGAGTGCAGGGCACAGTGGAGTGAGTTTGGATGAGTTGAATTTCTTCTCCTCCTCCCTCTGCTTGGTCCTGCCCAAATTCCTGTAAAGTGCTTCAATTGTGGGTGTAGTTAGATATGCTTTCCACTATACTGGTGAATAGGTGGCCCAGCATCGCTCTCCCTCCCCCCCTACTCCTGGCTGGTGAGTGCAGGCCACAGTGTTCTCTACAGCATGAACAAGTAGGTGTCAAGTTCCCCTCTATTAGCCCACATATATAAGTGCCTTAGCGTCTCATACTGTCATCCAACTATAATATAATATAATATATATATAATAATATAATATATATATAATATATATATACACATACATATATATAATATATAATATAATATAATATATATAATATATTATATATAATAATATATATATATATATATATGCCTTAGCGTGTCCTGTGTCAGTTTGTAGCTGAAATACAGCCGCCATATGGTTGGATGACAGTATGAGAAGCTAAGGCACTTACAGTCATATGAAAAAGTTTGGGCACCCCTATTAATCTTAATCATTTTTAGTTCTAAATATTTGGGTGTTTGCAACAGCCATTTCAATTTGATAAATCTAATAACTGATGGACACAGTAATATTTCCGGATTGAAATGAGGTTTATTGTACTAACACAAAATGTGCAATATTAGTTATTAGATATATCAAATTGAAATGGCTGTTGCAAACACCCAAATATTTAGAACTAAAAATGTTTAAGATTAATAGGGGTGCCCAAACTTTTTCATATGACTGTATATATGTGGGCTAATAGAGGGGAACTTGACACCTACTTGTTTATATTGCATCTATTACCTGAAAATTCTCTGGTAGGGAACTATTCAAGGAGTTCTATTAACCAGACCCCCCTATAAGATGTACATATTTTGGCTACAAACTGACACAGGACATGCTAAGGCCTTATATATATATATGTCCGTGTGTGTGCCTTAGCATGTCCTGTGTCAGTTTGTAGCCAAAATATGTACATCTTAAAGGGGGGTCTGGTTAATAGAACTCCTTGAATAGTTCCCTAGCAGAGAATCTTTAGGTAATAGATAGGAGCCCTCCAATCATGATCCCTGGATTAGATTGAGTTTAGATATGGAAACATTTGCTTTCTCTTTCTAAAGGGTATTGCTCACTGGATTCCTCCACCCGCTAAGTATCAGCGCTCCTTTCTTCCCAGAACTAGCTTATTATCAGAAAAGAAAAGGGTTGCCCAATGGTGTCTACTGGTAAAACTATTGTGTTACCAAGTAATGACCCAATTGTTCATGCTGATGGTTTGGAAATGGTGGTTGGCAAATGACAAATTTTTGGGGGTCCTCTACTCTAGATAATATCGTTAGTTACAATGGTGTCCAATGATCAACTGTGGGAACGTGGCAAAATAGTTCTACAGTGCCTCCGCTGGGGAAATGAAGCATTACACAGTTCCTAATTAAATAAATAGGCTGTCCATGCACGAACGCACCAGGTCCTCCAGAGTATAACACAAAGGAGGATGATTACCGGGTATCCTAACGATCAGCCGTAGTCTGTGGAGGAATTGACAGCGAATGTTTCATTCCCCTGCAGCTTTACCACAGGCTAAGTGGAGTATGACACAGGGCCTACTGAAATGAAAAGGCTGATTATCTAATGCATGGACCTGCTGTGAAATCCAGTGTAAACTCTAGAGTAATAGATGAGAGCAGAGGTGTTAACTTAAAGCTGGACCCCAATGCTAAATCTACAAAAGAGTTCCCACCTGCCATGGACATTTATAATATTGGTGACTTTTAACGTGGTAGTAGTGACTTTGGGCCCCCACAGGCTCCAGGGCTTGGTAGGAATTGGTACGTCTATACCCTCTCTAGACCCCCTTCCTCTTAACCTAGAAGTCCCTAAAGAATTGGGGGAAGAGAGTTGAACTCTCCAGGGTCATCTACTGGATGTGGCATTCTTCAAGTCACATCTGATCTGACTCATTAAACATTGCAGTGTGACAAGGAGTCGAACCAAGCCAATTTGTCCATATGCATACAGTTGCTTTGGGGTGTTTGCCCCTCATCAGTGCAGAACAGAACTTACTGGCTTGCTAGGTGACAGGCATTGAGAGTGATCGGACCTCTAAGCCTTGATAAAGCCAGGTTAGCTGGCGAAACATGTCGGCGAGGTCAGGCATGTCGTTTTAAATTGTGATCTCTCATCTCTGTCTACAAGTGTCACCTGCTGCAGACGGTGTCACAAGGGGGCATTATTTGTTCTGTGTCTATGAGATTAGGGACGACTGCCCAAGTAGTTGGCTTGGGATCCCTTACTGAAGCTAGTACTTTGCTAGAGATATAAGGCTCTCCTGTTAATAGGTGGGGTTCCACCAGACTTGATGATAGAAAGGGTTAAATGATGAGGATAGAGATCAGGTTTTTAAATAGTGTGTATAGAGGTTAAGAGTTAGATATAATAAAAGTTACGTTTTAGTGTTAATAGATAGAGAACTGATAGAGTTTAAGTTTGCCTATGGCAAAATAGTAAATATAGTGATCAAAAGTCACTCTTAGTTCTCTTGCGAGATTCCCAATTTTTTGGAGATTATGAGGCATTGAGTGTGGCTCAGAAGGAGTAATGTAACTCATTGGGGAGAAGCATCATGTTGGTGAGTGGGGATTTATCGCCTTTTACACTCAACTAGGTATTTGAATATTTCAAAAGGCTTATGGGAAGAGAGCTGAACTCTCCAGCGCTATTTGTTGGATGTAGCAATACTCATTAGATGGCGCTGAAGAGTTCAAATCTCTACCCATAAGCCTTTGGAATACTTAAATACCAGTGGAGTGTAAAAGGCGTCAAATCCTCACACACCGACGTGGTGCTTCTTCCTAGAAGTCCCTGAAAGGCAGGACTGGGACAAGGTATTCTGGTGTCCTAGGCAAAAAAGGCTTATAGTGTCCCCCCATGCCTCCTTGTGCCCCCTTCCTGTCTGGGAAGAAGTGGAGCCATAGGTGGTCATCTACCTTCGCCTATCTGTCGTCCAGGTCCTGCTAAAAGGATATTATACAATAGACTTTATTACCCCATCTCTCCTCCGTGGAGCCCCGTGATCACTGCCTGGAGGCCACAAGATGTATTACGCTGAGGGACCCTTTATAAATTCTATCATCCCAGTCTGTCTCTATATAAGACAGATATTCCCTATACTACATCTGCAGCTCTCTGACATTGCTACATCACTGCTGAGCTGTGAGTGGAGGGCTCTATCCCCCGGGGGGCCCTGATGACACATCTCCCAGTCCTCCCAGTTGCACATGCCAGTACCGTGACTCACGCTCGTGTGAATGATACACAACCAGACCCAGCCCAGCGACCCAGCTGTTACCCTTCCAGCTGGGGCGGCCCGGACATCCCATCTGCTGAATGAAAAACCTGGCTCCAAGCTCCGGGGCTGCCCCTGCCAAAATCCTTTCCATTTCACGCCTGCCTTGGCTGGTGGGAACCAAGGGGTCCGCTCGCAGTTTAACCAGTCGTGTGTTGGATGCTGACTCGAGGGTCAATATTTCTTTAGTCCAAAAATAATCAGGTGCCAAAGAATTCTATGTTCTAAGCTCGGTTCCAACTTTCTCTGTTTACATACAAAGCAAATGAATACAAAATAGTATTTTACAAGAAAACCTCCCAAAACGTAGCATATTCATGGTCCATGGGTTCTGACCTGATCCCTGGGCTCATCTGGTGGGGGCAGAGGTATCTGGTAGGAGGCCAATGGGCTCCTCTGCCACAGAAGAAGACACCAGTATTATAACCTGAACATGGTAAGTGGGAGCCGGACTACAGGTCTTGCAGTAGGACCCAAAAGTTTCAAATGAAGGATATCAGTTCTTTTGATAGACATGTAGGAGGTACTATAATCAAAGGACACTAGTAGACAGGGGCATAACTAGAATTCATGGGGCCCCACAGAAAAATGAGATGGGGCCCCACCACCTAATGACAATGAACTAAAACAGCAGCATAGGTGCCAATAATGAAAGCTATAAGTAATATATCAGGGATCCCACATTGTAGAGCTGGAGAGAAGAAAGCCACCAACTACTTGTCCCCTACAAAAAGGAACAATGTTCTTCTATCTGAGTAGGGCCCTCAACTTCTGTGCCCCATAGCAGTCACTATGTCTATAGTTACGCTGATGCTAGTGGATATTGGCATAAACCAAGCAGCAACAAAAGTGATCGCTGAGGGGAGGCAGAAGCTTCCATGAAAGGTCTGATTACTTGTAAACATCAGTAGATCCTTCTGGTTTACAGCTAAGAGTCACCTCCTGGAGGGACCTGCTATAGATCAACCCTATGGAAGAGGATGCTGGGAAAAATCTGCAATTGTTACACATATCAATCCATCTATCTATGTCCTATCTATCTACCAGTCTCATATCTATCTATCAATCAATCTCATATCTATCTATCTATCTATCTACACACATATCTATCTATCTATCTATCTATCTATCTATCTCATATCTATCTATCTATCTATCTATCTATCCCATATCTATCTATCTATCTTTATATCTATCTATCTATCCATATCTATCTATCTATCAATCTCTCCCCTATCTATCTATCTATCTATCTATCTATCTACCCCATATCTATCTATCTATCTATCTATCTACCCCATATCTATCTATCTCACATCTATCTATCTCATATCTACCTATCTATCTATATCTACCTATCTATCTATCTATCTATCTATCTATCTATCTATATCTATTGATCTCATATCTATCTACCTATCTCATATCTATCTATCTATCTATCTATCTATCTATCCATCTATCTATCTATCTATCTATCTATCTATCTATCTCATATCTATCTATCTATCTATCTATCTATCTATCCCATATCTATCTATCATCTATCTATCTATATATCTATATATCTCAACATCTATCTATCTATCTATATATATCTATACTATTAATTTTTTATCTATTTTTATCGATCTTTTTATCTAAATCTATCTAGCTAATCTTAATCTATTTTATCTCATTTTTTATTATCCTACTCATTTTTTTAATTTCTTTGTAAACTAATGTCTTTTTATATCAAAATCTGCTGTTAAAATGATATTTCTCTTTTGCAATATCTATATCAATCCTATTTATCTCATTTGTGTCTATTTATCCGTCTCATTTTTTTCTATCTAGTATATCTTATCTCACATCTATCTATCAGTCTATTTCATCTATATATCTATCTATCCAATCTACTCAATCTTTATCTCATATCTATTATTATCCCATATCTACTATTTATCTCATTCTATCTATCCCAACTATCTATCTATATCAACATCTATCTATACTATCTATCATCATTTTCTATCTATCTATCTATCTATCTCATATCATCATCTATCTATCTACTATCTATCCCCTATCTTCTCCATTTACTATCTATCTATCTATCTATCTCATTATCTATCTATCCTATCTATCTATCTTCTATCTTCTACTATCTACTATCCCATATCATCACTATCTATCTATCTATCTATCTATCTATCTATTTATCTATCTCATATCTATCTATCTATCTATCTATCTATCTATCTATCGATCTCATATCTATCTATCTATCTATCTATCTATCTATCTAATCTAAGTGCTGTCTTTTGTGATTTATTATCTATCTTACTCCTTGAACATTTCTGCATCACTGTGGTTGTTGGTCTCCTTACCTGGTCAGGGAACTCTGGGTCCTGGGCCTGTACAGCATAGACGAGGGCACCATCACAGTTGGGCATGTAGGTGTTACAATAGTCATAGGCGGCTCTGGGGTCTGCCACGATCAACAACTGCTGGATATCGCCCTGAAAAGAGAAAGCCATGTGATATAAAGAGCAGTTCTGGTATAAGGAGCAGTTCTTATCAGTTCCCGATAAGCAGTTTGCCATTGGACTGAAGGTAAAGCTGTGCATTACGTTAATCGAATAAATTCAGTTTAATAAGATTATAATAATCCAGAAAAAAACAGGTCAAACTTAGTTCTGCTGCTTCTAGACAGACACAAAGATTTTCCTTTAAACCCCATTTATATTGCACATTGGTCCCATTCATATTGTGGAGAACGGCTCCTACACCAATCATTCTGCCGCAAGCCGTGGCCCAATATTTCTTTAACAGCTCCAAAATAATTTACTAATTGAAAGTTTTTGCAACTTTCTAACATCCTTTATTATCAGTTCCTCACCATTTCCAAGATCTCTGCTGACAGCAAATGATAACATTTTAACATTTGTGATTGTCTCCAGAGCCTGAAACCATGTACAGAGCTCTCTCTTCTCATAGAGCATTGCTAATCCTCTGGGAGCCAAACACATCAGAAACACAGATCACTTGGGGCATGCTCAGGAGTATAGCGGTGTGCACTGTGCGTGCTGCTATATGCCTGCTGTTTTAGAAGTACGTGCTGGACAGGGTGTTCTTCCAAAGCACTCTCTGGCCTGGCCCTCATTCACCCTCATTCACCCTACCTTTCTGCGGCGCGTAAGTGACATATCACTTCTTTTTCTCTGCGCACAGTACGTGTCGGGGATACATCTGAAAATTATAGCACTCAGTGAGAGCTATGATTTTACCATATTTGCTGGGTGTACTACTGGCACATTGCAGCGCAATTACCTCCTGAAGAACAGCCTGCAAATACTCCGTGTGAACATACCCTTAGGCTAGGTAAACCAGATTGCAGATGTTACATCCAAAATATATGATGGAGGATGGTGGCTATGGATAGCATATTCACTGTAAGTGTTATCTATCTATCGCATATCTATCTATCTATCTATCTATCTATCTATCTATCCCATATCTATCTATCTATCTATCTATCTATCTATCTCTCCCATATCTATCTATCTATCTATCTATCTATCTATCTATCTCATATCTATCTATCTATCCCATATCTATCTATCTATCTCATATCTATCTATCCCATATCTATCTATCTATCTATCTATCTATCTATCTATTTATCTATCCATCTATCTATCCCATATCTATCTATCTATCTATCTATCTATCTATCTATCTATCTCATATATATCTATCTATCTATCTATCCATCCCATATCTATCTATCTATCTATCTATCTATTCCATATCTATCTATCTATCTATCCCATATCTATATATCTATCTATCTATCTATCCCATATCTATCTATCTATCTATCTATCTATCTATCTATCCCATATCTATCTATCTATCTATCTATCTATCACATATCTATCTATCTATCCCATATCTATCTATCTATCTATCTATCTATCTATCTATCTAATATAATATATTTAAGAGCACCAGGGTGCTGTATCATCAAAGGGGTTCAAATACAAAATATAAGACCAGACCAAATATTAGCACTAAATAACCAATAACCTAATACAGAAGGAGAGAGGACCCTGCCCACGAGAGCTTACAATCTACAATGGAGGAGGAAGGAGACCGGGGCTGCCATACGTAACAATAGGGCCTCATTAAGCCGAAGCACCTGGGCCCCCACCCATTACTAATTCCTATCATTGGGCCCCTTTTTCATAAAATTTGATCAGGGCCTCTAAGAGGAATACTGCCCTGATGGCACCATTGAAGGAGAGAGGAGGTGAGGGGCAGACAGGTTTGTGAGGTGGTGTTATGGGTTTTCAGGTTGGTTTTGAAGCTGGTGAGACTGGGGGAGAGTCTGATGTGTTGGGGCAGTGAGTTCCAGAGTGTGGGTGAAGCACGGGAGAAGTCTTGGAGATGCTTGTGTGAGGAGCTGATATGAGGAGAGCAGAGAAGAAGATTCCGTGAGGAACGGAGAATGTGTGAGGGTAGGTATTTAGATATTAAGGCAGAGATGTATGGAGGGGAGAGGTGATGGAGAGCCTTGTAGGTCATGGTTAGTAGCTTGAACTGGATTTGCTGGGCAATGGGAAGCCAGTGAAGGGATTGGCAGAGGCGAGAGGCAGAGGAGTAGCGGGGACAGAGGTGAATCAGATGGACAGTGGAGTGGAGGATGGTTTGGAGGGGAGCGAGGGTGCTGGATGCAATATAAGAATATAGGGTAACATGTATGAACGGGGCTGCACCAGATATCTGACGTCTTTTGAGCCTGATATCAGACGCAGCCCCGTTCATACATTTTTAGATCTCCCGCACACCACTCTGGGGCGCATTATATAGCTCCTGCAGCACTTTGTAATGCGCCCGATCTCGGGGGGGCGTGTGGGAGACGGGGTGCACTAGAACCGTAGCGAAGCTACACATTTATAGCTTTGCTACGGCATTTCTGGCTGCATTACTGCTGGAACAGGAAGAACACTTTCAAAGTGGTTCCCCTGAGCCAGAAATGTTGTTAAAGCGCTAGAATGCGCTGTAGACCGGGTTCATAAATCAGGCGCATTCTAGGCTATTATTATGCACATGAAATTTGGCGTTAGCAGGCATGCATGTCACCCATAATATTACTGCACTTTGTAATGTTTTTGTATACAACTGATAATTACAATTAATCACTTTGTTCATTTTGTGTGGTTTGGGTATAAATATCCACTATGTGTGAATTGTTTGGCTTGAAAAAGGCTCCTGTTGCTGAAACATTGCTGTCTTGGGATATGAGGCAATAAAAGTGCACATTATCTGTGTTGGAGAGCTGCAACTTTCTCATATGATATTTATTAGCCTAGGCTGGGCTGTAAGTTTGCTGGCAGTAATTTCTCTTTTTACATTTTTTGGAGTGCTGTGTTTTGTTTCTCTATTTCTATATCTATCTATCTATCTATCTATCTATCTATCTATTTCATATCTATCTATCTTATCTATCTATCTATCTATTTCTTATCTATCTATCTATTTCATATCTATCTACTTATCTATCTACCCACCTATCTACTTATATATCTATCCTATATCTATCCATCCACCTATCTACTTGTATATCCATCATATATCTAGCAATTTATCTGTCTATCCATCCATCTATCTATCTATCTATCTATCTATCTAATATCTATCCATGTATTATCTATCCATCCATCATCTATCTATCTATCTATCTATCTATCTCATATCTATCTATCTCATATCTATCTCTCCCATATCTATCTATCTATCTCATATCTATCTCTCCCATATCTATCTATCTATCACATATCTATCTCTCCCATATCTATCTATCTATCTATCTATCTATCTATCTATCTATCTATCTATCTATCTATCTATCTATCTATCTATCTAATTGAATTGTATTATTCCCCTTCTTACCACTAGATGTCTCTGTACAGAACCCATTCCCCCTCTCATCACTGATGTGACTGCAGCTGCTTCCTCCAAAAAAGTGCAGACAACCAGGTCTATGCAGTGATCCGCTGCCCTGACTCCCCACCGTCCTGCACACACTGAAGTAAGACATATGGTAGCAGTTATCATGTTATTATACGGTATTTTAATATGTTCCTCCTTAGGTTTATAGTATGTATTTATTCACTTTTTAGCTTTATCATCGCTTATTCCTTGTTTTCTCTTGTTTCATTGCTCCGCTGACTTTTCTGTGAGACACAGTGAGGGCTTAGGTGAAAAAAACATAAAAGTGCCCCCACACGTGACATCAGCCACTATTCTGTAACCTCTACTAAGCAGTGACTCTCTCTGTCCCTGGGACCGGCCTGATTACATACATTCTTATGATAATGGGAGCTTTTTAAATTCTGCTTTATTCTTTAGAAATAGGCAGCAATCACAAAACTGATTGCAAAAGTGGACGCGCCTGTCTTTTGTGGGTTGTGTCGACTTTTGCAACTATTTTTTATGGCTGCAGTGCCTCTGAAGCTTAAAGGGGTTGTCCCATTTCAGACATTGCTGGCATACTGCATTGCCAGTGGCTCCGACCACCCCTTGGTTAGAGACGCAGAGGTTTTGTGGCTTATTCTTAAAATAGCTGCAGGTGTCAGAGGTGGGACCCACACCTACAGACACGAACATCATCCGACGGACCCCACTGACTACAATGGGGTCCATCTTGTTTCCTTTGTGGTGTCCGTCATTTTAACGGAAAAAATAGGGCAATTTTTTCCTTAATTTTAAATGGAATCTGCGACAGAAGCTCTGACACAGATGTATACCAAGCTTTAAAGGGAACCTGTGACAATGGACATGCCATCTGATCTGCTGGTAGCATGTTATAGAGCAGGAAAAGAGAGAGAGAGTGAGAACACAGCTCTACTGTACAGTTCCACATAAAAAAAAATTGGGACACAGATGCGCAGCCCCCCGTAAATCACTTTTGTGACAGATGTGCAGTCCCATGTAAATCACAGACAGAGAGAGAACAAACCTATACTGTACAGTTCCACATAGATAAAAATTTGGGACACAGATACGCAGTCCCACATAAATCACTTTTGTGACACAGATGCACAGTCCCACGTAAATCACTTTTTTGACAGCTGTGCAGTCCCACATAAATCACAGAGAGCACAGTTGTACTATGCAGTCCCACATAACACACTTTTGTGACACAGATGTGCAGTCCCATGTAAAGAACTTTTGCGACATAGATGCGCGGTCCCACGTAAATCACAGACAGAGAACATAGCTGTACTGTACAGTCCCACGTAACACACTGTGCAGTCCCATACAAAACACTCCAAGTCCTATTTGTGCAGTCCCATGTAAATTATTTCTGCGATACAGGTGCACAGGCGTACATAAATCACAGACAACACAGCTGGACTATGCAGTCCCATGTAAATCACTTTTGTGACTCAGATGCACAGTCCCACGTAAATCACTATTTGACAGATGTGCAGTCCCACATAAATCACAGAGAGCACAGTTGTACTATGCAGTCCCACGTAACACACTTTTGTGACACAGATGTGCAGTCCCATGTAAATAACTTTTGCGGCACAGATGCGCGGTCCCACGTAAATCACAGACAGAGAACATAGCTGTACTGTACAGTCCCATGTAACACACTGTGCAGTCCCATACAACACACTCCAAGTCCTATTTGTGCAGTCCCATGTAAATTACTTCTGTGATACAGGTGCACAGGCGTATATAAATACAGAGAACACAGCTGGACTATGCAGTCCCATGTAAATCACTTTTGTGAACACATGCGCAGTCCCACATAAAACACTTGTGAGACAAATGTGCAGTCCCATGTAAACACAACAGATAAAGCATATAGTTTTGTTCTGCAGATCTGTAGAGGTCAGAAGTGTAATAACCTGCAGGATATATCACTGTGTGTAAGGGAGAGAGACAGGATAAAAATCACCCATCTTTCCCAGAGTCCTGAATGTCAAATGTCCATTCTAGTTACAAAGTATGTAGAGAGCGAGAAATATAGATATACACGATCGAGTTACACTTAGCTTTTCACTTCCAATGATTCCTTAGGCTACAGTATGTCTACACAGCAAATACTGAAATGCCATCGTATTTTGGACGTCATTTTGTCATTTGCTGTGTGCACATAGCATTAGTCTTGGATAGCTGAGAGCCTCTCCCGTCTCCCAGCTCACACAGAATGAATCATCACGTGCACACAGTGTGGGGTGTGTCTGCAGAGAGAAAAGATACTCCCTGCTGGGAAAAGAAACACGCCCCTCCATGTCCCACGCTCTGCTTGGCAACCAGCACACACGGCTGCCAAATGCTGGAACGACATAACCCCTTTAAGGAGTCCAATAGGTGGGATTATCAGTGACTGACACCTATCACTGCATACACACTCATACAAGGAAGTCTGTCAATCACTGATAACCCCGCCTACTGGACTCCTTAACCCAGAATAAGCAGGAATTTAAATAAATAAAATACAAGTTCTACTGAATCTTTCCCCACAGAACAATATATCAATCTGCTCAGCTCTTCCTGCTCTATAACATGCTACCCCCCAGATCAGATCGCATGTTCAAAGTGACAGGTTCCCATTATTTAAGCACCATTTTAGTCTTGACGAGAAATCTATAATTATTTTGGGTAGAATGGCTCTGTATAGACCTGATTTCCATGGTTACAGACTACAAACATATCCTGTGTAGTCTGATCCAGCATTCATACTCACTTTCATCAGTCCCTTACAGCTTCATAACCCATTTGGTAGTTTGGTAAGAAATTGGGGGAGAGGTCAGATAAAAAGTATGGCCGCAGTATCAATCATATGTATGTTTATGCTCTGTTTCCAAGGAGTCATATAAGTCCCAATAGGAGCTGCAGACATAAAACGGTGAGATTTTTAAAGGGGTTGTCTCATCTCAAAGTTTCATAGGATGCATGAATGAGATAATGCTGCTTTGCTCTCTCACTTCCTGGTCAAGCTGTCTGTTATTAGCATATGAGCTCCATGCACTCAGACCTGCTAATTAGAGAAATCTCATGCTGTCAGGACCAGGGAAGCTTCTGAGATAAAGTAAACAGCAGTAATTACTGTCTTTTTTCTGTAAGATCAGATAACAAACAAGCTCTCACTGTCTGAAGTTCTGTGCTGGCCGGGACCTGTGACCTGTGTGATGATGTCACCACCTGCTATCAGATAAAACAAACAGCAAGGGAGAAGAAGTACATAGGTCAGTCACTTGGGAAACTAGAAAACCCTCAGAATGTGATAAGATCACTTGTAGTTCCTCAACAAAAAAAATTAACAACGCAATATATTTGGTATATTTAGTGTTCCCTACATGTTGAAAGCTAATCTATGTAGCGAGATAACCCCTTTAAGTCAATTTCAAAGTTGCTTCCATTTGTTTCTTAGATATATTAAAGCAACTTAACAAAAAAGTGTACATGCCCTGTAAGAAAAATATAGGAAATGTCTGGTACCACCCTGCGCAGCGTTCTTGGGTCTATGGCTATACAAGGCGTCATTGACGTCACCCCATAAATCTAATCTCCTCCACACTGTGTCCACAAGAAGGAGACACTGCTGATTTTGCAGGCAGAGCTCATGTCACGACACCCCGCACCCCTCCATCTCCTGCTCCAGGTCCTGATCCTCCTGATGTGCTGTTCCCATACAACACAGCTGCAGCTGACAAATAGCAATGATTCGCCGTGGGCATTAAATGAAAAAAAAAAAACAGGGTCTGGAAAATCGGAAATGAATCCAGAGCTGGACCTCCGCCATAGGAACAACTGAGGCTAACTCATTAACCCCAGTCCTCACCAGAGAGGTCCGCACGTCAGACCACTTCTTCCGCCGTCTAACGAGGAGGGTCATGTGACCAGGAGTAATTGATTCAGTTCGGACTACGGTTAACCCCTAATATACCACTGCCCTCTATGTGACCTTGACGAGGGTCTAGGAAGCTGAGATATGAGGAGCTGTTTGATGAGAGCTGGTGATGTCCTACCCTGGTCTGATAAAAGAGTAACTCTATGAAGAGCGTGGTCATTTTTTCTTGACTACTATGGACCATGGACCTTATATCATCAGCCTGGAAGATTGAAATGAAAAAAAAATACGCGACATATATGAAAGCGGTCTAGGTCTAAGAGATTGCTTTGTTGCCCATAGCAACCAATCAAAGCCCATAGCAACTCATCAGGACTCATAGCAATCAATCAGAGCCCATAACAACCAATCAGAGCTCATAGCAACCAATCAGCGCCCATAGCAACCAATCAGAGATCATAGCAACCAATCAGAGCTCAGAGCAACCGATCAGAGCTCAGAGCAACCAATCAGAGCTCAGAGCAACCAATCAGAGCTCAGAGCAACCAATCAAAGCCCATTACAACCAATCAGAGCCCATTACAACCAATCAGAGCCCACAACAACCAATCAGAGCTCATAGTAACCAATAAGAGCCCATAGCAACCAATCAGAGCTCTAAGCAACCAATCAGAGCCCACAACAACCAATCAGAGCTCATAACAACCAATCAGAGCCCATAGCAACCAATCAGAGCTCACAGCAACCAATCAGAGACTATAACAACCAATCAGAGCCCATAGCAAATAATCAGCGCTCATAGCAACCAATAAGTGCTCATAGCAACCAATCAGAGCCCACAGCAACTAATCAGCGCTCATAGCAACCAATTAGTGCTCATAGCAACCAATCAGAGCTCCCCTTTCATTTCATATAGTGCTCTAAAAAATGAAAGGGGAGCTCTGATTGGTTTCTGTACGCTCTGATTGGTTGCTATGAGCTCTGATTGGTTGCTATGAGCGCTGATTATTTGCTGTGGGCAACAAAGAAAGTCTTAGACCTAGCCCATTTTCATACACAACTCAACTTCGACACCACAAAAAATGCTGCTCCATGTCCTTGTCATCTCCTACCTTGACTACTGCAACATCCTTCTCTGTGGCCTCCCGTCTAGCACTCTTGCTCCCCTTCAAACCATTCTCAACTCTGCTGCCCGTCTTATCCACCTCCTCCTCGCTCCCCTCTGCCTCTCCCCTCTGTCAATCCCTTCATTGGCTACCAATAGCTCAGCGAATTCATTTCAAGTTACTAACCCTGACCTACAAGGCTCTCCACAACCTCTCCCCTCCATACATCTCTGCCCAAATCTCCAGATATCTCCCCTCATGCAATCTCCGCTCCTCACAGGACTTTCTTCTCTGCTCTCCTCTTATCAGCTTCTCACATAACCGTCTCCAAAACTTCTCTCGCGCTTCCCCCACACTCTGGAACTCACTGCCCCAACACCTCAGACTCTCCTCCACTCTCACCAGCTTCAAAAGCAACCTGAAAACCCATTTCTTCAGGACTGCCTATAACCTACAATAACCCTGCTGCCACTGTACTACCCCACAAACATGTCTGCCCCTCACCTCCTGTCTCTTCCCTCCTCCTTGTAGATTGTAAGCCCTCGCGGGCAGGGACCTCACTCCCTCTGTACCAGTTATACGTCATTCATTGTCATTATTGTACTCACTTGACATATCATGTATGTGACCCCCCTCAAATGTACAGCGCCATGGAATCAATGGCGCTTTAAAATAAATGTTAATAATAATAATAATAATAATAATACACAAGACCCATAGTTTTCTTCTAGACTTAAACATTAGAAAGCCTTGAGTTTCCTGAAAAGGCCCGTGTCTAGGGTTGACCCTGTCAAAAAGGTAGCAAGATTGGCTCCAAAGTCATCACTTAATTAGGTTGTCATTTGGAGGCCACTCCATTTTCTTTTCCTTTAGCTCATCATAAATCGCTTTTACTTACACTGAACTTCCAATAATTTTTCTTAGCTGCAGCTGAATATAGGATTTCTCACTGCTGCCACTGGGTCATGTGACCTGCTCTCTGAGCTGCTGTAACACAGAGCATGGTTGTGTGACCGGGAAGTCAATCTCTCTGTGCATTCCTATGGGAAGTTCAAAGTCAGTCTCATAGGAATGCAAAGAGAGACTGACTTCCTGTCAGCATTAGGGCACGACAAGGGTTTTCAGTCGGATTTTCAGACGGTTTTCAGACTTCAAAACCGACTGTCAACCATCTGCAGCAGTCCCCACTGAACCGATTTTCCGCTGGATGTATTTTTTACACCGCCGGCGTTCCGAAAAACTTAGAACATGTTCATTCTTCCGCCTGGTTTTCAGGCGGAGCATGCAATGCAATGGGGGACGGCTGAATCTGCAAACCGCTGCCAGAAGGTGTCCCCCTTTGCGTAAAAAAAAAAAAGACAAAATACCGGTCTGATAATCCTCACCAGTATTTTGTCTATGCCCTGTGAACATGTCTTGACAGGCTATGTCTACGCAGCACAGGCATACCATTGGATTTTCTGCGCTGTTAGTATTTTGAAACAGCTGAAAATCCGACAGTACCCTGTGCTGAATAGACAGCAATGAAAAACCTGAGCTGCAGTCTATACCGTCGTGTTCAGCGATTATGCACATGTCGTATATTTTGCCAGATTCTGTTCGGATTTGCCGTATGTTGCATGTATGAGGCTGATGGCAAATCCAAAAACCGAGGCTTTTGTGCCGACGGTATTTTGACATATGCTCATACATGCCAACTCTCCCGTTTTTGGCGGGGGGGTCCCGCTATTTGGGGTCCCCTACCGCCCTCCCGGGGAGTTGGCATTCCTCCCGCCGCTGCAGGCGGCGGGGGTCCTTTAAATTACCGCGGCGCAAGAGTAGCGCTGGTGCCCTACTCTTGCGCCGCCGGACCGCTCCTACAGGCGGGTGAAGCGGCCGCAGCTGCCGCTCACCCGCCCGCGGTCTCACTGTGGGGGAGGAGGCAGGGGGGATCGCCCCCTCCTCCCCCCTCTCCCCTGTATGTACGGCGCCGGTTTGTGCGCCGCACATACAGGTCAGAGGCGCAGGGGGAAGTGAAGCGCGGCTGCAGGGGAGTTACGCGCGGCTGCTCTAACTTCCCCCTGCGCCGCTGAGGAGATCGAGCAGGAGCTGGCCGCGCTGCAGGAGCCTGGTAAGGTAAGTGGATTTTATTATTTTATTTTTATTAGCTTTAGGGGGCTCTACCTGGCAACAAAGGGGGCACTACCTGGCAACAGAGGGGGCACTACCTAGCAACAGAGGGGGCACTACCTGGCAACAAAGGGGGCACTACCTGGCAACAGAGGGGGCACTACCTGGCAACAAAGGGGGCACTACCTGGCTAACAGATGGGGGCACTACCTGGCAACAGATGGGGACATCTACCTGGCAACCAATGGGGACATCTACCTGGCAACAAATGGGGACATCTACCTGGCAACCAATGGGGGCATCTACCTGGCAACCAAGGGGGCACTACCTGGCAACAATGGGGCACTACCTGGCTAACAATTGGGGCACTACCTGGCTAACAATGGGGGCACCTACCTGGCTAACAAGGGGGCACCTACCTGGCTAACAGATGGGGGCACTACCTGGCTAACAAAGGGGGCATCTACTGGCTACAAATTTGGCTACCTGGATACAGAGGGGGCATCTACTTGGCGACAAGGGGGCCTCTACAGGCCTGTAAGGGGCACTACAGGGGTATGGGGAGCTACTACCTGGCTATAAGGGCATCTACCTGGCTTTATTCCAAAGCCGTTATGCAGTTAGGTGGAGTGGGTGTGGCTTTTTGAAGGGGCGTGGCATACCGACAAGATGGGCGTGTCCATGCAAATTTTTGCCGCGGCGTGCTACATGCGCCGCCCACTGAAGTCTCCTGCTTTTTTATTTTCGAAAGTTGGCAACTATGCATATGCTGTGTGGACCTAGCCCTAGGGTAAGTTCACACAGCTGATTTGGACACTAAAGCTATGTTCACACGGCTTATTTCGGGGCGTATTTACGGACGTATTTACGTCCACAAATACGTCCTGAAATACGTTTCAAATACGTGTCACAAAGTGTGGACGCTATTTGCGTCGTAAATACATTCCCCATTCTTTACTATGGGGATTTACGTTGCGAAATACGCCTCAATAAGTGACAGGGGACTTAATTTTACGATCGTATTTACGGACGTATTTACACCCGCAAATACGTCGCGAAAATACGCCTCGTGTGAATGACGAGGCGTATTTTACATTGGAACCAATGCTAATCTAATTGTTCATTATTTGAAACGTATTTCGGGACGTATTTGCGGACGTAAATACGTCCATAAATACGCCCCGAAATAAGCCGTGTGAACATAGCCTAAGAGTGACATGTATGATCTAGGGGCATAGGGCGGCATGTATAAACGGGGCTGCGCCAGAAGTCTGGAGTCTTTTCAGCCCGACATCTAGCACAGCCCCGTTCACTATAGTTTAAAGTCACCCATACGCCAATATCAGGCGCATTACAGAGCGCCCGAGGCACTTTGTAATGCGTTTGATCTCGGGTAGCGTGTGGGGGGCGGAGTGCACTAGAACCGTACGAAGCTACACATTTATAGCTTCGTTATGGCGATTCCAGGTGCATTACTGCTGGAACAGGTAAACCACTTTCAAAGTGGTTTACCTGAGCCAGAAGTGTCGTTCCAGGCATGGGCGTAGCTAGAGACTCAGGGGCCCGGGTGCAAAACTTCAGCTCGGGGCCCCCTACCACTATAGGTCCCCATAGGCAGGTATATAGATAGGTACAGCTCCCCACAGGCAGGTATATACTGTATATAGATAGGTACAGGCAGGTAAATAGATAGGTACAAGCAGGTATATAGATAGGTACAGGCAGACACAGGCAGGTTTTATAGATAGGTACAGGCAGACACAGGCAGGTTATAGTGTGAGGTAGTGAGGACAGGCAGGTATATAGTGTGGGTACAGGCAGGCAGGTAGGTATATAGTGAGGTACAGGCAGGCAGGTATATAGTGAGGTACAGGCAGGTATATAGTGTGGTACAGGCAGGCAGGTAGGTATATAGTGAGGTACAGGCAGGCAGGTATATAGTGTGGTACAGGCAGGCAGGTAGGTATATAGTGAGGTACAGGCAGGCAGGTATATAGTGAGGTACAGGCAGGCAGGTATATAGTGAGGTACAGGCAGGCAGGTATATAGTGTGGTACAGGCAGGCAGGTATATAGTGTGGTACAGGCAGGCAGGTATATAGTGAGGTACAGGCAGGCAGGTATATAGTGAGGTACAGGCAGGTATATAGTGAGGTACAGGCAGGCAGGTATATAGTGTGGTGCATGCAGGCAGGTATATAGTGTGGTACAGGCAGGCAGGTATATAGTGTGGTACAGGCAGGCAGGTATATAGTGAGGTACAGGCAGGCAGGTATATAGTGAGGTACAGGCAGGCAGGTATATAGTGAGGTACAGGCAGGCAGGTATATAGTGAGGTACAGGCAGGCAGGTATATAGTGAGGTACAGGCAGGCAGGTATATAGTGAGGTACAGGCAGGCAGGTAGATAGTGTGGTACAGGCAGGCAGGTAGATAGTGTGGTGCAGGCAGGCAGGTAGATAGTGTGGTACAGGCAGGCAGGTAGATAGTGTGGTACAGGCAGGCAGGTAGATAGTGAGGTACAGGCAGGCAGGTATATAGTGAGGTACAGGCAGGCAGGTATATAGTGAGGTACAGGCAGGCAGGTATATAGTGAGGTACAGGCAGGCAGGTATATAGTGAGGTACAGGCAGGCAGGTATATAGTGAGGTACAGGCAGGCAGGTATATAGTGAGGTACAGGCAGGTAGCAGAAATTAATAACACTAATACTTACCTTAACTTCCTGGCCGCTATGCAGCGATTGCCGCCTGCGCGGTACAGGCGGCGGTGATACCGGCCGCTTAGTACAGTGAAGGCCACGGTGCGATGAGATCATCTCATTGCGCGGCTGCCTCCTGGGCCGCACTGGCGTCATTGGCTGTGCGGCCGAGGAGCGTCCTGGTGCTGGCGGCCCCGCGCGAGCTCCCGAAGTCCAGGCGTAATTGCGGTGCGTAATTACACCCCGCAATTATGCTGTGTGAACATACCCTTAGTAGTTAGGAATATAAATATATTTGGTTTATATAGTTCCAGTTGAAAGCAGCAAGTTAAGGGGACCCCTGTCTATCCAGGCGCCAATAGACAGGGCAGGCCGAGGCAGAAGACAGCAGCCTGACTCACTGCCATACCTGAGATTGAGCAGGCACTGAGACAGAGAAAGTGGAGATCCAGACAGAGTGGACCCTGAAGAGAGTCCGACAACCCAGAATTACAGGTGGGCAGTTTGGGGGACTGCCGGAAAAGTCTAGGGACCCATTGAGTGGACAAAGTGTGTCCTGTGTCGCCAGCACCTTGCACAGCTGGGCTGAGATGGGGGTCAGCGCCAGTGCCAGCACCTTGCACAGCTAGACTGGGTCGGAACCAGAAAGGGGTTGAGAGGATCGCCAAGTGTCCTGAGAAAGAGGATCTAAAATGTGTTTAAGAGACATGTGCCTTGCTTCATAACTATGTAACATCCACAAGATAAGTACCGTGAGTAAAGCCTGAATGCCCCAGAATGCTTGTGACGTTTGCTGTTACTGATGCCGGTGCACCATCCCATCACTAGAGAGTCCCACACCGCACCTCTCCCCGCAATATGAAAAGGACTTGAGGATACCAGGGGAACCTGGAGGTAAGGGTAGTTGCTCCGGGCAACGGTAAGTTCACCCCATACCCCCCCTTTACTGGTACAGGGGAACCTGGGGGTGCGGGTGCTTGCCACGGACACGCGCAGTTGGCCGCCGCCGCAAGATACCCCATACCTCCCCCCTACTAACATCCTTGTTATTTTACACAGTGCTATAACCCAGCACTTTCAAATGACATTTGGCGGATTATAGAACATGTTCTAAGTTGTTTGATTGGATTTTGAATTTGATATCCGACCTCTGATGTGTAGACTACAGCTGGGATTTTCTATTGCGGTCTATGGTTTACAGTCGGATTTTATGCAGATTTTAAATACTATAATCTGACTATAAACCAGTGCCTTGTAGGCGTCCCTAATGGCCATGATTGTGTCAGAGCCCAGCAGACCAGAAGAGCCTTTGATATTCTGGTGGGCCAGTTAGACATTAACCCTAAAGGCCCAGAAACTGAGCAATTTTTAGGTGCACCTGTCACTGATCACGTTGTACTCAGTCTCAGTATTAGAAGTTTTATTTTGAAGCTTGCCCACTGTTGGTGTGCCATGGGGATGCATTTACTTAGGTCACCCAGATTTGCCATTACTTTTGAGGCCCCCAAACCTGACTACAAATCTGATTTCATAGAAATAAAAGGAAAGAGAGTAGGTAAACAGAACCATTAACCCCTATTTAAAGTCGAATGTCAAAAACTGTAAAAAAAGGCACTTTGGGAAATTTGAACTCTATAGAAGTCAATGGACAGTTACACAGCACGAGTTATCAGTAGACATCTAGGGCGACATGTCCCAATACGAATGCGCCATAGCTTTGGTGTATTTTGCCATCCAAAAAAATTTTATGCCATATAAATGAACTGTAATATACCAAAACTAGGCGCATTATACTCCGGGCACGATACATTGTAATGCACCTAAAAAGGCGAATTACATATAGTAGCGATGATACGCTCCGCGGCCGATAACATTGTAATGCACCTAAAAAGGCGAATTACATATAGTAGCGATGATACGCTGTGCGCCTCCATAACGCAATGCACCTATCGAGGCTCATTACATACACTGGTAATGATACCTTATGCGCCTCCATAACGCAATGCTCCTCGGTAGGCGCATTTCATACACTAGCACTGATACGCTTCTTTAGGCGCATTACGTTTACTATGCGAGGTATAACAGAAGCCAGATTTTTGAAAGGATCATACTTTCAGGCGCACTTTACACTGATTAAATACGCCTAAAAACTGTTGCAGTGACACCAATTTTCGGACATGTCGCACATGTTTCCTCCAGAGCAGGAGATGCACTTTGAAGTCGGTTTTCACTCTGAAAATTCCCTCATATTTTATTTGATAATGGCGCTGTGGGCTTAAAAAAGAGATAAAGAAAAGAAAAAGTTGACGGGGGGAACCTTTTTGGTACTGAAGCTCAATAAGGTATACTTTGCCATTGCATTAGGAGCCTCCTGATTGACATGCCAGGTGCCGGAAATGTTTCCTCTTTGAACATGTAACTTCGTTACAGATGTTCTCCTGTGAGGCTATATCGTTGGTAGTCTATCCTTAGTATAGCTCAAGATTTAGGAATGAAGGGGTAGCAGTTGATGGGGGCCCTTTTACAGATTTTTCATTGTTGCCCAGGAACTTTAAGTCTGCTTCTGGATTGGACTTCAGTATTTGAGTCAAACATCTGTTGATCAAGACTTGAATAAGCTGAGCTGCAGTACCAGGCATAGATGCTATACCTATGTAAGTGTTGGACTGAGGTGCATGGGGCCACCAGTGGAGTTGATTCTTAAGGCCCACCAGTGGAGGTGATTCTTGGGCCCCGCCAGTGAAGCTGATTTGGGTGCCCACCAGTGGAGGTGATTCTTGGGCCCCGCCAGTGAAGGTGATTTGGGTGCCCACCAGTGGAGTTGATTCTTGGATCCCACTAGTGTGTTGATTCTTGGGGCCCACTAGTGGAGTTGATTCTTGGGGCCCACCAGTGGAGTTGATTCGTGGGGCCCACCAGTGGAGTTGATCCTTGGGGCCCACAGTGGAGTTGCTTCTTGGGGCCCACCAGTGGAGTTGATTCTTGGGGCCCACCAGTGGAGTTGATTCTTGGGGCCCACCAGTGGAGTTGATTCTTGGGGCCCACAGTGGAGCTGATTCTTGGGGCTCACCAGTGGAGTTGATTCTTGGGGCCCCACAGTGGAGTTGATTCTTGGGGCTCACCAGTGGAGTTGATACCTGGGACCCACCAGTGGAGTTGATTCTTGGGGGCCCACCAGTAGAGGTGATTCTTGGGGGCCCACTCATGGAGTTGATTCTTGGGGCCCACCAGTGGAGCTGATTTCTTGGGGCCACCAGTGGAGCTGATTTCTTGGGGCCCACCAGTGGAGCTGATTCTTGGGGCCCACCAGTGGAGTTGATTTTTGGGGACCACCAGTGGAGTTGATTCTGGAGGCCTAACCTACAGCTACCGTACATGACTGCATAAATTGCACCTGACTTTTGTACTCTACCTCTTGCTTTCTGCCACTCGTTTCTGCCTTTCTCTACCTTATGCCTGCAATGCCCAGAGGCCCACCAAGGGTTTTCCCTACAGGCCAGTCCGAGCCTGAAGTTGTCCCTACTACTAAGTAAAATGGAAGCGTTTCAGAAGCTGTACCCCCTCCAATCAAACATTGATGGCCTATTCTATGAATAATCCAGCAATGTTCTAGAGCCGGAGGACCCTTTTAAGAATCTGGGGCTGTTATAATAGTACAGATAACACACTCATCACTCAGTTGCCTCTAGCATCTGTTATGCTGGGTTCTTTTTTCTTGGCCTATGGAATCTATGATTTGCAGCCAGTTAAGTCTAAAATGACCTATTTGGCTGGTAAAACCTTGGTGTGATCATCTCAACAAAATAAACCATACATGTAGTCTGAAAGAGAAGTGTATGCGGTGCCAGAAGTGACGTCACAACGAGAAGTATCAGCCAGAGAGACCCGATTCACTGGACTTTATGAACTATAATGCACTCCGGAGGTCCCCTGCTAGATGTATATTGTTATAGTATATACAGATAAAGCTCTGCTAATGATATCGGGATGTATGGGAAATCCAGAGTAAGGTTCTCATAATAGGGGTGTAGCAGGCTTCAAACCTCTCACCCCAATCTCCACCCTACATGTTGGCTGCAGATTGACTGAGGCGTGCAGAGGCTCCATTGCCAGAGATGTAATTTACTTTCTCCCTGGTGATCAAAAGTATGTAGGAAGAGAAGGGGCAGGGAGGGGAAAAGAAACTTCTGCAATGGTCAGCGACTAGTAGCAGATTTATCTTTTGTATCTAGAACTAGATGTGTACACATATCCGAAATATATGGAGCAAAGCGGAAAAAATAAGGATTGAAGGGAATGTTCAGGATCAGAAATCATCATGGTTGCTGTTTTCAGAGATGGCGCCACACTTGTCCATAGGTTGAGTCCAGTACTGCAGCTCACCTTCATAAAAGCTGGTGTTGAGGTATAAGACCACACATAGTATGAGGACGGGTGTGGAGAAATAGTCTCCACCGGACCTCTATCCCCTGATGAAGCCATTTAGTTGGTGAAACATGTTGGGGAGGTCAGGCATGACATTTTAATTTGTGATTTCCCACCTCTTTCTACTGTGTTACCCGCTGCAGAGGGTCTCAAAAGGAAACCTTATATGTTTTATGTCCATCAGATTAGGGATGACTGTCCAAGTAAGATGTTTTGGATCCCTTATTGGAGTTAGTAAATCACTGTATATATAGGGTTCCCCTGTTAATAGGTGGTGTTCCACCAGACTTGATAATAGAAAAGGAGTTATTCCTCCACAATTAGAAAAGGATAAATTGAGAGGTTAGAAATCAGGTTTTTAAATATTGTGTATCGAGGTTAAGTGTTATACATAATAAAAGTTACGTTTTAGTGCTTTATAGATTGACAACTGATAGAGTTTAAGTTTGCCTATGGCAAAATAGTAAATATAGGGTGTGGAGAAAAGCGCCATGCTTTTCAATCTTATGTAGAAGGAGCCCCCTGATTCTCCTCTGAGTGATGATGTTGATGAAAGAGGGATTGGCATGATGAATTTGAATGATGCTTTTTTTCTCCTTGAAGATAAGCGACCCCTAGAGGTGCGGGTCCTGCCATGGCTTACTTCCATCTCCCATTAAAAAACACATGCATTTTTATGCCAAAACATCTATGTGTATTTTAATGGAAGACGGAAGTAAGCCATGGCCGGACCCCCACCTCTACTGGTGGAGGGATTGTGAGGAACAGCCAACGGCTACTTGAAATGTGTGGTCACCCTTAGGGTATGTTCACACGGCTTATTTTGGCGCGCATTTCGCTGCGTATTGCGCTTTATATTGCGCGTATTGCGCCGCAATTACGGTAATCCATAGCTCTCATAGACAGCTATGGGTTACGTGTGTCCCCCCCCCCGCACGTACAATACGATCATATTGTACGCCGGGGGAGAAAAGTGACATGTCAATTGTTAGCGGCGAATACGCGTCGCTGACAATGAATGTCTATGGAGCCGGCACCCGGCCGCCCTCCCCTACCCCCGTGCTTTGGATAGACGTGCTGATCAGTGGGTCACTTCAAAACACCCGGCGTATTGCGGAGTGTACCATACGTGCTGCAATACACCGTGTTAACGTGCCCCTATAGTACTCCACACTACCCTGATATCCCATGTGCTCATCCCCCTTCCCAGTAAAGGACTCTAACGCTATTTTACCCCCCCCCCCCCATGACCACTGCTGATGGCTCTGACATATTCCGTCTACTAATGATGTGCCCTGAGCCATTTGTGTCTTGGGTCACCAAATATCACCAGATTATTGCATTTTTGGCGGCTTTTCATTGGTGGAAGGACCAATGAAAACTCTTGATCAATCTCATACATGATCCACCAAATACTTGAATCTCTGAGAGCTGAGTTAGAGGAAGGGTTTCTCCATTGCACTGTACCTAATCGCTGTTCACCAGATTCTTTGATCTTTGAAGGCTTTGCATTGGTGGAAGGGCACCTCTTGACCTCATGCAAGATAGTGTAATCACCACATACTTGGATTTCTAAAACTCTTGATTGGTGTAAGAGGACCCATTTGCCCCATGTATGATCCAACAGATAATTGGATCTCTGAGAGCTTTTGGTTAGAGGACGGGTTCTCTCACTGCACTGTACGTAATCGCTGTTCACCAGATTCTTCGATCTTTGAAGGCTTTGCATTGGTGGAAGCGCACCTCTCAACCCCATGCAAGATAGTGTAATCACCACATACTTGGATTTCTAAAACTCTTGATTGGTGTAAGAGGACTCATTTGCCCCATGTATGATCCAACAGATAATTGGATCTCTGAGAGCTTTTGGTTAGAGGACGGGTTTCTCCACTGCACTGTACGTAATCGCTGTTCACCAGATTCTTCGATCTTTGAAGGCTTTGCATTGGTGGAAGCGCACCTCTCAACCCCATGCAAGATAGTGTAATCACCACATACTTGGATTTCTAAAACTCTTGATTGGTGTAAGAGGACCCATTTGCCTCATGTATGATCCAACAGATTATTGGATCTCTGAGAGATGTTCATTAGAGGAAGGGTTACTTCTCTGTCCTGTATTACTTGATTGCCAGATACTTGGATCTCAGGAGGCTTATCTGCCCCGTACAATGTCTGATCGCCAAGTCTTTGAATTGCTGAGTGCTTTGGGATTCATGTTAGCCAGTCTGAGATGAATTACTTCTTAGTGTGATTGTGAAAAACAAGAAAATTTAATTTTCTCAGCACATCTGTGAGATATTTGCTGGTGCCCGTCATGTCCAATGAAACGTCAGCATCAGGTTTGACATATTAGGTGACTCAAGTCAGAAACACTGAGGGGAAGGTTTGCTTGGGCATTCTTCCCATTTTATTTTGGATCTGCCAAATCATACAACTCTATTCTTGCAATATACAATACTTTTCATTTTCGGAGGTAAAATTTGGACAAATTAGCAACTTTTTCTTACTTGCAAATACAGTGGACTACATTTTTCTACATATTCTGTGCTGATAAGGTACTAAGTATTCTGCATAACAGTTATAGGGATCTATCTCTTCTTCGTTCTCCCTGCAGTCCTCTGATATGAGGATCTACCACTACTTTGTGTTATGTCTAGTACAAGCTATTACAAGGCCTGAAGGAGTATATATGTACAGTATATTTAAAGTGTCGGACTGGGGTGCCCAGGGCCTACCAGTGGAATTTCATTCTGGGGGCCCACTAGTAGAGTTGATTCTGTGGGAACATCAGTGGAGTTGATTTTGGGGGCCATCCTACAGCCATTGTACATGCCTCTTATCTACTTCCTCTTGCTCTTTGCCCCTTTCTCTCTGCATCTCCCAATGATGAATATGCACTTAAAAAGTAACTCCAGGAATGCCATGCTCAGGGGCCCCAGCGATGGTTTCTGCTCACATTTTTGTAAATATTGTATTATATCTTTTCATGGGACAACACTTAAGATCTGACACTTTGGTACAATGTAGAGTACTCAGTGTGCAGCTTGTAAAACAGTGTAAATTTGATGTGCCCTCAAAATAACTCAACACACAGCCATCAATGTCTAAACCGCTGGCAACAAAAGTCATTACACCCCTAAGTGACAATGAACAAACTGTACCCAGTGTCAATATTCTGTGTGGCCTCCATTATTTTCCAGCACTGCCTTAACTCTCTTGGGCGTGGAGGTCACAGGTTGCGGCCACTGGAATCCTCTTCTCTCCTCTCTGACAACATCACGGGGCTGATGGATGTTAGAGACCTTTTGCTCCTCCATCTTCCGTTTGAGGATGCCCCACAGGGGCTCAGTAGGGTTTAGACATGAGACATGCTTGGCCAGTCCAGCACGCTTATCATTTTTATTAGCAAGGCAGTGGTCATCTTGGAGGTGTGTTTTGGGGTTGCTATCATATTGGAATACTACCTTGAGGCCCAGAAAGGAGAGAATCATGCTCTGCTTCAGTATATCACAGTACATCTTGACATTCACAGTCCCCACAATGAACTGTAGCTCCCCACAGCCTGCAGCACTCATGCAGCCCCAAACCATGACACTCCCACCACCATGCTTGACTGTAGACAAGACACACTTGTCTTTGCACTCCTCACCTGGTTGTCGCCACACACGCTTGACACGATCTGAACCAAATAATTTTATCTTGGTCTCATCAGACCACAGGACAGGGTTCCACTAATCCATGTCCTTAGTCTGCTTGTCTTCAGCAAACTGTTTGCAGGCTTTCTTGGGCATCATCTTTAGAAATGGCTTCCTTCTGGGACAACAACCATGCAGACCAATTTGATGCAGTGTACGACGTATGGTCTGCGCACTGACAGGCTGACCCCCCACCAACTTTAACCACTGCAGCAATGGAGGCGGCTCTCCTTCGTCTATTTTGAAAAGACAGTCTCTGGATATGACGCTGAGCACGTGCACTCAACTTTTTCGGTCGACCATGACAAGGTCTGTTCTGAGTGGAACCTAGCTTGTTAAACCGCTGTATGGTCTTGGCCAGCATGCTGCAGCTCAGTGCTAGGATGTTGGCAATCTTCTTATAGCCTCGGCCATCTTTATGTAGAGCAACAATTGTTTTTTTCAGATCCTCAGAGAGTTCTTTGCCATGAGCTGCTATTTTAAACTTCCAGTGACCAGTGTGAGAGAATGTGAGAGCGATAACACCAAATTTAACACACCTGCTTTCCATTCACACCTGAGACCTTGTAACACTAACTAGTCACATGACACCGTGGAGGGAAAATGGCAAATTGGGCACAATTTGTCCATTTTCACTTAGGGGAGTACTCACTTTTGTTGCCAGCGGTTTTGACATTGATGGTTGAGTGTTGACACAGCAAGATGTACACTGACTATTTTACATTGCATTAAAGTGCCCTATCTTCAGTGTTGTCCAATGAAAAGATATAATACAATAATTACAAAAATGTGAGGGGTGTACTCTCTTTTGTGATATTATCTATCTATCTATCTATCTATCTATCTATCTGTTGTCTTTTGTTCTCCAAATGTGATGCACAGATAAATCCGGCCCTATAAGTTCTAGCTATGCCCTTGGAGAACTATATGGTGGTGGTGGTTGATTTACTGGTGATACTGTATAGCAGAATATATTTGTATGGTGGCAGCACTATTTTAAAGCATTATTTGGCCAATGTATACTGTAAATATTTTGTATGGTCATTTATGCAATTTTAACAGTCCACCATTGGGGGAATTCCAACAGAAGGTACCATATTTAGCACCATCCAATGTAAGGTTGGCCCTGGAAATCCCCATACAGGTGCTGCTTTGCCGTCCACAGCGGACAGCTTATGGCTGTAATGTGCCTGCTAAATTAGTGTTATTAGGGTTATTTTACAAACACCATAATTAAGAAGCGTCCATCACAGACATTGCAAGTGCACAAAGACAAGTACGACACAAAAGAGACCTGAGAGGCCTAAGGCATTGTGCAGGAAGTGGGGCAGTATGGTGTTCTCACCTATACGTGTTGGGACAGGGCCTCTGTTCAGGAGAGAACATGGTACTTTACAGCCCTCACTCTTTAACAGGGGTAATTACATTAACAAGCAGATGTATTTCTTGGCTTTTGCTCTTCATTTTGGAATGTTGTAACACATTGCCGATTCTCCTTAAAGGGAAATGTCACCAAGACATGAAATCCTATTCCCTTGCTTCCTTATCCCTCCTCCCTAGTAAATTGTAATTTGTTAGGACTCCATGAAAACACGAAGGTTCATGGGCAAAAGCTGTATCTTGATTATTGGAATTTTTTGGATACCTGGTGAGAGAGCCGAAACGTTGTCTTTTGGAACATGTGGTAATAAAACACCTTTTTGTTTTTGGAAAAATTTGATATCGTGAGTGCCGCAATTTTTTCTGTTTATATGCAATTTGTTGAACTTTGCCAAGGTTCTATATTGCGGGCACCCCGCCGGAAATTGAATTGTTGGAGGTGCGGCTAGTTTTCTTTTTCTGGTATGTGGCAGGTGTATAGGGAAGAAAATTCAGAGGAAAATAGGGATTGCCCTGAACAAACAGCCCTATAACAGGCAGACTTTGCCAGGGGTGGATCTTGTATTCATGGGACCTCATGGCAAAGTTAGACATGTTACCCTGAAATACAGCAAGGGGTAGTAATGTTGTAGAGCAATTGTGCTACCAACATAGAGCTAAAGGTGGGCACCCTGAGTGGGCTTCCTCTGACTCTGGGCACTGTAGGAGCTGGCATGGCTGCTACTACTATAGTTACACTAATGGACTTTATTATAAGTGGAAGCCACTTTGATGGTAACTTTCTGCCTAGATACTAAGTTGGGTTAACACAAGCCCATTTTTGAGGGTGGGTGAGTTGCCTTGGGCGCCACTCATATGAAGAGTTGAGGGGTGTCCCAGGCTGTATTTAGTCAATGGGCTGTGCGCATCAAACTCTGCACGACCGTTTTAAAATGGATGTTAGAGTTTGCAGCTACTCAATAATTGTGCAACTGCGGGAGGAGTAAACAGGCTGTCAACATTAGCCAGGCTCTTCAGGGAGAAGGCAGGGACAGATTATTACTGTCCCTGCCTTCTTGTTTGTTGTATATGCACCACTCAGTGAGCTCTGTATATACAGATTAGCAGGGAGCCCTCATGGGGAAAAAAAGCACTCTAAGGGTATGTTCACACAGCGTATTGCGGCGCGCATTGTACGCGTCACAATACGCCAGGTGTTTTAGAAACACGCGCTGTACTGTTAAAGCACAGAGGGGCCGGCCCCATTCTTTTTCATTGTCAGCGGCGCGTAACCGCTGGGAAGAAGTGACATGTCACTTATCTCCCGCGGCGTACAATACGATCATATTGTACGCTGGGGGAGATGGACGTAATCCATAGCTCTGAATGAGAGTTATGAATTACCGTAATTGCAGCACGCATTTCGGGCGTATTGCAGCGCAGTTATGCGCTGAAATACATCACGCAATTACGCCGTGTGAACATACCCTAATAATGCCCCCCCAAAGGTCTTTTTCTGAAACAATATATAAAGTATATAAAATAAAAACACAAAAAAAGAAATAAATTAATAAAAAAAAACTGACAGCACAAACCACAACTTTTAGCCCCAGCCCTGACAACTCTAAAACTTGATATCGCCTATATATAAACGTCCGTGAGTGAAAGGTAACACAATTCTAAAACTTATTGTATCACTTGTATAACATGTATCACTTAACCACTTTTGCTATTAAAAAATAAATAGATAATAAAATAAAAAATGTGAAAAGCAGACTTTTTTTTACCATTTTCGCTGATATTATAAAAAAAATCTAAGGTGAAAATAAGATAAAATAAAGCTTTACATATCTTTTTGCCAGCGGTTTAGACATTGATGGCTGTGTTGAGTTATTTTGAGGGCACACCAGATTTACACCATCCACCAGCTCCCTGATGACGTCATGGAGGAGTAGAAAAGGATTCCAGTGGCTGCAACCTGTGAAGCTCTAGTGACCTCCATGCCCAAGAGAGTTAAAGGGGTTGTCTCGCTACAATGATTGGGTTTTAATTAAAAGATCTTTAAAAAACAAGCAGCTTTGCAATATATGTTCATTACAAATGTCCTACTGATTTTGAGTTATCCCTGGTAGTAGGAGTGCATCAACTTCTCAATCACTATAGCAGCCGACCTGTTGATTTTTATCTCACTGGCTGCCAGTCCTGGTGACTCATCTGTTTCTGAATACAGGTCAGAGCACAGAGCCCCTCCCACACAGTATGTGATGCTTCTGTAGGGAAGGGAGGGGGAGGGCTCTGGCTTCTGTGTCTGTGTAGCTGGATTAACCCTGTGTGTGCCTGCTCCCTCCTGCTCTCTACACAGATTGAGGAGAGCAGAGGTGAGGCTGATCTGTAGTCAGTAGGATGTGATAGCTGTGAAGTGTGTTACTATAATCATGATGTGTCTGTGGAGCTTTGACTATACTAATAGAACAGATCAGGGGGGCATGTGAACGGTTCATATCCCTCCCTGCTCTGCTGTATTAGTGACACATCGTGATTATAGTAACACACTTCACAGCTGCCCTGTGTCTGTTCTGACAGGGTTTGTTTGTTGTTGCTTGAGATGTGCAGATTTGTATGCTAAGCAGGGGGTATAGGAACCTTTACATCCCCCCTGCTCTGCTATTAGCATACACAGCTTCACAGACCTCTCCACACTCATAGATCAGCCCTCTCCCTGCTGTTTCCTGACTCTGTGCAGCTGATGCAGCAGTGAGTAGCAGATCTAGGCAGGCACACACAGGGTTAACCCTGGCAGCAAACCTCCTCGCCTCCCCCCCCCACCCCTGCTGTATAGAAATTACTGCAGTTGGAGGAGGAGAGCTGTCTGTGTACTGAGGGGAGGAGGGAAGGTGGAGGAGAAGAGGCAGGCAAGAAGCACGCCCCTGAATTCAAAAATCCTATGCTGCCAGACACACTGAGGTAGCTGAAACTGTAGTGGACAATCCTTTAAGCCGATGCTGGAAAATAATGGAGCCATACAAATATGTGACACTCGGCACATTTCCATTTTCACTTAGGGTGTACTCACTTTGTGGTCTTATGGGTGTACTCACTTTTTGCCAGCGGTTTAGACATTGGATTTGTGTTGAGTTATTTGAGGGCACAAATTACACTGTGATACAATTGAACACTGACTCCTTTACATTGTTTGACAGTCTCAGATCTGCAGTGTTGTCTCATGAAAAGATATAATACACTATTTACCCAAATGCGAGGGTATTACTAACTTTTGTGAGATACATGTTAAACGGAGCCGGTATATGTTGTTTGTTATATAAATAGACTATAAAATATTGATATATTATATATATATATATATAGTTATATAATATATATATTATAAATGGAGTAGATTATATATATAAACAGTATATACAGTTGAAACCAGAAGTTTACATACACTAGATAAAAAGACACATATACATGTTTTTCTCACTATCTGACATGAAATCAGAATTAACCTTCCCCGTTTTAGGTCAATTCGGAACCAAAATTATTTATATTTGCCAAATGCCAGAAAAATTGGAGTGAGACAATTTTTTTTTTTTTTTTTTCAATTCCGAGAGGAAGTTTATTGAAGTAGAAAATGTAAAACAAAGCATATAAAGCAAAGACCATGCAATACAAAGTATATGAAAAACCATACAAAGTTTGTAAGAAACAATTACATAGCAGTAAGTCACAATGTACTTGAGCTGTGGAGTGAGACAATTTTTTAAGGCATTTTTATTACTTTCTGTAAAGTCAAAAGTTCCCATACACTAGGATTACTCTGCCTTTAAAGAATTTGGGACAGTCCATATGATGAGGTCATGTCTTTGGAAGCTTCTGGTTTATTGGCAACATCTGAGTTAGAGACACACCTGTGGATATATTTTAGTGCACACCAGAAACACATTGCTTCTGTGCGTAACATTATAGGAAAGTTTAAAGAAATCAGCCAAGATATCAGGAAAAGAATTGTGGACTTGCACAAGTTTGGATCATCCCTGGGTGCAATCTCCAGATACCTCAAGGTGCCTCATTCATCTGTACAAATAATTATATGCAAGTACAAACAAGATGGGAATGTCCAGCCATCATACCGCTCAGGAAGGAGACGGGTTCTGTGTCTCAGAGATGAACGTGCTTTGATCCGACATGTGCAAATCAACCCAAGAACAAAAGCAAAAGACCTTGTGAAGAAGCAGGTGGACGCTGGTAAGAATGTGTCATTATCCACAGTGAAACGAGAACTGTATCAACATGGGCTGAAAGGCCACTCTGCCAGGAAGAAGCCATTACTCCAAAAGAATCTTATAAAAGCCACATTAATGTTTGCAAATGCAAAGGAACAAAGACCTACATTTTTGGAGACATGTCCTGTGGTCTGACGAAACTAAATTTGAACTGTTTGGCCATAATGATCATTGTTATGTTTGGAGGAAAAAAGGAGACGCTTGGAAGCCTAAGAACACCATCCCGACTGTGAAACACAGGGGTGGCAGCATCATGTTATGGGGTTGTTTTGCTGCAGATGGGACTAGTACACTTCACAGCATCATGAGGAAAGAAGATTATGTGGCAATACTGAAGCAACATCTCAAGACATCAGCCAGGAAGTTAAAGCTTGGGCGGTAATGTGTCTTACAAATGGACAATGACCTGAAACTACTGCCAAACTGGTTGCAAAGTGGCTTAAGGAGAACCAAGTCCATGTTTTGGAGTGGCCATCACAAAGCCCTGATCTCAATCCTATTGAAAATTTATGGGCAAAGCTGAAAAGGCAGGTGCCAGCAAGGTGGCTCAGTTACACCAGTTCTATCAGGAGGAAGGGGCCAAAATTCCTACCAACTATTGTGAGAAGCTTGTGGAAGGATCCAAAACGTTTGACTCAAGTTCTACAGTTTAAAGGCAAAGCGACCAAATCCTAATGAAATGTATGGAAACTTTTGACTTTGCAGAAAGTAATAAAAATGCCTTAAAAAATTCCCTCATTCTTCTGGTATTTGGCAAATATAAATAATTTTGGTTTCTAATTGACCTAAAACGGGGAAAGTTTATTCTGATTTCATGTCAGATAGTGAGAAAAACCTGCAGATGGGGCTTTTTATATAGCTGTTTATATAGCAGTTTTATATAACTGTTTATGTTTATATATGTATATAAGAAGGTATAAGCGTGTTTATAGGTACACTATGTGTGTATGTTTGTATGTAAGGAGGTATGAGTATGTTAATAGGTACACTAGGTACAGTATATATATGTTTGTCTTTGTATGTCTTGTAAGGCCGCTGCTGGAAAAGTATGCAATGGTGTATATATCCCAGCCAGATTCTGGGCATATGTTTGGAGAAAGCAAGACACATACCACCAAGGTAAGGAGCCTTGGTGGAGTGAAAGGCCAGTATTAGATAGGTGTCGGCAGTACAGACTGTTGACATACATTTAATTTGTATGTTAGTACGGCTTCCAGCCATTCCTGGGTTGGCTTTTCATTGGGAGTAAGCATAGAGCAGGGTGGGTGCTTACTCCCCATGGTCCACTCCAGGATTTCCCTGCTGTATATAAGGTCAGCAGGTAGGCTGACTGGGCGTCGGCTGTATCTCCAGTCTACCTTCTGGGCTGGAGGTGTACACACTGGTGAAAGCCAGTGTCAGATCTACAAGGTGCTAGTGAGGGAACTACACCATTGTTAGTAAGTGCTCAGACGAGCAGAAGTTTGGTTTACTGTTTGCTGTGCTTATTGCCATACGTTTTGTTCTGTTTGTACAATAAACCCACGGACCAATAAAACCGTTTGTACCTGATATCTGCCTCTGTCTCATGCCTGAAGAACTCTGCTGTGATTCCAGAGCTGTGCAAGCTCACAGTCCTTATATATATATATATATATATCTGTATGTGTGAACCTTTGCATGACTACATACCTGTATAACGGTGGGATACCCTGCTGAGGCCAACTTTATAGTCATTTTATATGAAATAAAAGAGCCAACATATTTTATAGCATATAACTCCATTCCAGAGCTTTACACGACACACAGGCCCCAGGTAGCAGCACCTTCATATCTGCAGCACATTCTTCTTCTTCTCCTGAATATAAGACCTTATTTTTCTTATAAACAGAATAGAGTGATTTCCCCGTCCAGCTGGAGCTCTAACCCTTGACCACAAGAGATTTTAGAGATTTTTAGGAACCTTGCCAGAACATACTCCTGCCAGTATCAACAGTCCATGAGAGGAATCAGATACAGGAAGATAGAAGATCTGAGATTTATTTAGTATAATAGGAAGTAATAAGTCACTATAGTGAGAGCAATTACCCAGTGATTGACAGAATTCTAGGCAGACAGCCATTTTTTAAAGGGACAGCACTCCTATTTGCCAGTCACTCACTAAAACATTGGCCATCATGAGACTATAAAAAGATTTTGTATCCTTATGACCCTCGACTGACTTTTATAAGAGAATCTCCTTTTAATCTCAGCATGGAGTATCCAGCAGACTAGAAATACTATGTGCTTCTGGCACTTGATCCAAGAAGGATGAAAGACCTAGAAAGGATCGACAAACGTAATGATTTGTTTATATATATATATACAGGCAGTCCTCGACTTACACCATTCCGACTTACATCTGCCCCCTAGGTACAAATGGAGACTTATGTGGCATGCTGGCACTTGTAGTTCCATGTTCCACAGCAGATAGTAGCTGTGGAACGACAAGTTCCAGCATGCCACAGCAGTACATGAGGTGAAAATGAGGGGAAATCTTAACAGGGGCACAGACAGCAATATAATTGTAAAAACCCTTCCCTGCACTATCCAAAACTTTATAAAAAAAACTTTTCTGCTGGAGTTACATTTACAAAATCTACCAGTTCCCTACTCACATACAAATTCAACTTACAGTCCCTATCCCGTTCCTAACCCGGGGACTGCCTGGAATTTCCAAGTTTGTCAGGCGAACGGGACTTTCTTTGTTTTTTATGCATGAGACAATAAAGTTCGTAACTTTGACCTGGATTTCTAAGAAAATCATAGAGAAGATGAAGGGAAACAGTCAAGATGACTTTATTGAAAAATTACCGTACATATAAAATATTGCCCTTCTCTATCTGTTTCAGAGAACTTTTGTTTGTCAGAGCAGACTAATCTCACTTTACATCAGTTGCTACTTATCGTTACATAGCCTCATTACATATAGTAGGCAATTACATAATGATTGCTCTATTGTTCACTTCACAGGGATAGATAAGATTATATTAGACCATGAGCAATACATGAAAGACAAATAGAGTTAGCTTTTTCTGCCCTGGGAAAGGTGAAGGTTGCTCTTCACACATCAAGTAATTGCTGATACTAATTACACTTCTCAGACCAGAGCCAACCAGAAATTAGGACCATCAAGCAATACTCTCAATGCCGTGCTATCAGAGCTCACAGAGGGGAAGTCAGTTAGACTAACATACATAAGGGAACATTAAAAAATTATAGTAAAAAATCAACTACCCAATAAAAAAAATCCATATAATAGTCGCATATCGCTTGTCAACATTTGGAAAGTAAAATGTGGATGGTAGTGTCTCTTTAAAGAGATTTTCCAAGATCCTAGTATTGCTAGACTATCCTTATTGTTAGGTTTACTCTTGTCCTGTCCTATTTAAAGGGGTTGTCTCACTACAAGGATTGCTGCTTTTTATGTTAAAGACCTTGCAAAAACAAGTCACTGTGCAATATATGTCCATTAACAGTGTCCTTCCTATTCCTAGATATCCCCTCTTGTATGGGCTGCATCAACTCCTCAGGTCACTATAGCTACAGACCTGTTCCATCTCTCCTGATAGGCTGCCAGCACTGGATGCTATAGATACAGACCTGTTCGATCTCTCCTGATAGGCTGCCAGCACTGGTTGCTATAGATACAGACCTGTTTGATCTATCCTGATAGGCTGCCAGCACTGGTTGCTATAGCTACAGACCTGTTTGTTCTATCCTGATAGGCTGCCAGCACTGGTTGCTATAGCTACAGACCTGTTAGATCTCTCCTGATAGGCTGCCAGCACTGGTTGCTATAGCTACAGACCTGTTTGATATATCCTGATAGGCTGCCAGCACTGTTTGCTATAGCTACGGACCTGTTCAATCTCTCCTGATAGGCTGCAGCACTGGTTGCTATAGCTACAGACCTGTTTATCGATCCTGATAGGCTGCAGCACTGGTTGCTATAGCTACAGGCCGGGTTGATCTATCAGCTAGGAGCCATGCACCCTGTTGCTATAGCTACAGACCTTTTTGATCTATCCTGATAGGCTGCCAGCACTGGTTGCTATAGCTACAGACCTGTTCAATCTCTCCTGATAGGCTGCAGGCACTGGTTGCTATAGCTACAGACCTGTTTGATCTATCCTGATAGGCTGCCAGCACTGGTTGCTATAGCTACTGACCTGTTTGATCTATCCTGATAGGCTGCCAGCACTGGTTGCTATAGCTACAGACCTGGCTTCTACTGCAGCCTAGTAGAAGCCAGTAGACACGCCCCTGAATTCAAAGTGAAACCAAGAAAACAGAACTAAGGTGAGATGAATCAATGTAGTGAGACAACCCCTTTAAGATTAGGATCTTGGATAACCCCTATACTGGATCCATTGCTAAAGCTGTCCATAAACATCCTGCCCTCCCTCCTCCCATTAAAACCCGCACTCTCAGATCCTCTGGCTTATCTGTAAAGAACACAGAACTGAGCAAAAACTTCAAGTCCGTCCTCACTTTGTTTGTGTCTGATTTCTACCCCAGGACCTTCACTAATCCACAGTCTGTGTTAGTTTACGGGACCCATTCTGGGGTCAGTACTTACATTTGTCTGATCTGTGCTCTGTATGAATTTAGGAGTCTGAGGTTATTTTGCTCTGGGGTCTGTTCAAGTGCAGGTCTAGGGTCTGGGGCTTTATTTGTCTAAGTGGTTTGTTCTAGGTCTGTATTGTTTTAATGGGTCTGGTGATAAAAAGAGACCTATGTACTTTATGCACAAACGCCTTAGACTAAGGGTATGCCTGCCCTATATAAATGGATATATTTAGGTTAAGAATACACAGAGTGGTTTTGGCGCAGTCACTGAGCGATCATGACGTGGGCCCAGAACCACTGCAGCGCTCCATACCAGGGATTTTCAATAAGCTTAAAGGGGCTGTCCCACTATAACGATTCATCTTATCTTAGTCCTGTTTTCTTGGTTTCATTTTTTAATTCAGGGGTGTGTTTACTGGTTTCTACTGGCTACTACTGGTCCGCAGTAACAAGCTGCTGAGGACAGCAGGTCTGTAGTTATGGCAAACAGCACTGGCAGCCTATCAGGAGAGACAGAACAGGTCTGTAGCTATAGTGACCAGCACTGGCAGCCTACGAGGAGAGATCAAACAGGTCTGTAGCTATAGCGACCAGCACTGGCAGCCTATCAGGAAAGACAGAACAGGCCTGTAGCTATAGCAACCAGCACTGGCAGCCTATCAGGAGAGATGGAACAGATATGTAGCTATAGTGACCTGAGGAGCTGATGCAGCCCATACAAGATGGGATATCTAGGAATAGGTAGGACACTGTTAATGAACATATATTACAAAGTGACTTGTTTTTGCAAGATCTTTAACATAAAAAGCAGCAATCCTTGTAGTGAGACAACCTCTTTAATGACTGGATGAACTTGTAAAGCCACATGCCCATTATACAGCAGTAAACACTGATGAACCTTGATCTCAAATACATTTGGTCCCTTATTAAAGGGGTTGTCTCATTACATCAATTAATCTCACCTCAGTCCTGTTTTTCTGGATTCATTTTTGAATTCAGGGGCGTGTTTACTGGCTTTTATTGGCCACTACTGGTTGCAGTGATAGGCTGCCAGCGCTGGTCGCTATAGCTACAGATCTGTTTGATCTCTCCTGATGAGCTGCCAGCGCTGGTCGCTATAGCTATAGACCTGTTTGATCTCTCCTGATAGGCTGCCAGCGCTGGTTGCTATAGCTACAGACCTGTTTGATCTCTCCTGATAGGCTGCCAGCACTGGTTGCTATAGCTACAGACCTGTTTGTTCTCTCCTGATAGGCTGCCAGCACTGGTCGCTAGAGCTACAGACCTGTTTGATCTCTCCTGATAGGCTGCCAGTACTGGTCGCTATAGCTACAGACCTGTTCTGTCTCTCCTGATAGGCTGCCAGCGCTGGTCGCTATAGCTACAGATCTGTTCTTTCTCTCCTGATAGGCTGCAAGCACTGGTCACTATAGCTACAAACCTGTTTGATCTTTCCTGATAGGCTGCCTGAGCTGGTCGCTATAGCTATAGACCTGTTTGATCTCTCCTGATAGGCTGCCAGCACTGGTTGCTATAGCATACAAACCTGTTTGATCTCTCCTGATAGGCTGCCTGCGCTGGTCGCTATAGCTATAGACCTGTTTGATCTCTCTGATAGGCTGCCAGCACTGGTTGCTATAGCTACAAACCTGTTTGAATCTCTCCTGATAGGCCTGCGTGCACTGGTCGCTATAGCTACAGTCCTGGTCTGTCTCTCCTGATAGGCTGCCTGCGCTGTTCGCTATAGCTACAGACCTGTTCTGTCTCTCCTGATAGGCTGCCTGCGCTGGTCGCTATAGCTACAGACCTGTTCTGTCTCTCCTGATAGGCTGCCAGCACTGGTTGCTATAGCTACAGACCTGTTTGATCTCTCTGGATAGGCTGCAAGCGCTGGTTGCTAATAGCTACAAACCTGTTTGATCTCCCCTGATAGGCTGCCAGCACTGGTCGCTATAGCTACAGACCTGTTTGATCTCTCCTGATAGGCTGCCAGCACTGTTTGCTATAGCTACGGACCTGTTCAATCTCTCCTGATAGGCTGCAGGCACTGGTTGATATAGCTACAGACCTGTTTCATCTCTCCTTATAGGCTGCCAGCACTGGTTGCTATAGCTACAGACCTGTTTGATCTATCCTGATAGGCTGCCAGCACTGGTTGCTATAGCTACAGACCTGTTTGATCTCTCCTGATAGGCTGCCAGCACTGGTTGCTATAGCTACAGAGCTGTCCCATCTCTCCTGATAGGCTGCAGGCACTGGTCTCTATAGCTACAGACCTGTTTGATCTATCCTGATAGGCTGCCAGCACTGGTTGCTATAGCTACTGCCCTGTTTGATCTATCCTGATAGGCTGCCAGCACTGGTTGCTATAGCTACAGACCTGGCTTCTACTGCAACCTAGTAGAAGCCAGTAGACACGCCCCTGAATTCAAAGTGAAACCAAGAAAACAGAACTAAGGTGAGATGAATCAATGTAGTGAGACAAACCCCTTTAAGATTAGGATATTGGATAACCCCTATACTGGATCCATTGCTAAAGCTGTCCATAAACATCCTGCCCTCCCTCACTCCATTAAAACCCGCACTCTCAGATCCTCTGGCTTATCTGTAAAGAACACAGAACTGAGCAAAAACTTCAAGTCCGTCCTCACTTTGTTTGTGTCTGATTTCTACCCCAGGACCTTCACTAATCCACAGTCTGTGTTAGTTTAGGGGGACCCATTCTGGGGTCAGTACTTACATTTGTCTGATCTGGCTCTGTATGAATTTAGGAGTCTGAGGTTATTTTGCTCGGGGGTCTGTTCAAGTGCAGGTCTGGGGTCTGGGCTTTATTTGTCTAAGTGGTTTGTTCTAGGTCTGTATTGTTTTAATGGGTCTGGTGATAAAAAGAGACCTATGTACTTTATGCACAAACCCTTAGACTAAGGGTATGCCTGCCCAAATATAAATGGATATATTTGGGTTTAAGAATACACAGAGTGGTTTTGGCGCAGTCACTGAGCGATCATGAACTGGGCCCCAGAACCACTGCAGCGCTCCATACCAGGGATTTTCAAAAAAGCTTAAAGGGGCTGTCCCACTATAACGATTCATCTTATCTTAGTCTGTTTTCTTGGTTCATTTTTTAATTCAGGGGTGTGTTTACTGGTTTCTACTGGCTACTACTGGTTCCGCAGTAAAAAAGGGTGCTGAGGACAGCAGGGCTGTAGTTATGGCAAACAGCACTGGCAGCCTATCAGGAGAGACAGAACAGGTCTGTTTGCTATAGTGACCAGCACTGGCAGCCTACGGGGAAGATCAAACAGGTCTGTAGCTATAGCGACCAGCACTGGCAGCCTAAACAGAAAGACAGAACAGGCCTTAGCTATAGCAACCAGCACTGGCAGCCTATCAGGAGAGATTGAACAGGTCCCGTAGCTATAGTGACCTGAGGAGCTGATGCAGCCATACAAGATGGGATATCTAGGAATAGGTAGGAAAACTGTTAATGAACATATATTACAAAGTGACTTGTTTTTTCAAGATCTTTAACATAAAAAGCAGCAATCCTTGTAGTGAGACAACCTCTTTAATGACTGGATGAACTTGTAAAGCCACATGCCCATTATAGAGCAGTAAACACTGATGAACCTTGATCTCAAATACATTTGGTCCCTTATTAAAGGGGTTGTTTTCATTACATCAATTAATCTCACCTCAGTCCTGTTTTTTGGATTCATTTTGAATTCAGGGGCGTGTTTACTGGCTTTTATTGGCCACTAATTGTTGCAGTGATAGGCTGCCAGCACTGGTTGCTATAGCTACAAACATGTTTGATCTCTCCTGATAGGTGCAAGCCCCTGGTCGCTATAGCTACAAACCTGTTTGATCTCTCCTGATGAGCTGCCAGGCGTGGTCGCTATAGCTATAGACCTGTTTGATCTCTCCTGATAAGGCTGCCAGCGCTGGTTCTATAAACTACAAACCTGTTCGTCTCTCCTGATAGGCTGCCAGCACTGGTCGCTATAGCTACAGACCTGTTCTGTCCCCTTTCCGATAGGCTGCCAGCGCTGTCGCTATAGCTACAGATCTGTTCTGTCCTCCTGATAGGCTGCCAGCAACTGGTTGCTATAGCTACAGACCTGTTTGATCTCTCCTGATAGGCTGCAAGCGCTGGTTGCTATAGCTACAAACCTGTTTGATCTCCCCTGATAGGCTGCCAGCACTGGTCGCTATAGCTACAGACCTGTTTGATCTCTCCTGATAGGCTGCCAGCACTGTTTGCTATAGCTACGGACCTGTTCAATCTCTCCTGATAGGCTGCAGGCACTGGTTGCTATAGCTACAGACCTGTTTGATTATCCTGATAGGGGCCAGCACTGGTTCTATAGACAGACCTGTTTGACTATCCTGATAGGCTGCCAAGCACTGGTTGCCTATAGCTACAGACCTGTTTGATCTCTCCTGATAGGCTGCCAGCACTGGTTGCTATAGCTACAGACCTGTTCAATCTCTCCTGATAGGGGTGCAGGCACCTGGTTGCATAGCTACAGACCTGTTTGATCTATCCTGATAGGCTGCCCGCACTGGTTGCTATAGCTACTGCCCTGTTTGATCTATCCTGATAGGCTGCCAGCACTGGTTGCTATAGCTACAGACCTGGCTTCTACTGCAACCTAGTAGAAGCCAGTAGACACGCCCCTGAATTCAAAGTGAAACCAAGAAAACAGAACTAAGGTGAGATGAATCAATGTAGTGAGACAACCCCTTTAAGATTAGGATATTGGATAACCCCTATACTGGATCCATTGCTAAAGCTGTCCATAAACAGCCTGCCCTCCCTCCTCCCATTAAAACCCGCACTCTCAGATCCTCTGGCTTATCTGTAAAGAACACAGAACTGAGCAAAAACTTCAAGTCCGTCCTCACTTTGTTTTGTGTCTGATTTCTACCCAGGACCTTCACTAATCCACAGTCTGTGTTAGTTTTACGGGACCCATTCTGGGGTCAGTACTTACATTTGTCTGATCTGTGCTCTGTATGAATTTAGGAGTCTGAGGTTATTTGCTCTGGGGTCTGTTCACGTGCAGGTCTAGGGTCTGGGGCTTTATTTGTCTAAGTGGTTTGTTCTAGGTCTGTATTGTTTTAATGGGTCTGGTGATAAAAAGAGACCTATGTACTTTATGCACAAACGCTTAGACTAAGGGTATGCCTGCCCTATATAAATGGATATATTTAGGTTAAGAATACACAGAGTGGTTTTGGCGCAGTCACTGAGCGATCATGACGTGGGCCCAGAACCACTGCAGCGCTCCATACCAGGGATTTTCAATAAGCTTAAAGGGGCTGTCCCACTATAACGATTCATCTTATCTTAGTCCTGTTTTCTTGGTTTCATTTTTTAATTCAGGGGTGTGTTTACTGGTTTCTACTGGCTACTACTGGCCCGCAGTAACAAGCTGCTGAGGACAGCAGGTCTGTAGTTATGGCATACAGCACTGGCAGCCTATCAGGAGAGACAGGACAGGTCTGTAGCTATAGTGACCAGCACTGGCAGCCTACGAGGAGAGATCAAACAGGTCTGTAGCTATAGCGACCACACTGGCAGCCTATCAGGAAAGACAGAACAGGCCTGTAGCTATAGCAACCAGCACTGGCAGCCTATCAGGAGAGATTGAACAGGTCTGTAGCTATAGTGACCTGAGGAGCTGATGCAGCCCATACAAGATGGGATATCTAGGAATAGGTAGGACACTGTTGATGGACACATATTACAAAGTGACTTGTTTTTGCAAGATCTTTAACATAAAAAGCAGCAATCCTTGTAGTGAGACAACCCCTTTAATGACTGGATGAACTTGTAAAGCCACATGCCCATTATACAGCAGTAAACACTGATGAACCTTGATCTCAAATACATTTGGTCCCTTATTAAAGGGGTTGTCTCACTACATCAATTAATCTCACCTCAGTCCTGTTTTTCTGGATTCATTTTTGAATTCAGGGGCGTGTTTACTGGCTTTTATTGGCCACTACTAGTTGCAGTGATAGGCTGCCAGCGCTGGTCGCTATAGCTACAGATCTGTTTGATCTCTCCTGATAGGCTGCAAGCACTGGTCGCTATAGCTACAAACCTGTTTGATCTCTCCTGATGAGCTGCCAGCGCTGGTCGCTATAGCTATAGACCTGTTTGATCTCTCCTGATAGGCTGCCAGCGCTGGTTGCTATAGTTACAGACCTGTGTGATCTCTCCTGATAGGCTGCCAGCACTGGTTGCTATAGCTACAGACCTGTTTGATCTCTCCTGATAGGCTGCCAGCACTGGTCGCTATAGCTACAGACCTGTTTGATCTCTCCTGATAGGCTGCCAGCGCTGGTCGCTATAGCTACAGACCTGTTCTGTCTCTCCTGATAGGCTGCCAGCGCTGGTCGCTATAGCTACAGATCTGTTCTGTCTCTCCTGATAGGCTGCAAGCACTGGTCACTATAGCTACAAACCTGTTTGATCTTTCCTGATAGGCTGCCTGAGCTGGTCGCTATAGCTATAGACCTGTTTGATCTCTCCTGATAGGCTGCCAGCACTGGTTGCTATAGCTACAAACCTGTTTGATCTCTCCTGATAGGCTGCCTGCGCTGGTCGCTATAGCTATAGACCTGTTTGATCTCTCCTGATAGGCTGCCAGCACTGGTTGCTATAGCTACAGACCTGTTTGATCTCTCCTGATAGGCTGCGGCACTGGTTGCTATAGCTACAGACCTGTTCTGTCTCTCCTGATAGGCTGCCAGCACTGGTCGCTATAGCTACAGACCTGTTCTGTCTCTCCTGATAGGCTGCCAGCGCTGGTCGCTATAGCTACAGATCTGTTCTGTCTCTCCTGATAGGCTGCAAGCACTGGTCGCTATAGCTACAGACATGTTTGATCTCTCCTGAGAGGCAGGAAGCTCTGGTTGCTATAGCTACAAACCTGTTGTTTCTCCCCTGATAGGCTGCCAGCACTGGTCGCTATAGCTACAGACCTGTTTGATCTCTCCTGATAGGCTGCCAGCACTGGTCGCTATAGCTACAGACCTGGTGTCCTCAGCAGCTAATCAGAAGAGATTGAACAGGTCTGTAGCTATAGTGACCTGAGGAGCTGAAGCAGCCCATACAAGAGGGGATATCTAAGAATAGGTAGGACACTGTTAATGGACACATATTGCAAAGTGACTTGTTTTTGCAAGATCTTTATAACATGAAAATCAATCCTTGTAGTGAGACAACCCCTTTAAGTTTATTGAAGATCCCTGTTACAGGGTTCCAGTACGGATCTCGGCAGCATCACAGCCACAAAGTGACCACGCTGGGATCGCTTCATGTATTCCCACACTTATATGGTCCTAGGACATGCCTTTTAAAGGGGTATTTCCATCAAACACATTGATGGTCTATCAATAGGATAGGCCACCAATGTGTGATAAACATACATGCCAACTCTCCTGCTTTTGGCGGGGGGGTCCCGCTAATGTGGGTCACCCCCCCCCCGCCTCTCAACGGCAGAGTTGGCATCTCCCGCAGGCATCGGGGGCCGCAGTCGCAAGAGTAGCGCTGCTGCGCTACTCTCGGCCGACCGGGCCACTCCTACATGGGTGAAGTGGCCGCCAGCTGCACAGTCAGTCAGCAGTACAGGGAGAAGAGAGGGATCGTTCCCTCCTCCCTTCTCCCCCTGTATGACAGCGCTCGGTGTGCGCCGTACATAAGGTGCGGCGCAGGGGGAGTGACCGCGGCATGCACTCACTCCCCGCGACGCTGAGACTACCATCAGCCGGGATGTCCGAGCTGCAGGGCTGGAGAGTAAGGGCTCTTATTATTTTATTTTATTACCTGGCAACGAGGGGGCATTACCTGGCTCAATGGGGTGGGATCTAAACCCGGCAACAGAGGGAGCACTACCTGGCTACAATGGGGGGGGGGTTTACCCGGGAACAGAGGGGGCACTTTAGGGGCACTACCTGGCTACAATGGGGGGGGGTCTACCTGGCAACAGAGGGGGCACTACCTGGCTACAATGGGGGGTCTACCTGGCTACAGAGGGGGCACTACCTGGCTACAGAGGGGGCACTACCTGGCTACAAGGGGGGGGGGGCTACCTGGCAACAGAGGGGGCACTACCTGGCTACAATGGGGGGGGGGTCTACCTGGCAACAGAGGGGGAACTACCTGGCTACAGAGGGGGCACTACCTTGCTACAATGGGGGGGGTCTACCTGGCAACAGGGGGCACTACTTGGCTACAATGGGGGGGGTCTACCTGGCAACAAAGGGGGCATCTACCTGGCTACAATGGGGGCACTACCTGGCTAACAAAGGGGGCATCTACCTGGCTAAGAATGGGGGCATCTACCTGGCAACAAAGGGGGGCATCTACCTGGCAACAAAGGGGGGCATCTACCTGGCAACAAAGGGGGGCATCTACCTGGCACCAAAGGGGGGCATCTACCTCGCTAAAAAGGGGCATCTACCTGCTACAAGGGGGCTCTACCTGGCTACAGAGGGGCTCTACCTGGCTAACAGAGGGGGCATCTACCTGGCTACAAAGGGGGCATCTACTTGGCTACAAAGGGGCATCTACCTGCCTGTAAGGGGCACTACCTGGTTATGGGGGGCTACTACCTGGCTATAAGGGCATCTACCTGGCTTTCTTCAAAGCCGTTTTGCAGTTAGGTGGAGTGGGTGTGGCTTTTTGAAGGGGCCTGAAACACCGACAAGATGGGCGTGTCCATGCAAATCTACAATCTCCTGCTTTTTCAATTTCAACTATGGCAACTATGGTGATAAGTGAACATCCTACCCCTGGGAGTCATCTATAATGAAAATGGGCCCCGGTAAATCTCTGCTTATTACCACCATACACACTGGTGGCATATCGATAGGATTGTGTGATGTATGCGAGTCCCACCTCTGAGACCTCCACCTGTCTTGGGAATGGGCCTCTGAAAGTCTCTGTTCACGATGGAGAGGTAGTCGAAACTATTCTATAGATTTCAATGGGAGCTCCGAGCGCTTGGCTGTACTCTGAACCCTCATGGAAATCAATGGGACAGTTCTGACCACCTCTCCTTGTGGAACAGAGACCTTCATAGGTCCATTCTCAAGACAGGTGCAGGTTCCAGAGGTGGGACCCGCATCTATCACACACTGGTGGCATGTCCTGGTAATATGCCACCAGTGTGTATAGTGGGAATACCCCCTAGTACATGGCTTCCTAGAATTTTCTACTGTCACTTCCTAAATATGGGAAAAAAGGAGATTTTTTCAACAAAACGGATGGAAACCATCATAGAGATCATGAACATGACCATGAGATTTCCAAAAAACCCCAAAAGAGGGCAAATGCTTCTCATCCGGTCTCTGGGAGAAGCAGAAGGGATCCTGCCCCCAGTCTTCTCTACGTACCCCGCTGGGATGGATTAGCAGAGCAATGAGAGATATCTGATGAGATCGGAGATGACATAGAGGGAAGTATTTATCTTGGCACAAGATTCAGAAATAAACGCGAAGAAGACATGGAGGGAATGACGCTGGATCCAATACTCATGAAGGGACGTCCTGGTTTGGAGCCAACCTAGACAATACATGAAGGAACTGCCAAGCAAGCAACTTCCAATGACGTTATCTTTTGAAACCCTACCGCTACCCCTTATCAATTCAGATACCTATCCTAGTGAGATACACTGATATCAGATTCCAGTTCACTCTATCAAAAACCAAGAGCATCAGAATTTTTGGGGAGATTTTGGTTGCTGAATAGTCGCTGACAATGGCATTGTCGGAAGGGGATGCAGTATATCAGAAATGTTTACTTGTAGGACTATGGAGCTATATACTTGTAGGACTGTGGAGCTGTATACTTGTAGGACTGTGGAGCTGTATACTTGTAGAACTATAGAGCTGTATACTTGTAGGACTGTAGAGCTGTATACTTGTAGGTCTGTGGAGCTGTATACTTGTAGGACTGTAGAGCTGTATACTTGTAGGACTGTGGAGCTGTATACTTGTAGGACTGTGGAGCTGTATACTTGTAGGACTGTGGAGCTGTGCACCTGTAGGACTGTGGAGCTGTGCACTGTAGGACTGTGGAGCTGTATACTTGTAGGTCTGTAGAGCTGTATACTTGTAGGTCTGTAGAGCTGTATATTTTGTAGGACTGTAAGGCTGTATACTGTAGGACTGTAGAGCTGTTACTTGTAGGACTGTAGAGCTATATACTTTGTAGGACTGTAGAGCTATATATTGTAGGGATGGTGGAGCTGTATACTTGTAGGTCTGTAGAGCTGTATACTTGTAGGACTGACGAGCTATATACTTGTATGTATGTGGAGCTGTATACTTGTAGGGTTCCGGAGCTGTATACTTGTAGGACTGTGGAGCTGTATACTTGTAGGTCTGTAGAGCTGTATACTTGTAGGTCTGTAGAGCTGTATACTTGTAGGACTGTAGAGCTGTATACTTGTTGGTCTGTGGAGCTATATACTTGTAGGATTCCGGAGCTGTACACCTGTAGGACTGTGGAGCTATATACTTGTAGGATTCCGGAGCTGTATACATGTAGGACTGTGGAGCTGTATACTTGTAGGACTGTAGAGCTGTATACTTGTAGGACTGTGGAGCTGTATATTTGTAGGACTGAGGAGCTATATACTTGTAGGATTCCGGAGCTGTACACCTGTAGGACTGTGGAGCTATATACTTGTAGGACTGTGGAGCTATATACTTGTAGGACTGAGGAGCTGTATACTTGTAGGACTGTAGAGCTGTATACTTGTAGGACTGTGGAGCTGTATACTTGTAGGACTGTAGAGCTGTATACTTGTAGGACTGTGGAGCTGTGTACTTGTAGGACTGAGGAGCTGTATACTTGTAGGAGTGGAGCTGATACTTGTAGGCATTGTGAGCTGTATACTTGTAGGACTGTTGAGCTGTATACTTGTAGGATTCCGGAGCTGTATATGTAGGATGTGGCTGTATTCTTGTAGGGCTATGAAAGCTGTATATGTAGGACTGTGGAGCAATATACTGTAGGACTGTGAGCTTTTACTTGTAGGAACTGTAGAGCTGTATACTTGTAGGACTGTGGAGCTGTATATTGTAGGGACTGTAAGAGTTTGTATACTTGTAGGACTGTAGACTGTATCTTGTAGGACTGTGGAGCTGTATACTTGTAGTGTCTTGAGTGAACTACTTTTAGGACTGTAGAGCTTGTATACTTGTAGATGTGGAGTGTGTACTTGTAGGACTGTGGAGCTGTGCACTTGTAGGACTATGAAGCTGTATACTTGTAGGACTGTGGAGCTGTATACTTGTAGGACTGTGGAGCTGTATACAATTGTAGGGACTATGGAGCTGTATACTGTAGGGACTATGAGCTGTATACTTGTAGGACTGTGGAGCTATATACTTCTATAGGACTGTAGAGCTGTATACTTGTAGGACTGTGGAGCTGAGCACCTGTAGGACTGTGGAGCTTTTATCTTGTAGGACGTAGAGCTGGTTTACTTAAGTACTGTAGAGCTGTTTTACTTGTAGGAATGTGGAACTGTATACATCGTAGGACTGAGAGATGTATACTTGATACAGAGACTGTGGAGCTGTAATACTTGTAGGACTGTGGAGCTAATATACTTGTAGGAACTGTAGAAGCTTGATAACTTTTGGACTGTAGTACTTATCACTTGTGGGAGTGGAGCTGTATACTTGAGACTGTGAGATGTATACTTGTAGGACTGAAAGAGCTGTATAACTTGTGGGATGTGGTGCTATATTACTTTGTAGGACAGGTGCAGAGCTGTATACTTGTAGGATTTGTAGAGCTGTATACTTGTAGGACTGTAGAGCTGTATACTTGTAGAACTGTGGAGCTATATACTTGTAGGATTGTAGAGCTGTATACTTGTAGGACTGTAGAGCTGTATACTTGTAGGACTGTGGAGCTGTATACTTGTAGGACTGTGGAGCTATATACTTGTAGGATTCCGGAGCTGTATACTTGTAGGTCTGTAGAGCTGTATACTTGTAGGACTGTGGAGCTGTATACTTGTAGGACTGTAGAGCTGTATACTTGTAGGACTGTGGAGCTGTATACTTGTAGGACTGTGGAGCTGTATACTTGTAGGACTGTGGAGCTGTATACATGTAGGACTGTGGAGCTATATACTTGTAGGACTGTAGAGCTGTATACTTGTAGGACTGTGGAGCTGTATACTTGTAGGACTGTGGAGCTGTATACTTGTAGGACTGTAGAGCTGTATACTTGTAGGACTGTGAAGCTGTATACTTGTAGGACTGTAGAGCTGTATACTTGTAGGACTGTGGAGCTATATACTTGTAGGACTGTGGAGCTATATACTTGTAGGACTGTAGAGCTGTATACTTGTAGGACTGTAGAGCTGTATACTTGTAGGACTGTAGAGCTGTATACTTGAAGGACTGTGAAGCTGTATACTTGTAGAACTGTAGAGCTGTATACTTGTAGGACTGTGGAGCTATATACTTGTAGGACTGTGGAGCTGTATACTTGTAGGACTGTAGAGCTGTATACTTGTAGGACTGTGGAGCTATATACTTGTAGGACTGTTGAGCTGTATACTTGTAGGACTGTGGAGCTGTATACTTGTAGGACTGTGGAGCTGTATACTTGTAGGACTATGGAGCTGTATACATGTAGGACTATGGAGCTATATACTTGTAGGACTGTGGAGCTGTATACTTGTAGAACTGTAGAGCTGTATACTTGTAGGACTATGGAGCTGTATACTTGTAGGACTGTGGAGCTATATACTTGTAGGACTGTGTAGCTATATACATGTAGGATTCCGGAGCTGTATACTTGTAGGACTGTAAAGCTGTATACTTGTAGGACTGTGGAGCTGTATACTTGTAGGACTGTGGAGCTGTATACTTGTAGGACTGTGGAGCTGTATACTTGTAGGACTGTGAAGCTATATACTTGTAGGACTGTAGAGCTGTATACTTGTAGGACTGTAGAGCTGTATACTTGAAGGACTGTGAAGCTGTATACTTGTAGAACTGTAGAGCTGTATACTTGTAGAACTGTAGAGCTGTATACTTGTAGGACTGTGGAGCTGTATACTTGTAGGACTGTAGAGCTGTATACTTGTAGGACTGTGGAGCTATATACTTGTAGGATTCCGGAGCTGTATACTTGTAGGACTGTAGAGCTGTATTCTTGTAGGACTGTAGAGCTGTATACTTGTAGGTCTGTAGAGCTGTATACTTGTAGGACTGTGGAGCTGTATACTTGTAGGACTGTGGAGCTGTATACTTGTAGGACTGTAGAGCTGTATACTTGTAGGACTGTAGAGCTGTATACTTGTAGGACTGTGGAGCTGTATACTTGTAGGACTGTGGAGCTGTATACTTGTAGGACTGTAGAGCTGTATACTTGTAGGACTGTAGAGCTGTATACTTGTAGGACTGTAGAGCTGTATACTTGTAGGACTGTGGAGCTATATACTTGTAGGACTGTAGAGCTGTATACTTGTAGGACTGTGGAGCTGTATACTTGTAGGACTGTGGAGCTGTATACTTGTAGGACTGTAGAGCTGTATACTTGTAGGACTGTAGAGCTAAATACTTGTAGGACTGTAGAGCTATATACTTTTAGGACTGTGGAGCTGTATACTTGTAGGACTGTGAAGCTATATACTTGTAGGACTGTAGAGCTGTATACTTGTAGGACTGTGGAGCTGTATACTTGTAGGACTGTAGAGCTGTATACTTGTAGGACTGTTGAGCTATATACTTGTAGGACTGTGGAGCTGTATACTTGTAGGACTGTAGAGCTAAATACTTGTAGGACTGTGGAGCTGTATACTTGTAGGACTGTAGAGCTATATACTTGTAGGACTGTGGAGCTGTATACTTGTAGGACTGTAGAGCTGTATACTTGTAGGACTGTAGAGCTGTATACTTGTAGGGCTATGAAGCTGTATACTTGTAGGGCTATGAAGCTGTATACTTGTAGGACTGTAGAGCTGTATACTTGTAGGACTGTGGAGCTATATACTTGTAGGACTGAGGAGCTATATACTTGTAGGACTATGGTGCTGTATACTTGTAGGACTGTGGAGCTGTATACTTGTAGGACTGTGGAGCTGTATACTTGTAGGACTGTGGAGCTGTATACTTGTAGGTCTGTAGAGCTATATACTTGTAGGACTGTGGAGCTGTATACTTGTAGGACTGTGGAGCTATATACTTGTAGGACTGTGGAGCTGTATACTTGTAGGACTGTGGAGCTGTATACTTGTAGGATTCCGGAGCTGTATACTTGTAGGACTGTGGAGCTGTATACTTGTAGGACTGTAGAGCTGTATACTTGTAGGACTGTGGAGCTGTATACTTGTAGGACTGTGGAGCTGTATACTTGTAGGACTGTGGAGCTATATACTTGTAGGATTCCGGAGCTGTATACTTGTAGGACTGTGGAGCTGTATACTTGTAGGAGTGTGGAGCTGTATACTTGTAGGACTGTGGAGCTCTATACTTGTAGGACTGTGGAGCTGTATACTTGTAGGTCTGTAGAGCTGTATACTTGTAGGACTGTGGAGCTGTATACTTGTAGGACTGTGGAGCTGTATACTTGTAGGACTGTGGAGCTGTATACTTGTAGGACTATGGAGCTGTATACATGTAGGACTATGGAGCTATATACTTGTAGGATTCCGGAGCTGTATACTTGTAGGACTGTGGAGCTGTATACTTGTAGGACTGTAGAGCTGTATACTTGTAGGACTGTGGAGCTGTATACTTGTAGGACTGTGGAGCTGTATACTTGTAGGACTGTAGAGCTGTATACTTGTAGGACTGTAGAGCTGTGTACATGTAGGACTGTGGAGCTGTGTACTTGTAGGATTCTGGAGCTGTATACTTGTAGGACTGTGGAGCTGTATACTTGTAGGACTGTAGAGCTGTGTACATGTAGGACTGTAGAGCTGTATACTTGTAGGACTGTAGAGCTGTATACTTGTAGGACTGTAGAGCTGTATACTTGTAGGACTGTAGAGCTGTGTACATGTAGGACTGTGGAGCTGTATACTTGTAGGACTGTGGAGCTGTGTACTTGTAGGACTGTGGAGCTATATACTTGTAGGACTGTTGAGCTGTATACTTGTAGGACTGTGGAGCTATATACTTGTAGGTCTGTAGAGCTGTATACTTGTAGGACTGTGGAGCTATATACTTGTAGGACTATGGAGCTATATACTTGTAGGACTATGGAGCTATATACTTGTAGGACTGTAGAGCTGTATAATTGTAGGACTGTGGAGCTGTATACTTGTAGGACTGTAGAGCTGTATACTTGTAGGACTGTAGAGCTGTATACATGTAGGACTGTGGAGCTGTATACTTGTAGGACTGTCGAGCTATATAATTGTAGAACTGTAGAGCTGTATACTTGTAGGACTGTGGAGCTGTGCACCTGTAGGACTGTGGAGCTGTGCACCTGTAGGACTGTGGAGCTGTGCACTGATAGGACTGTGGAGCTGTGCACCTGTAGGACTGTGGAGCTGTGCACCTGTAGGACTGTGGAGCTGTGCACTGATAGGACTGTGGAGCTGTGCACCTGTAGGACTGTGGAGCTATATACTTGTAGGACTGTAGAGCTGTATACTTGTAGGACTATGGAGCTGTATACTTGTAGGATTCCGGAGCTGTATACTTGTAGGACTGTGGAGCTATATACTTGTAGGATTCCGGAGCTGTATACTTGTAGGACTGTGGAGCTGTATAGTTCTAGGACTGTGGAGCTGTATACTTGTAGGACTGTGGAGCTGTATACTTGTAGGACTGTGGAGCTGTATAGTTCTAGGACTGTGGAGCTGTATACTTGTAGGACTGTGGAGCTGTATACTTGTAGGACTGTGGAGCTGTATACTTGTAGGACTATGGAGCTGTATACTTTTAGGATTCCGGAGCTGTATACTTGTAGGACTGTGGAGCTATATACTTGTAGGACTGTAGAGCTGTATACTTGTAGGACTGTGGAGCTGTATACTTGTAGGGATGTGGAGCTGTATACTTGTAGGGATGTGGAGCTGTATACTTGTAGGATTCCAGAGCTGTATACTTGTAGGACTGTGGAGCTGTATACTTGTAGGACTGTAGAGCTGTATACTTGTAGGACTGTGGAGCTGTATACTTGTAGGTCTGTTGAGCTGTATACTTGTAGGACTGTGGAGCTGTATACTTGTAGGACTGTGGAGCTGTGCACCTGTAGGACTGTGGAGCTGTGCACTGATAGGACTGTGGAGCTGTGCACCTGTAGGACTGTGGAGCTGTGCACTGATAGGACTGTGGAGCTGTGCACTGATAGGACTGTGGAGCTGTGCACTGATAGGACTGTGGAGCTGTGCACTGATAGGACTGTGGAGCTGTGCACTTGTAGGGTTCCGTAGCTGTATACTTGTAGGATTCCGGAGCTGTATACTTGTAGGACTGTGGAGCTGTATACTTGTAGGACTGTGGAGCTGTATACTTGTAGGACTGTGGAGCTGTATACTTGTAGGACTGTGGAGCTATATACTTGTAGGACTGTGGAGCTGTATACTTGTAGGACTGTGGAGCTGTATACTTGTAGGACTGTAGAGCTGTATACTTGTAGGACTGTGGAGCTGTATACTTGTAGGACTGTGGAGCTGTTATTGTAGGTTCCGGGCTGTATACTTGTAGGTCTGTGGAGCTTTATACTTGTAGGACTGTTGAGCTGTATACTTGTAGGACTGTGGAGCTGTATACTTGTAGGACTGTGGAGCTGTATACTTGTAGGGTTCCGGAGCTGTATACTTGTAGGACTGTAGAGCTGTATACTATAAGTCTATGGACTAACCTATCACTCTCATCGTCTGCAAACTCTTTATGGGTTATTGTCTAGTTTCAGAACTATTTTATATTTTCATGGATCCCTCAGCTTCAGATTATCTTTTTTTTTCTCCAATAGCAGCCAGATGTGGAGTGAAGCCGCGCAGCGCTGGACTATGCCCCGAACCACATCTCCTGTGCTCTCCTCATTCCTCTCCCCCCTTCTCCATCCTAACTAGTCCAGTCCAGGCAGATGTCCATAGTAATTCCCATCCCACGCCTTTCCCCAGCGAGAATCCCCCCCCTCCCCCCCGCCCCACTCCAGTGAATATTGTCTGCACCACAACAAAACATCCAGTGCATGGGAAACAAGTCACATCATTCTGCGTTACTGGATGTCACAGGGGACACCATAGTACATAGGCTGCCGAATGCTATGTCCTAAGAAAACTGCTGACCACCAAATGTTCCCATTCTAATAAGTGGCCACAAGTGAGATTCCCATAGATCCTACTCCAGAGCTGAGGCAATCTAACCCTATATATAGAAATCTTCCAGCTATAAGATGTTCCCATAATGTCATGGCATGAACTGCGCCCATCTCCCCCGATGTGATGGGATAAAAGATCTCAAAGACATCGCGCTACATGATTTAAAGGGGTTTTGCCACAAAGTAAAATTGACGTGGGAAGTTTGTAAATTAAATAATAACATTTTTCACCATTCATTATTATTAAAAATTCTGCACTGTTTTTGTTTTAGCTGCTCCTTTAGTGACACATTGTTTACAGCTCGTCTCCAGGGGACACGACCAGGGCTGAGAGCTTCTCAGTCCTGGTCACACATTCTCAAACATCACCTCTCCTCTCAGGCAGCTACTGAGTGTTCAAACCCCAGGTGCTGTCATTCTACTCCCGTCCTCTGTGCTCCTTAGTAATTAGTCAAACAGTGCAAATAAATTAAAAAAAGAAACATCAATCAGGTTTGTGCATTGATAAATTGAGATATCCACAGGTTTGGTTCCTGCAGGGATTTGAACCGAGGACCCTTGTGCCTGGAGGCAAAAGTTTTACCTCTGAGCTACAATGTAGCTACTCACAGCTCTATACATAAACAGACCTTTCTTTGACTACAGAGAGGAAAGGCCTGGTGATGTCATCCTGCTGGGTCACATGATATGCAATTCAAACAAATCACACACGCCCCCTTCTGAGCACACAGAGCTGAAGAGCTGGGTACAGGAGGTATGAAACGAGATCGTGACAAAACCCCTTTAAAGGGGAACTGTGCCCAAGTTCATGCATTACACTTGGACCTACATGGTCTGTAGGTCCAAGTGGAATGTTTGAATGCTTTTTTGTGGTGTTTTTGTTGTGGATTTTGCACTTTTGTGGTGTTTTTGTTGGGGATTTTGTTGCACAATTTTACAAAATTTCAGATATCAATTTAGCATGAACCATGTCAATCCCAATTGAAGCCTAGAAATGAAGGTTTGGGATTGACTGACGGCTCTGTTGATTAACTATAGTATTCTGGGATTGTTTTCTTACAGTTTGGTTAGGTTGCCTTTAAAAGGTGTGTTCTCATAAAGACGTGCCCTTTTTGAATGGAAGCTGATCACTTGATTGCCGGAGTTCTGTAACCCCTACAGATAAATGCTCTGAGTCAGCCAGGTCCGTGCCCAAGAAAGTTAAGGCCGTGCTGGAAAATAATGGTGGCCACACAAAATATTGACACTTTGGGCACAATTTCTCCATTTTCACTTTGGGGTGTACTGATTTAGGGGTGTACTCACTTTTGTTGCCAGCAGTTTAGACATTGATGGCTGTGTGTTGAGTTATTTTGAGGGCACTGTTATACAAGGTGTACACTGACTCAAAGTTTCATATCTTCAGAGTTGTCCCATGAAAAATAGAAGACAATATTTACAATCTTTTGTGAGATACTGTATAGGCCCAAATTTCTGTACTGATTACTAATTTAGTAATACATCTGTATAGAGGTCATCCCCGCTGATCAGCTATTTGAAGGATCGGGTTGTGCATCTGTCCATCATTGTTTACTAGGCACAGCTCCATACTTGCCAAACTACCATAGACTCCTCATACAGCCAGTTGGAAGAGGTGCCAAAAGTCAGACCCCCGTTGATCTAATATCAAGACGAAGCGATGGATAGGCCATCAATTTTAAAGAATCAGAAAACCAACTTTAACTGGCCTACAGGAGTGAGCATCATCTAGTATGAACAAGCACAAATGTCGGTAGAAATACATTTTACAAACTTGGACATTTTTGAAATTAGGAGATCCTCATGGCAAGTTCTCAAGACCTACCTCAAAGACCTCCTCGTCAAGTAGTCGGGTCCCAAACAGGGTGACGCCATCTGTGCTGATGACGGAATTGTCCCCGCGGTCCAGGTAATGGGTCTGCTTCTTCTCACAGTCAACAACCATGGTCACATTTTTCCCTTCTACACTAAGTCCAATTCGATGCCACCTATAGGGGACAATGGATTATGACTATAAGGTCCATATTTTAAATCAATATGACACATTAAATAGATCAACACAACAATGTATGGAAATGTCCCTGATTAGTAAAACTTGGTCTGGACAGATACATTAAGTAGAAGACAGGAGGAGGGAAGAGGAGAGGGATGCAGCTGCAGTTTCCACAGTGTTTCAGTAAATAAGGGGGAGAAAGGAGAATAATCAGCAATTAAGAAATTTAGAGTCTAAGATATCTCTCCATAGGGGAGTGGAGTTGATTCTTGGGGCCCACCAGTGTTTTTAATTATTGGTGCCACCAGTAGAGTTGATTCCTGGTGCCCACCAGTGGAGTTATTCTTGGTCCCACCAGTGGAGTTGATTCTTGGGCCCACCAGTTGTGTTGATTCTCGGGGCCCACCAGTGGAGTTGATTCTCGGGGCCCACCAGTGGAGTTGATTCTCGGGGCCCACCATGGAGTTGATTTTTGGGGCCCACCATTGGAGTTGATTTTTGGAGCCCACCAGTGGAGTTGATTCTTGGGGCCCACCAGTGGAAGTTGATTCTGGGGGCCTACCAGTGGAGTTGATTCTTGGGGCCCCCCTGGGGTTTTGATAATTGGGCCCACCAGTGGAGTTTTGTCTTGGGGCCCACCAGTGGAGTTGAGTCTTGGGGCCCACCAGTGGAGTTGAATTTGGGGCCTCCAACCATGTGGAGTTCGTATTCTTTTGTCTCTCACCAGTTGCATATTCCTAGGGCCCACCAGAGGAATTCTTGGAGCACACCAGTGGAGTTGATTTTTGGGGCCCACCAGTGGAGTTGATTTTTGGGGCCCACCAGTGGAGTTGATTCTTGGGGTCCTCCATACAGCTACTGTACATGACTGCACTCCGCCTATTTTTTTTCTTCTTCAGACTTTTTGCATAAAAAGCAGTCCTAGGCCTGCCATGCCTAGAGGCCCACTGAGTATTTCCCCTGCTCCACTGTGGGCATTCTGGGCCTGGATGCAGAGGTAGTGGAAGCACCTAGAACCTAGGAGAAGAAGGAGACCAAAGGCCCCTCTGCCACAACCCTCGCACTAGCTCTGACTCTTTTGCAACTCTTACTACCATATCCTCATTTCATGACCCAATCACCTCCACTCTTCATTCAGTCGCCCCTCTCATGCAGAACAGAACCCGCAAAATCAACAGACAACCCTGGCACACAGACTCCATTAAACAGCTGAGGCGAGCTTCCAGAATTGCTGAACGCCGCTGGAAGAAAACCTGCTCTACCAACGACTTTGCCTCATACAAACAATCACTACATACATTTAAGTCTGCACTCACCTCAGTCAAACAGGATTACTTTTCCACTATCATATCCTTCCTGTCTTAAAACCTAGACAATTATTCAACACCTTCAACTCTTACCTCTGTTCCCCAGCACCTCCTCCCTCATCTCTCCTATCAGCAGATGATTTTGCCGCTCACTTCCTAAACAAGATCAACCTAATTAGAGAAAGCTTCACCCCACAGTCCCCACTGCCTGCCTCTTTACTGGCACCGTCCCCAACGCCTGCCTCTAAACCTGCACAATACTCTTCCCCGTTAACCTGCTTCTCTACTGTTACTCATGACAAACTTTCCTCTCTACTGTCCAAATCCAACCTCACTACCTGTAATCTTGACTCACTGCCATCCCACCTCATCCCTGACCTTAGTGCTGTTATCATCCCAGCCCTTCCCCATCTTTTCAGCCTATCACTAACCTCTGAAATCTTCCTTACCTCCTCATCTGCCCTCCCTCCTTTAAACATTCTACCATCACACCCATCCTAAAGACAACATCTCTTGACACCTCTACTCTGTCCACCTATCACACCATCTCACTGCTTCCATTTGTCTCTAAACTCCTTGAACAGCAAGTCTATCTTCAATTGTTCTCTCACCTCTCCACCAACTCTCTCCTTCACCCACTGCAATCTGGTTTCCAATCCCACCACTCTACTTGAACTTCCCTAACCAAGGCCACCAATAACCTTGTAACTGCTAAAGCCTCACACCACTACTAGTTGCTTCTCCTCCTAGACCTGTCCTCTGCCTTTGACACTGTCAACCATTCCCTTCTCCTACAAATCCTCTCCTCTCTCAGTATCATGGACATAGACCTTTCCTGGATCTCCTCATACTGATCGGACATTCAGCGTTTCTCACTCCCGCACCACCTCGTCCTGTTGCCCGCTCTCTGTTGGTGTCCCTTAGGGGTCAGTCCTAGGTCCCTTACTCTTCTCTATCTGCACTCTTGGCCTGGGTCAGCTCATAGCATCACATGACTGACTTTCAGTACCACCTGTATGCTGACGTCACTCAACTCTACATCTCCGGCCCAGACATTAACTCTCTACTGACTGTCTATTTTCCACATCCGCCTTCTTTTCTTCCCGTCTCCTAAAACTAAATATGGAGAAAACAGAGTTTATCATCTTTCCACCATCCCACTCTATCCCCCCCACTGAGTCTCTCTATCGCTATCAATGTCTCTACACTCTCACCGGTCCCGTAAGTCTCCTGCCTTGGGATAAGCTTTGAATCCTCTCCGCCTTTCAAACCACACATCCAAGCCCTTACCTCCACCTGCTGTCTCCACCTGAAAAACATCTCTCGAATCTGTTCATTCCTTAATTTTGATAGCACAAAAATGCTTGTCCATGCCCTCGTCATCTCCCACCTAGACTACTGCAACACCCTTCTCTGTGGCCTCCCATCTAACACTCTTGCTCCCATCCAAACCATCTTCAACTCTGCTGCCCGTCTGATCCACTTCTCTCCCCGCTACTCCTCTGCCTCTCCCAATCCTTACACTGGCTACCCATTGCCCAGCAAATCCAGTTCAAATGGCTAACTATTACCTACAAGGCTCTTCATAACCTCTTCCATCTATACATCTCTGCTTTAATCTCTAGATACCATGCCTCAAGCAATCTCCGCTCCTCACAGGACCTTCTTTGCTGCTCTTCTCTTATAAGCAATTCACACAACCATCTCAAAGACTTCTCCTGCGCTTCCCCCAAACTCTGAAACTCACTGCCTCAACACATCAGACTCTCCTCCACTTTAACCAGCTTCAAAAGCAACCTGAAAACCCATCTCTTCATGAGCCTATAGCCTACAATAACCATCAGTACACCGCCCCACAAACATGTCTGCCCCACACCTCCTGTCTCTATCCTCCCTCCTTATAGATTGTAAGCCTTCGTGGGCAGGGTCCTCTCTCCCTCTGTTCCAGTTGCTATTCATTTATCATCACCATTGTACTTGCTTGACATACAGGGCTGCCATCAGAAATTTTAGGGCCCCATACAGCTGAAGCGTCTGGGCCCCCATTCCCCAAAAACCCCGCTTACAGTGGGCCCCCTTCATTCACTGGGCCCCGTACGGCAGTACCCCTGTACTACCTGTACGGCGGCCCTGTTGACATAGATCATATATGTAACACCTACTCCCCACCCCCTTGAATGTACAGCGCCCTGGAACGAATGCTGCTCTAAATTAAATAATATAATAATAATTAGTATTATAATTGTCATATAGTAGGAGCCCTTGTAACAGACTTTCCATTAGGGCCCAAGAGCCTCAAGATGCACCAGTGGCTCTAGATAAGTATTGCAGAGAATTACAGAGATTTCAGGGGGAAATGTAGATGGCCGATGAACCTTTTAATCAACCTGCATCTAGATTGATTAGTATTGGAATGATCACAAACAGTGCATCTTTGCAGTGTAAGGATTTGTTCACTTGATCAGGAAACTTTTGCTAAGAAGAAATTATTTTGACATCTAGTAAAGATAAAAGGTACGAGACAGACCATCTGGTCTAGCAAGGAAAGCCCTTTAACACCATATATCTATTATGCATAGTAAAACACCAGATGACACTGCTGGCCATGCCGTACTGCTCCGCACAGACAATCTAATTCTGGAGAATGTCTTGTGTTATGTAAAATAATTCATATTCCAAGACATTAGACACTGATTATACTTGCCCATTGTATACAAATAAAACTACTTTAATACCATTCCTTATATACAAGATTACACGATAAAACTACCCTCTATAGAAAAGAATATATCTACTGCAATATACAATACAATATAACTACTATAATACTGCCCCCTATGTACAAGAATATAACTAATATAATACTGCCCCCTATGTAAAAGAATATAACTAATAGTTAATATGCTCCCGTATGTACAAAGAATATAACTACTATAATACTGACCCCTCTGTACAAGAATATAACTACTTATAATACTGACTCCTATGTACAAGATATAAGTACTATAATACTGATCCCTATGTATCAAGGAATATAACTACTTAATACTGTCCTATGTACAAGAATATAACTACTATAATAATGAACCCTATGTACAAGAATATAGACTAACTATAATACTACCTCCTCGTGTACAGATTATAACTAATATACATACTGCCATACTATGCACACAAGAATATAACTATTATAAATACTGCCCCATATGTACAGAATATAACTACTATAATACTACCTCTATGTACAAGATTATAACTACTAGAATACTACCTCCTATGTACAAGAATATAATACGCTATAATACTGCCTCTATGTACAAGAATATAACTGCTATATATACTGCCCCCATATGTACATAGAATATAGCTACTAGATAATACGCCCCCTATGTACAGATATAACCTGCTATAATACTGCCCCCTGTACAGATAATAACTACTATACTACTGCCCCTATGTACAAGAAGTATAACTACTTTAATACTGCCCTATGTACAAGGAGAATATAACTTACTATTATTGCTGCTCCCTATGTACAAGAATTATAAACAACTGCTTTATACTGCAACCTAGAGAGAGGAGTGATTCTGTGAGCTTCCTGATGTCTGGAGAATGCCCAGGGCGGGGCCACCCTGGCCGGGTAGCTTCCCAAGCAAGGCCAGGCTTCACGGCCTAATCTGGGAATTAACCCCAGGATCCACAATCCAGGGATGGAAAATCCCAAAAGTTAACAGAAGACGTTGTGTGCAGTGAAGAGCAGACATGGAGTGTGGGAGAAGCATTTGTGAGGCAGCAAGAAGGTTAGAAATGAACAGTTTGGAGCAAGACCTGCCAGCATGCAAGCAGGTGAGCAGACGCCATTACAGCGGCAGGTGTGCAGACCCCGAGCGACACTCGAGAACCTCTCTGGAAGAGGACAATGATCTGCAGAATCTGCCAGCAGCAGGTAATGGCGTCTGAACGTACGCGATCTGGGAGCAGCAAACATGTGGGCAGTAAAGTGGAGGAGGCCAAGGCAAGACCAATCTACAAAGGGGGCCAGTAACACCACAGCTACAGAGGAACTGGGAGCCCGGTCCCCAATCCAGGGAGTGTGTGACCCCCAGCATAGCAGCGCAGTCGCCAGCAGTCTCCAGAGCCCCCAGTAATGGGGCAGAGCGCGACCCAGAGCTTGCACCTGGCCGACCGAGATCCCCTGCACTGTGCAGAGAATGGAGACCTCAGAAGGACAAGTCATACTGCAGAAAAAGATCCACTGCAGTTTTAAGAGATGAAGGCCGCCTCCCTGAGTGACACGACATCAATGGACAAGGAAGCGCTGGAGTCACTGGCAGCCACAGCTCGGAAGAGACTGGAAGGACGTAGGATGGACTATCATGGACGCAACTGGGGACCTGTTGGGGGAAACCTACAGGAACCTCGGCGAGGGTTTGTGAGGCAGGGGCCAAGCACAGGTCTGCAGTCACCTAGAGGCCTCCACTAGCAACACCCAGCAAGTAAGGCCTATATTGCGACCAGCAAAGCCTTCCCTTTGAAGGGGAGGGAGGGTGAGGGGGGGATCTCTATCAGGAAAAAGGTCCAGCAGCTGCCGGGGGATCTGCAGCAACACAGACAAGCCGCAAGCAGGCACTTCTCACGGACACCACGAAGTCCCAGCGGTCACTGGCTCCACTGCATGAACCCTGCCTGCAGGCTCAGCAGACAGATCAATGCAAGGCAATGGACAACTTACCTGAAAAGTGTAAAATGCTGGTGTGGTAGCAGAGCAGGCACTACAAGTCCCGCGAGCAGAGAGAACATTGCAGCAGGACTGTTGGACTCATCCCTTGAGGATCGTTGCAGCAGCAGAGCAGGGATTCCACAGGTGATTCCTGTGCAGGAGTGATTGCTGCCCTGTAGTGCAGGATAATCAGAAGTCTTGATTGCAAGGCTAGCTCGGACTTTACTACTGAATGATTTTGACATGTCTGATTCTGATGCTGCGGAGGACGTCTGTGTCTGTAATGCTCTGCAGGGGATATGTGCTGTGTGCAGTCTGTGTAGGGTGCTAGATCCGATCTCAGGTTTGGTTCAGCCTGTAGGTGCATATTGCTGCAGAGTCCATAGAGGGTTGATGGTAGATGATAGGGGCTGCGCAATACACTGCTGGAGGATTTTCCCCCATTAGTTACCCATTAGTGGAGTCACCCTAAGTGAGCGTGGTCTCAGCAGCCCACACAGCGTTCGCCTGCCCCTCAGGAGGAGCTTGTGCTAGTCATTGCCCCTCCCTAGGACTGCCCTGGAGCAGAGGGTCACCATTCTTCATGTCTAACACCAGTAATACGGGCCAGGCATTCAAGAGGAGGGACGTGGTCCGGTTAGGCGCATATGGGTCCAAGGTAAGATCTGCCCAGTGAGGAGGTTTATTGTGCGAGATCTATGTGTGGCCAAATGGGCCTCCCTGCCTTGTAGCATTCCTGCAGTGAATTATCTTCCTGACATTGCCAGGGGCTATGGATGTGAGCTTCAAGCGTCATGGTCTGGACCTGACGGTTCTGGTCTAGCTTCATCTCAGGTTCAGGGACAGAGAGGGCTGGGGACTCAAGTTCAGCTTCATCCCCGCCTCTAAGCCAGACACAGTGATGAACATCACGCATCATGTTATGGAATGAAGCCGTCCTCTACCAGGACATTGTACTCTGGCTGAGGAGAGCACTGTGACCCTGTTCTGACCTCACCTAAGACAGGGGATGAGGATGGAGTCTGGACTGGAGCGGTGAAATGGTCCTCGGTGAAGAACGGCAGTCAGGGAGCAAAATGTACCCCAACTCCATCTGCCCAACTCCTTCTTCATAGGCCGGGAGTAAGGGCGTTTGCTCTACCCCTGGTCAGCCCCGTGGAGAATGCTTATAAATGGGGAGGCCGAGGCATCATATCGAGCGTGGGTTGCACCGTGGTGAAATGTAACCTGTGTGGGGAGGAGGGCATTGTCAGTGCCACGTGCCAGAAGATCAGGTGCATCAATTTTCATGTGCAGAAATTGGTCTTGCCCTAGTAGACGGATTGCCCGCCAACGCCCTGGCATAACGCATCTCGCCCCCCCCCCCCCAGAAAAGGGGGGAGGACTCCCCTGATCAGGGCCTTACTCGGGAGGGGGCAGAATTTGACCTGGAGGAGGTGGCCTTGATGACCCATCCAGATCCAACAGGCCTGACACAGGTATACCAGCCAGAACAGGTAACCAGCAGACAGCCACAGGGCAGGGGTCATAGAGGGGAGCATGGAGGTGGCAGAGCAGGATGGACAGCACCAGGTAGCTTCCTTCTACTTGGTCCCTTCATCTAATGTCAGAGAGAATAAGGGAAGAAGACACAGTAAGAGGAAAAAAGAATAAAATCCACCCGAAAGATACTGAGAAGACATGTTGACACTGGTCAAAGATCTTGTGGAGAAGGTGACATAAGTCGTGAGGGAGCGATGCCGCTCTCCAACAGGTACAGTGTCATGTCTGAGGGGAAGCTTGAGGCAGAGATAGTTAGTACGGGAACTGAGGGCCCAGAAATATAAACAGAGGAGTATGAGGGGGAGCCCAGAGAGAACAATGTTGAGCCCGCCCCCAAGAGAAGGAGACCCCACAGTCAGGGTTCAGACATGGAGACAAGGTGCGTTGATGAGGGACGGGTCGGATTCTGACTCTGGACCATGGTTCACCCAGATCATGTGCTACGCTTGAGGTTTGAAGAACGCAGTAGAAAATATATGTCCGGTATATAATGTGATGATTTCTTTTATTAGTTTTTGTGTTTTGTCTTTCTCCAACAGGTTTGGACCCTTTATGTTGACTTTACTCCCCGTTATGGTTTAGTTTGATTACATGTATTGATTTTTGTTTTGTAATTGATGGAAGTTAGTGTTTGTGATTGTATCCATGTTTGTTTACACAATAAGAATTGCCTCCCTTATGTACAAGTAATATAACTACTATAATACTGCCCCCTTTCTGTAAGACAAGAATATAACAACTATAATACTGCTCCTATGTACCAGATATAAACTACGTATACTGCCCATGTTAACAAGAATATCAAACTACTTATAATAGACTGCCTCCTATGTACAGGGATCTAAACTGTACTATAATGCTGCCCCCATGTGTACCACGAATATAAACTACTTTATTACTGCCCCTATGTACAAGAATATAACTACTATAATACTGCCCCGATTGTACAGATTATAACTACTATAATATGTGAAAAGCAAACGCACAAAAGTGCCTATACCGGGCTCAACAACGAAGAGGAGAAAAGAGCACTCAAGACGTACGGGGGATGAGATAAATCCAGAAAAAAGAACACTTTATTAACTATGCTATTTTAAAAAAAATTAATTAATATTTTCCAAATGTGCTCTGAACGGATACAAAAAATGGATTGTAGCCTTATGAGTGGACATGGTAAGCCAGCAGCAAAGATGTTTGCACAGACTGCCCTCGGCAATACGCGCCGTGGATAATTGCAAGGCTGTGGGGCCGGCGGGCCGCGCCCCCGCACCCAGCCCTTATTCGAGACGGGAAATTGAGAGCGCAATGCCGGCTCGCAATTACTCGGCTTGAATAAGGTGTCGAAGAACATGGCTAAGAAAGTGGGGATGACTCAAAAATGCGTCAGATAATGGTGGCCTTTTTTCATCAGTGTTTGGACATTTTAATATTTTTCCTGTTGTTGGAGGATTTCCAAATTTTGACACTGAATCAAGTTCCAAGCAGTGTATTATAAGATGTTTGTATGGCTGCAGACACACGTGTGGTATGACATGTGCTCTGGATGTTATCTATGTGAAATGTCGAATACACTGCAGGCCAAGTTTTAGCGTTTGAGAAAAGAACAGACAACAAACTATTTATTACACAGTAGAAGCTTGGGACGGAACAAGTCACGTCCCTGCCCTAGAGAAAAGTCATACCTCTGTTATTAGATCTACATAGTCCAAAGGCTCATTGCCAAATCCAAAATAGTATCATCAATCAATGCTTGTAATGGGACACCTTGTCACTGGTCCCCACTAACCCTCTCCTGGTTCTCGCACCTCCTAGGCACTTCACAGAGAGAAACGGGCAGGAGGCTGGGCCACCTAAACGCACGAGAGCCCTACCATCCCATGGTTAACCTATCTCTATAATGACTAATGTTGATTGGGAAGGGTTATTTTGTCACTTACCTCCTTCTATCCACCAACTATGGCCTTTCATTGAAGAGGTGCAGGAACATGGACACCTTACTGAAGGGTATTAAGCCATTACACCTTCAATAGAATCAAGGTGGTACTGGGTGAAGGGGCATTTTAACACTTGTCGTCTCATGTGCATCACAACATAGTCTTCAAAAGAAGGGGAGCAGTAGTTTGGACAATGGGTGATGGTAGGGTTGTGTCTAATGCTGGTCCCATATTAGATGGTGAGGCCTAAGTTTGTTATGGAGTCCTCTTTAGAGTGTGCCAGTCATATGAAATTTAAATAGTGCAAACATAAAAGCAGGTGGTGCCACTTCTGTGGGCGTCAGGGAGTAGTGTATTCTGGCAACAGAAGGATCCTTTTCTAAGACAGTCCAAAAATAATATGTAAATATAAGGTAAATTAAAGCTATTACCAAATACATTGATGATCTGATTTTGCTTTGTTCAGGAGATAAAGGAGATTTTATCTAATGCTGGTGTACACAGTTTCTCTTGGTTACTGATCACCTCTCTCTTCTTCCTCTACTCTCTCATTGCTCCATGCTGCCCTCTGACCATGATGAGTCACTCCCTGCTGAGTCTTATTTCTAGCTTGTTTACCTTAGTTGATGACAAGTTTTAACCCTCTGTAGCTGTGTGTACTACAGATTACAATCACGCAACAGTCACCTCATTATAACAATATCAGCTGGGAACAGCAGGGCTGATATGCCAAGCACTGCTATAGAACCATCCACAGTCAGAACAAGAAGTGTGAGTCTGAAGCAGACTGTGGCTGTGTGAAACAGTATAGCGAGACAACCCTGTTACGAGCAACCTGATTTTCTTTTTTGTCTTCAAGCCAGAGCATGGACATCAACACCACCTCCACATCTTACTGCGGTCATACTTATCAGATTATTGAAGGCTGGTTATGGTTACCCATTAGGGCGACAGTTATGATTTTTGGCACCCAGGCGCCAATTTTATTGCACGCATTAGTAGCGTAGAATGTGTCTGAATCTATGAACCCTTTCTACTCCGCTTTCTTGGTACAAAGGACATTTCTGGCTCAGGTAAACCACTTTTAAAGTGGTTTCCCTGTTCCAGCAGTAATGCACCTGGTTTTGCTGTATTAAAGTCATAAATGTGTAGATTCGTACGTTTGTAGTACGACACGCTCCCCAGAACGCTCCCCAATCTCAGGCGCATTACAAAGTGCTGCAGGCACTTTATCATGCGCCTAACTAAAAATAGAGTGAACAGGGCTCCCAAAAATTTAGATTACTGTAGGAATAGTTTGCATCCAGTTTCAAACCATAATTTGTCCTATGTGCTGCAGAGCAGCTGTCCTTCATGTTTTCCCTGAAAAAGCCTTTTAATGCGTATTAAAGCTGGCATGGCGGCGCCTCTTTTCTGAAATGCCGCCCTTAGCCCTTAGTGTGTGTCAGGAGCTTTCCTGACACACATAGGGTGACATGTATGTATGGGGCTGCGCCAGAAGTCTGCCGTCTTTACAGCCCAAAAACTGGCACAGCCCTGTACATACATGTCGCCCTATGTGTGTCACATGCACACACTAAGGGCAACATTTCAGAAAAAAGGCGCCGCCATGCCAATTTTAAGACGCATTAAAAGACTTTTCAGGGAAGACATGAAGGACAGCTGCTCTGCAGCACATAGGACCAATTATGGTTTGAAACTGGATGCAAAACTATTCCTACAGAAGTCTCCATTTTTTTGAGATTACTTGCAAAGCTTCTAATTCTATATAAATAGTGTTGGAACAGAAGGCATGACTGCACCCTCCAGGGTTTAGGATTTAGATAGAAAACGGCAATTAACAAGAAGACAGACAGACAACTATAACCCTTAAAAGTATAGGTCTGTACCACAGAGAAATTGCCAACAAAGCCAAGGTGGCAGTCAGTTTCTTATACATATCAAAAGGCATGTGGAAAGTGAAAGAAGCTCAAAAAGAAATAGGTCTGACAGCCCGAAGGCTCCTAAAATATCAGATAACAAAGTCATCAGTTTGCATGGCCAGTGCCTTACAGCTCAAAATCTTCAAGCGTAGCGTAATGCAGCAAAAAGTGAACAAGTTTCTATTTTCATTGTGAAAAGAAGACCTCTATCTGCAGACCTGACAGGTGAAATACCAGTAAGACAGCCCCTGATAAGATTGCAAAATAAAAAAAGATTTGCCTGGGCCAATCAGCACCTCCAGTGGACTACTGAAGAAGATCTTAAAGTGCCTCCTCTGTGATGTCATCGCTCCACCTCCCATGCACGCTCCCGAGGCTGATATTTAGTCTCTGTAGTTGAGCAAGCATGTTGTTTGGCTAAACCACAGAGGATAACTGTATTGTGCACAACCTATACAGGTTTTGTGTTCTCCCTCTTATCTGCTCAGGAGAGAAGATAAGATCTGAGCAGGTATCGTTCACGAACTGCTGCAGGAGGGAGGGAGGAGGGCTGAGCAGGGAGCTGACTGCATGTTTACTCAGATAATTACATTATAACCAGCGGATTCTCTATACAGCAGACACAGGCTCTGACACAGAAACAGCTAGTGCACATGCTCAGTAGCACTGCTCTGCTCTCCCCCTCCCTTTAAAGCTGGTTCATGTGCCCTGCCATCAGATAAGAAGTGCAAACAACGCAAGCGCGGCCAGAACAGCTCCTGGTCGTAGTTAAGTAACAGTCAGGAAACTAAGGGGGAATAAGCAGTGCTGTAGCTCTCACAGGTTACACTTCTTTTAATCACATATATTTAGAAAAGTGATTAAATACCCATTTTGGAGGATCCCATGTCGACATTAGATCGTGGCAAACCAAAAATCTAAGGATGTACATCCTTGGTTACTATTGGCAAAGTGCTACGGTTTTTGAGAACGGGCTGGTTTACATGTGCTTAGCAACGGTGTTTGTTTACTGGTCAGGGAAGCATTCTGTCCTGCCCAGATCGTGCACATGCAAAGGAAAGGCAGTGAAGAGGAGGGGCAGGGATGTGTGTATTGGCAGGCATGGAGGAGAAGCAGTGAGAGGACTTGCAGGGGTGTTGTGTGTATTGGCAGCCACATACAGGGACAAGAGGCAGTGAAGAGCGGGGGAGGGTGTATTGGCAGCCACAGGGATGTGTGTATTGGCAGCCACAGGGATGGAGGAGAGGCAGTGAAGAGGATACAATAAACACAACCCCCCTGCATGTCCTCTCACTGCTTCTCCTCCATCCCTGCCAATACACACAACCCTGCCCCTCATTGGTATACATTAATATTCATACTTCTTATTGGACAGTGTCCAAGTATAATTAAACTTCCAACAAAATACATAAATCTTCTAAATATGTCAAACTATAGAAAAACATCTTATTACTTTGCAGGTGCTGAAACGGTATCAAAGTTATTCTAGCTCAACTTCCAATTATAATTGGACACCTGCACTTATCTCAAAACATTGCATGAAAACAAGAACTTTCCCATTAGTGTGTCCTTTGCACACTGGCACCAGCAATTCATGGTTAAGTTTCAGTATGAAAACATCTCTAGGATACACAAATAAATACAAAATGGAGTCAGTTCAGGCCTAGACAGCATGGCTATATTTACTCTAACACACCTTAGGCCAGATAATCACCTTACACATATGAGTTCTAATTTATTCCCCACAATAATCATTTCCACCTTAGTGAAAGCCTTTGAACACTTGCCGGGGCAGCAACCACTTCATATTCTACATTAAAAATCAAACCAACTCTGATTGTGTAACAAGATAAGAAGCACTAACTAAAAGTCACAACAAACCACAAACACCAGATTAAATTCATCTGACTCACAAATGACTTTTGGGCCCACATTTACTGACTTATTCCTGGATCTTTACCAAGACATTGGAATTTACTTTCTACAGACAAATTACTAATGTTCTACAAGTCATGAGTTCAGTCATAGCCCAGAACTAAATTCACATTTCTGCTGATTGCTACTGGAATCAGTCGACTGCTTGTTGACAGATACACCCCTGGACGGCAACCAGAGGCATACTAGAACTTGAAACTGAGATCTGAAGTGTCTTAACAGGGTTTTTTTTTCTGAAATAATACATCTCCTAAAATTAGGCATTTTTCTAATGTACTTTTATTACATTTTCTGTTGGCTTCCTGCAGTTTTATATCAGTTGTTTGATGACAGAAAGTTCAATAGTTTTGTGTCGATTCAAACAGGAAGTAGGTCTGTGTGGAGCCCAGGAGATCAGGTGACTCAAAGGATTTGGCCTTTAACCCCTTAACGACCGTGCACCGTCTTTTGACGTTGGCTGGTGCGGGTTGTTCGTCTGCAGCGACGTCTTTTGGCGTCACTGCAGACTTCGGGGTTTGCGGCGCCCGGCGCCGCAACTGTGCTAGGGTCGGGGCTGTACTACACAGCCCTGATCCCAGAGCAGCTCCTGTGAGCACCAGGGAGGAAACCTCCGCAACCCAGTGCTTTAACCCTTTGCGGCGGTGCGTTACCGCAGCACAATCAAAGGGTTCCCCTGCTCTGTCGGGTGATCGGAACACCTGGTGACCGGACAGAGCTCGGGGAACGGCTGCACAGTCAGCCCTGGGGACCTAGAGCGGCTCCCAGGCTGTCTGTGTAAGAAGCCAGTGACCAGGACACACTGTGTGCTGCCCTTCTCACTGCCTGTGTCAGACTGACATGGATTATAATGTATTAGCATATATGAATATACTAATACATTACTAAGTGTATTACTAAAAGTAAAACAGTTCTCCCTTCATGGGATTTAAAAAAAAAAAAAGTAAAAAAAAATAAAATAAAAATAAATATTTAATAAAAAATAATGGTGCACACATTACACACAAAAAAAACCAACACATATTAGGTATCCACACGACCATAATAACCTGTAGAATTCATCTAACAAGTTATTAAGTGTGGAATGTGAATGGTGTAAAAAAACAAAAGAAAATTAAAAAAAATTATACAATTATTTATAAGTGAACTTAAACTATTTCCCCATAAAGTACAACTTGTCCCAAATAAAACGAGGCCTCATCCAACTGCGTCATTGAAAAATAAAAAAGTTACAACTGTTGAAACGCAAGGAGGCAAAAACGAAAAAAAATTTCTGGTCATTATCTACTTTTCAGGCATTCGGCTTAAGAGGTTAAACATCATCTCTTGAAGCCGCATCTCTCTGGTCCTGGCTTCTGAGGCTTTCAAGATGAGGCAGGTATTAGAAGTTATGGACTGAGAATGAGGTTGGGAGAAGCACAGTATGGGATCCTGGGGCTTGTACTTTTACAGGACAAAAGGAAATAGCTTTCAAATATGAAAGGCTGCTGCTCCGCTGCAGGGAAGGGAGGCTACATACAGCACAGGAAAAACACAAATTTGTATAGACAACATCACAAGGGGATGAATGAAGACTCATGCAAATTATTTGAGATTTTTTTTGTTACATTGAACGACCCTTTTAATCAGAGATATCATTCCCATGGAACAGACAAGTATAACAAAAATGGCCAACCATTCACCATACAGGGCAGGGGGGTACATAATATACAACAACCAATCACCATACAGGGCAGGAGGCCCAACAAACCTTTTTTTGTGAGAAAGATGAGACCCCAAGAATTAGCTATAATCCTGAAGGAAACCTGGCAAGAGTTGTTCAATTCTCCTGCAGCACCGCCACAGGGGAAACAAAGCATTACACAGTTCCCATTTAAATATAAAGTCTGTCCATGTAATGAATGGACGCACATGCTCAGTCTGTCAGATTCAGAGATTCTTTGACGCTGCACCCTACTCCTGAATCTCTTTAACTAGAGCTCCATTTGCCAACCAAATGGAGCAAACATTTAAGCAAGCTTCGAGATTACTTACTACAGGTCTCTTCATCACCATGCCTGATGAAGAGACGTAGGTAGTCATAAAAGCCTGCTGGTTGTCATCATCTTTTCATTTACTGTAACCATTAAAGGGATATTCTAACCATGCTGTTTCACAGAGCCTGCTCTTCCCAACCAGCTTCAGGATCCCACTTCCTGTTCAGGCTGTGGGCGGTTCTACAGCTTCAGGCTTCCACTTCCTGTTCTACAGCTTTAGTCTCTCACTTTCTGTTCAGGCCGTGGGCAGTTCTACAGCTTCAGGCTCCGAATTCCTGTTCAGGCCGTGGGCAGTTCTACAGCTTCAGGCTCCCACTTCCTGTTTGGGCCGTGGGCAGTTCTACAGCTTCAGGCTCCTATCTCCTGTTCAGGCCGTGGGCAGTTCTACAGCTTCAGGCTCCCACTTCCTGTTCTACAGCTTTAGTCTCTCACTTCAACAGCAGTGACTGACATTTTCACCCTGCTTTCCTAGCTGAGTCTGTTGCAAGACATCAGTAATGAAGGAGTCTTAAGAGTAGGGCAAAAGCCTTTAGAGCTACTGAGTTCTAAAGGGTTAAAGTTTTAGCTTTAAAGGGTTAAAGTTTGTCATTAAAAAAACATAAACAAGCTTCTGTGCTGCTGATAAGACACAGCAGGAGCATCTCAGCCAGGGCTGCTAGAGCAAAGAGAGGAGGTTGGTAAGCTAGGGAACCTTGCATCTAGTGATCTGATCTAGTTCTGAAAGGAAGCAGAATAGCAACGAACTTGGTAATATCATTGCCTATGTGTTAAAAGCTAATCGATGGGGTAAGAAAACCCCTTTAAAAGTGTCAACAACTGAGCACTTTTCTATCTACTTATACAACAGTACAAAGAGATGTATTCCTTTTATATTATGTATAGCAATTTTACACAGTCATTATGGTCAGGCCAGTGAGGCTACCCAATATATGACCTATCTAAAGCTAATATTGTACATTACATTTTTGCAAGACATTCAATAAAGCATCTACCCAAAGATCAAATTTAAAGGAACATCTCACTATAGACTACCCCTTTAATCTGGGTTCACCTGCCAAGAACTCAGCAACTAGTTCATTTACCTAGGGCAAGATCATCCAGGTGCTTATGTCCCTTGGCTTTCCCTTTATAGGTCATGTAGGCAAGTGTTTTCCTGATAGGACACCTCCTCCAGTTCATTGTCATGTATAGCAGATATGAAAACACCAAGGTATAAAGCTATGATATAATAGATTTTGACTGTTTTTCTTAGAACTTGTCCCATCTCTTATATGACTAGTCTACTCACTTGTCATCAGCCAAGTTGATCTTCTTGAAGAATGGGTAGTTCTCCGGGGTTGGATTTCCGTCTTGATCTTCATACACAAACACTGGGGAGCGTCCAATTTCTACTCCCAATTGTTGAACACCCTTTTCGTTGTAAATGGAGAGAAGGAAGAACTGGGCGCCCTTCTTGACTTTTAGAGTGACGAGGATGGAGAAGTCTTCTGGGAATGGGTCGTCTGTACCAAAGGATGAAATAGGTTTTATTGATGTTATTCAGGTTTTTCCAAATCTAGTGTTATTGACATTGAAAATGGTTTCATGATCTCCTTTTTCTATACTTAATCTCTACAAGGGATCACTATTCCTTGCAATCTTTGTAGGATGTGATTTAGTCAATCTAAAACTGATGAAAGAGGAACATGGTCACTTACCTTGGACAAACCATCAGCAGATTTGGCTTCAAGTACCATCTCTATGCTGATGACACCCAATTATACACCTCCTCCCGAGACATCACTCCTACTCTACTACAAAACACCAGTGACTGTCTGTCCGCTGTCTCTGACATCATGTCCTCTCTCTATCTCAAACTAAACCTCACTAAAACTGAACTTATTGTCATCCCACCATCTACTAACCAACCCCCCCCCCCCCCCCTGCTATTTCTGTCTGTGTGGGGCACCACCATTTCTCCTAGGCAGCAGGCCCGCTGGGGGTTATACTAGATTCTGATCTGTCCTTCACCCCCTTTATCCAATCCCTTGCCTGCTCCTGTCACCTGCACCTCAAGAACATCTCCAGAATCTGTCCTTTTCTCACTATGGAAACAACTCAAACTCTCATTGTTGCTCTTATTCTTTCTCGTCTTGATTACTGCAACTCCCTGCTTATCGGTCTCCCTCTCTGTAAACTCTCCCCTTTCCAATCTGTCCTGAATGCAGCAGCCAGGCTTATCTTTCTTTCAGGCCGCTATACTGATGCCTCTACCCTGTGTCAGTCACTGCACAGGTTGCACATTCAGTACAGGATACAATATAAACTCATCAAACTCACCCATAAGGCTCTCCACAGCGCTGCACCCCCAACATCTCCTCCCTCATCTCTGTCTAACACCCTACCCGTGCTCTCCACAGCGCTGGACCCCCCTACATCTCCTCCCTCATCTCTGTCTACCACCCTAGCCGTTCTCTCAGCTCGGCGGATGATCTTAGACTACATTCCTCAGTCATCCGAACCTACCATGCCTGTCTCCAAGATTTCACACGTGTGGCACCAGTTCTCTGGAACATGCTACCGCGGGTGATCAGGCACACTCACAACCCTCATAGTTTTAAGAGGGCCCTGAGAATATATCTTTTCAGTCTGGCCTACCAGAATCCCTAATGGCTAACCTCCCCCCTCACTCTCTAGCCATACAGTTCTGTCACTCCCTACAATTTGGCACTTTTTTTCATCCTAATTAAAACCAGACACCGATCCATATTCTTTTCTTCTTCGCCGTTTTTATTTTCTGATTGTAGATTTTTGTATTTCTCTTGTCTATATATAATAATGGGGTGGCCATCTTGCCTGAGCTTCTCTTAACGGCTTCTAGAGAGATGCTTTACAGCAGATTCATGGACATAGGAGCCTGTGAACAGGAGCAGACCCATTGACTTCTATAGGAGAGTTTTCTAGGCTCTGTAACCTGGGAAGAAGTCAGTGTGTAGGGAGGAGGAGAGGGGGAGTTGTGACATCTCGTATTGTGACTGGTGGATCATGTGTTAGCTATACACATTGGCATCACCTTTCAGTGTAATCCTGCCTTTGCTGATAATGAGGAGACTGCGGAGAAGATTTCTCTACAGAACAGGAAGTGTCAGATTCTTATGAGACCTAATAGCCAAAGTTAAAACTGCAGGATTTCAGGTAAAACTATTGCTGGTGCTATGGAAAACTTTTTTTAAAAAACATAACCAAAAATTCTTAAAAAATGTGTTTAACATAAAAACATGAGTTAAGCAATATTTTTGATTTTCTGATGACACATTCCCCTTAAGTTTTTTGTCTCAACGTACCTGGAAATAGCTGCTTAGTTGGGGCGCTAAAGTGCGTTCTGTTCTCCAATCGGAAAGCAATATCTGTCTCTTCAATTCCTTGTCTATGTGTACAGAGTCCGGCCACTAACGTAACGCCTTCAATTTCCTCATTGAGTTCCAGGGCTGTTAAGACGTTCACTGGGTTTGCTGGGCAAGAACAGAAAAAAGATTACTTAAGGATTATATGGAATAGTTACAAAATATCTACAGTATAGAAAAGTAGGTATCTTTAAAAAAATATAAAAAATTTGTAACCGTTTCTTTAAAATACAGAATTAAAATTTTTCCTGAAATTAACATGTCATATTCCAACAGTTTTGAATGTGTCCCATACAACTATTCATGGCCTTTTGCTCACTTACTAAATCTTTATATGACAATAGATGTCAGTGAGATATAATATAATATAAATTCAGGTGCACATTTCCATTCTTTATTTGGTCTTTAGATGACACTGGGGAACACTTATTTTGGTGCCTTAAAAGTTGGAACTGTTTTTAGGTATGCCTGCGGCGCTGATTCTGAAAGTGACCCCCATTTTCCCCTATCGGCTCTAGTTTTGGAGATCCGGCATTGCCATCTTACCAAGTAATTGCTGCTGAAAGTAGTGGTCACTCAATATTGTACTAGAGAAAAGTTGGAAATTCATATGAAGTAGAAAATACATAGTGGATTTTTCAGACTTTTAGATGCACCGAGGTTTTAGAGGAGGAAAATAGGCAAAAAAAAAATTTGCAGCAAAAAGTCCAGGTTGAAGTGTAGTTTTTATTGGTACCATTTTTATGTAACTTTTTGATCACTTTTTATTCCCATTTTTTGTGGATATGAAATGACCAAAAAACCCCAAAATTTTGCTGTTTGATTTTTTTTTTCTTCAATGCTGTACAGTGTACAGGATAAATGATGTTATATTTTAATAGATTTTACTTTTTCAGACACGACGATACCAATAATGTGTAACTTTTTTATTTTTTTATTTGGAAAATGGCTAAAGAGGGTGATTTAAACTTTTAGGGCGACATGTCCCAACACGCCAACGCCAGTTTTTTGTTTTATTTTGTGGCAAACCACTTTTTACGCCATATTCTTGTTGTAAATGGACTGTCATACACCAAAACTAGGCGCATTATACGCCGGGAACGACACTTTGTAATGTGCCTAAATATGGTGCGCTGTGCATCCCCGTCACGAAATGCGCCTATTGAGGCGCCTTACATATGTTATGTGCCCCCGTCGGGCAATGTGTCTCAATAGACGTATGCCATATACTACCAATGATATGCTATGTGCCGAGTGTTGAGCAATGTGCCCTTTTTTGATGCAATGCCCCCTTTTTTGATGCAATGCCCCCTTTTTTGATGCAATGCGCCCTTTTTTGATACGATGTGCCATTTTCGGTGCATTAAGTAATCTATGCAAGGTATACCTGACGCCAATTTTTAGAAAGTATCGGACTTTCAGGCACACTTTACACTGATTTAATGCACCTAAAACTGGCATAGATACGCAACTTTTCAGATATGTGGCCCTCAATATTTATTTTTTAAATTTTTTTTTACAGGCTGCGGATCAGGCGACGCAATGACATCATCACATCGCGCCGCCTATGTCGCAGCCTCCAGGGGGCTGAATGGCCAGGATTAGAAGATCCTGGCTGTTCTGCCACGGCTGCTGCTTGCACAGCGCGGTGCAGGCGTTGGCTGTGATCACTGCATATGCAACTGAAGAAGCAAGGGAGATACCTTGTGAAACGCGTCTTGTTTTATCTTATTTTATGTTCTTTTGGGACATAAAATAAGTCTATTGTCTGTAGCGCTGTCCAGAGTTTAATCCAGTTCTCCCTGCTCTTGCTGTAATAAGTTTGAAAAGGGATTACTTTTGTTGTTACTGTGTACAAGAATATAACTACTATAATACTGCCCCCTATGTACAAGAATATAATTACTATAATACTGCTCCTATGTGCAAGTATATAACTACTATAATACTGCACCTATTTACAAGAATATAGCTACTATAATACTTCTCCTATGTACAAGAAATATACTACTATAATACTGCCTCTATTTACAAGAATATAACTACTATAATACCTCCCCCTATGTACAAGAATATGAATACTATAATACTGCTCCTATGTACAAGAATATAACTACTATAATACTGCCCCCTATGTACAAGAATAAAAACTACTATAATACTGCCCCTATGTACAAGAATATAACTACTATAATACAGCCCATATGTACAAGAATATAACTACTATAATACTGTTGTACGCTTTGAATAAAAAAAGGTGCAATCCATAGTAACAGAATTTTTAACATAAAAAATGAAACATTTGGTAAAAATTAAAACTACTATAATCTGCCCCCATGTACAAGAATTTAATACTTTTTTTCTGCTCCTTGTAAAAGAATATAATATAAAATTTTGCCCCTATGTAGAGAATATAATACTATAATACTGCCTCTATGTAAAAGTATAAACTATATAATACTCCCCCTATGACAAAAAATTTAAACTCTATATACTGCCCCTATATACAAAAATATAGCTACTATAATACCCCCTCTTTGTACAAGAATAGTTAAATAAACAAATGGTGCAAGTAAATGGAAGCGTCAAGGCAGTAGATTTAAAAGTGAATAGAAAAATAAAAAGACACTTGGTACCTGACCGATAATAGTGTCTAAAACATTTAACACAACGCGTTTCACCCGAGAGGCAGCTCGGCTTAGATCCCTGGGGATCTGTATATACACGTAGGCTTAAAGATGAGTTGTGCCATTTACATTGCACAACTTAAATAGGTGAGAAGTGCCTTTTTATCACACATATCTGAAGTTTTAACTGCACGAGGTTCTTGCGCTTCGTTTGTCTGTCATCTTTCTTTACAGTACAAGCAGAAAACTATGTACAAGTTAAACACAGCCCTTTCCAAAAAACAAAAAATAAATTTAAACAACTATAATACTGCACCCTTTATACAAGAATAGAACTACTATAAAACTGCCCTCTATGTACAAGAATATAACTACTATAATACTGCCACATATGTACAAGAATATAATTACTATAATACTGCCCCCATATACAAGAAAATAACTACTATAATACTGCCTCCCTATGTACAAGAATATAACTACTATAATACTGCCTCCTATGTACAAGAATATAACTACTATAATACTGCTCCTATGTACAAGAATATAACTACTATAAAACTGCCTCTATGTATAAGAATATAACTACTATAATACTGCCCTCTATATACAAGAATATAACTACTATAATACTGCCTCCTATGTACAAGAATATAACTACTATAATACTGCTCCTATGTACAAGAATATAACCACGATAATACTGCTCCCTATCAGTATACAAGATTATAAGAATAAAATATAATACTGCCTCCGTTTAATACTAAGAATATAAATATTAATAGTGCGAAAACCTAAAATTTTCTATGTAAGAATTTATGTTTTTACAAGTCCACAATCCTGACTCACTGAGCCTTGTGATGATAATCGTATTAATATCACCAGTTGGTCATCTGCAGACATCTATTTTAGGGTGTTTTCCCCTCAGCCTTTCACCTAGCCAACCAGTATGCTACTCTGCTCTGATGAGGGACAAAAAACCCAAAATAGCGGTCTGCAGATGAATAATTGGCATGGAATTAATCCTATTCACGTTGCAAGGCTCAGTAAATTGGATGTGATTTGAAAAACTCCATCTAATAGGTGGCCCTGCAGAGTCCTAGCTCTTTTCCCATGAGCCTTTTAGAATACCAATAAGGCTTGTAAAACCTAGAGACAACTATCCCGCAGCTCACTATGGACTTATCTTTTTGTGTTCCAGTTTATGATCTTATTTGTAGCCCAATACAGATTGTGTAAATGTTTGGATGCACAAACATCCAGATTTTAATCTCTTCTGAAATCCAAACAAAAAGAAGTACATCTTGTGGTCTTTATAAGAAGAAATGATCCTCAAGATGTATTCTACTTTTCCAATGTCAATGACCTCCTAAGACTAAAACACCACATTTTTAAACTAATAAGAGATACAATCCTAAGAAAAATCCAAGAACATAGAAAAAAGACTGGGAAGGAATCTGTGCACAATGGTTATTATAGCTCAGGCCCTGACTATACAGCCCATCATTACTATCAAGTGTATGTGACCAACCAGGAATGGGCTGATAATTGTGTGGGCAAGACTATAAGGGTCATTGTCCTTTACCACCCACACAGTAAGGTCACACTCGCCTGAAATGTCAGTCTGTTCCACTTGTCGATCTGATAAGGAAAAAAAAAAAACCCTAAAACCATGATAGGATAAGCTTGAGATAAAGAAATGTTTAAACCCCGTAACGGAAATTCAAAAAAAGAAAGTCCCTCTCACATTTTTTTAAAATATTGTATTAATCTTTTCATGGGGACAACATGAAGATCTGACATTGGTTAAATATGAAGTAGTAAGTGACGCTTGATAACAGTGTAGATTTCATGTGCCCTCAAAAAAAACTCAAAGCAGTACATGTTAAACCCAAAGGCAACAAAAAAGGTGAGAGCGGGAAACCCGAATTTAAAAAAACCCGCTCCCCTTTACACCTGAGACCCTTTTAAAACCCAATTAAGTCAAATAACCCGTGGAAGGAAATTTTCAAAATTGGGCACAATTTGTCCATTTTCCTTTGTGAATATTCACTTTTGTTGCCGTGGGGTTTTGACATTGAGGCGTGTGTTTAGTTATTTTTTAGGATACACCAAATTTCACTGTTTTAAAAGCGTTTTAATGACTAATTTTTTTCATTTTATGAAACTGTTTAGGTCTAAAACTCACTCTTGCCCATAGTAACCTATGGGAACAAAATTGAGTTTTAGACCTAAACAGTTTCATAAATGTGACCCAAAGTGTCATATCTATCTTCAATGTTGTCCTATGAAGAGATATAATAAAATATTAACAAACATGTGAGGGGTGTATTCATTTTTGTGAGATACTCTATATGGAGAGGAGGGGGGAGGGCGCGCAGCTTGTCACTAGATGTTTCAGTTGACAGTATAATAGCAACAAGGAAGAAGAGGCGAAGAAGGAGACATCTGGGTGACTTATTGAGTACTCAACTCGAGAACATAGCTGATGGGAACTGTCCAGGTTGTGGCATTTTTGTTGATATTGATGTGGACGTAGGACATGAATAGTCTGGTGCTAGTGAAAGCTTCTCTTGAGAGATCTAGGTGCCTTCAAAGACAGTCTTGATTTAATTAAACCTATTATTTGATGTGGATCTGAAGTGACAAGACAACATTTTTTATTTATATTGAGAATTTAATAAAAAGAATTTGAAAGTATTGAAAGCCAAAGAGGAAGCTATTGACTGGCCGCAAAGATATAGGGGGGATCTTCACTAAAAACAGGTCACTGAGAAGCTTGAAGACCTTCTGGAGTAACCTTGAAGCTCTTCTTGTGTTCTGGAGAACGTCATGGAGTCACCAGTAGTTGGTGGCACATAATAATACCATAAAACAATTAAAATGAAGAAATTGGTGATAAATTTATAAAACTTGATTCTGGAGATTACTTTTGGTGGCTATGGTCATAGTTGAATGTCAGTAGAACATATTAACTATGACATGAGTCTTAAAAAATTCACCAAAATCCCATATGAAACTTCTGGCAGAAATTATGGAATCACCACAGAAGATGTATCCTCAGATTTTTACCTAGTAGGAAATATACAAATCACAGATATGATGCAAAGCAATGATTAATAGCTGAACATGGTGCGTAGGGACAAAACCCCTACACATGCGGAAGGAAATTATTGTATTTACTGATACACGTTTTTACAGATTAATTAGAGGAAAAAATTATGGAATCAACAAAAATCTCAGTTAGTACTTCATGAGGTTTAGACTTCACTACTGATAAAAACTATTCTTCATCAAGCTGCTTTCTCACAGAGTGGTGACACTTTGGCATCACTGGATGGAGCCTTGTCATGGAACATTTTATTTTATTACCACCACAATTTGTAATCAAATTGAGACCAAGATTGTTTTAGGATTGTTTTGAATTAAAGTCTTTTTTGGAAGAAAAGCTTTAGTATTCTTTACTCTAAGAAAAGATGCAAGATCATCCTGAAAACCGACTTCCATTATCACCAAACCTATTCTGTACTGCAGAGCCGTCTTAACAGAATTATGGGCCCCTTTTGGGGACATACTGCAGTGGGCCCCTTTCTCAAAAACGGACATCACACTTGGTCATGCCCTTTAGCCCCCCCCCCCTTCCAAAGTCACCTATTATACACCATTTTGTCTGGGAATTGCAGCCTACAAGATAATTGGGGGCAGGGGTCTTTGGCTCCCTTCTCCCCTTGGTTTTTTTTTGTTTGCAGTCTAAAAACACCAAAAAGTTTAAAAAAACAAAAGTCAACAAAGGATGCGGGTATGTTTTTGTTTTTCCTGGGACATACATACACCCCTTTTGGGCCCCCATCTTGTGGGACCCCCGGGCAACTACCTAGTGTGCCCAATGGAAAAGATGGCCCTGCTGTACTGAAGTGTCCAAAATTTCAATGTCCACTTGTGCTGAAGTTATTATTCCTGCCTTCCCTATTCCTTAAAGGGGTAGTCCCACTTCATGAAAAACTCTCCGCTGGTTGATCATAGTTCGCTGTCATCCGGACATGCATGTGGATGAGGAGGGCCGCACTACCTGTCATCCTCCTCATTTACTTCTATGAGATTTCCGATTATAGCCGAGCGCACACACTCGGAACTCCCATCGAAGTCAATGAGGAGAACGACGCTAGTTCTGCCCTCCTTATTCACATGCAGGGCCGGGTTGCAACGAGCTGCGAGCAACCAGCGAAGAGGGTTTCATGAAGTGGGACTACCTCTTTAACCTCACATATAATCTCATAAATAATGGGGAAATGTTATTATTTTTTTCTGGCATTACCTTTATATACAGTATTTCCTAAGACAGCATTAAACACAAGCTCCCACATCTTCTCCTAGATACTACGCAGTCTAGTGATTGATTGGTGAAATCACTTTTATCCAATCCTCCATGATTGCTTCTCTTTAGCCCCTTGTATCTTGTTATCTTAGTTTAGGTGTTAGTGTTGGTTTTCATCTGACTTTTCTATAAGTAAATCCTGGGCCATTGACTCCTTTTTCCATCCATTAGTTTGTATTTCTTTTCTTGTACCTTTTCTATTCTCAGGCATATTGCTTTCAGTTTTCTATTCTTAGATTTCTTCCTTGGTCCACCTTTATGTTTTTCTTTTATAACCTTTCCATTTTCTTTATACTTACACTGCTTTTACACACAGCTGACTGGGAACAACCAACATCTATTGCTGCACTCTGTGTTGGATTTTTATCTTTAAAGCAAACTTATAATCATTCTCATGAATACAATTGACATCTTTTTCATTGAGACCATGCTTTTTTTCCAAGTAGCCAAGTAGGAGCCATGTTTACTTTCAAGTAACCAAGTTCAACAGCTCAAAAAAGTCTGTATGCATTTTTTCTTATAACTGCAGACTAATTCCCCTTTTCAGATTTGCAGGGATTTGTTTTCTAAATGCAAATTGAAAGGTGATTCTATAATTTTTTCTTGAACATTGAGCAATTTCCATCATTTGGACTGGAAAAATACACGTCATTAAAGGGGTTGTCTCACTACACTGATTCACCTTACCTCAGTCCTGTTCTCTTGGTTTCATTTTGAATTCAGGGGCGTGTTTACTGGCTTCTACTAGGCTGCAGTAGAAGCCAGGTCTGTAGCATATAGCAAACGTGCTGGCAGCCTATCAGGAGGGAGATCGAACTGTTTCTGTAGTAGCTATAGCAACCAGGGAGGCCGCATATCAGGAGTGATCAAATAGGTCTGTAGCTATAGGCAAACCTAAGGAACTGATGCAGCCCATAAAGACGGGGATATTAAGGATAGGGTGGACACTGTTAATGGAACATTAGTATTGCAAACAAAGTGACTTGTTTTTGCAAGATTTTTAACATAAAAAGCAGCAAGCCCTTTAATTGTAGTCACTTGCTTTCCTGTGTGAGGAGTTTATCGTGAAGCAGAATGTTTAGTTATTAAACATTGTTTTGTCTCATATTTGCGATTAGTATATTTACTATGAAGTAAAAAGGGTTATAAGGATTGGTTCACATCTGTGTTGGAGGTTCCATACGGAACCTCCGGCACAGAGGTGAAAATGGACACCTATGGATCCATTTCACAACAGACTCCCACAGCACCCGATGGACCCATTATATCAAAGAGGTCCGTGGTTTTTTCTGTTTTCAATAAGGACGCCCACGACGGAAAAAGAATCGGACCCATTGTACATAAAAAAGGGTGCGTCAGGCACCGTGGGTATCCATTGTAAAATGGATCCTTGGTGTCCGTTTTCACCTCTGCGTCAGAGGTTGCGTTCTGAACCTAACCTAAAGCGGTGTTTGCATTTCCTTGTTTACTGTGTTGGAGGCCAGGCCATCTTTTCCATTGGGCATACTAGGCAGTTGCATAGGGCCCCACAAGTATAGGGGCCCCTGGTGGTGTATGTATGTCCTAGGAGTACAAGAAAAACTTACCAGGATCCTTGGTTGGTTTTGCTTATTTAACAGGTTTGTGTGTTTTTAGGATGTACAAACAGTTAAAAACCATGATGTAGAAGGGAGCAAAAGGCTCCCTGCTCTGCCAAATAGTCTTGTAGGCTGCAGGCTGCTGGTGTCCAGACATAAGTGGTGTGATAATATGGGTGTGCTTGGGAGTGGCTGGAGGCATGGCCTAGTGTGATGTCATGTATTTGGGTAGGGCCCACGGCAGTGCTCTGCCCAGGGGCCCATAATGTTGTTAAGGCGGCTCTGGTTGGAGGAATTCATCAGGATACTGTTAAAAAAGATACGACAGAGCCTTGGCAGGCCCATAGACATGTAAACAGAAAACATAGACCTATTTACACTACGTTTGCTCTATTTCCCAGCATGACCAGGCTTTTGTGTCCCATATTTAGTGATGATGCCCATGGAGAGCCAAAAAATACTTTTACTGCCTTGCTCCTTGTGAGTGTGGCTGAATGGGTTATTCATGGTAACAGCCATGTGAATGGGGCTGCACTGTAATACTACACATGACCTCTGGGCTGGTGTGGCGCTATGGGCCACATGTATGAAATCTGTTTAGATCTAAAACTCATTTTGTTGCCGTGCACCAATTCAGAAGCCCATAGACAACCAAATCAGAGCCCACAGGGCCATTCAGAGTGCTGCTTCATTTTACAGAGCACTATATGAAATAAAAGGGGCGCTCTGATTGGTTGCTATCAGCTCTGATTGGTTGCTACAGGCAACAAAGTGAGTTCAGATGTTTAAGGAAAGCACTAGAGGGGATGTTACTCAGGCTTTGTTATCACTAATCCCAATTCCTAATCTAGAGTATGGTAGCTATTGAGACCCCCTTCCATGGACATTAACAATGTTCCTAATACACACAATCTAGTCACATTATTATGACCACTTCCTACTTATGACATCAGCAGTGCCTAGTTCATGAAGGAGGTCACGTGAGGGCGCTGGCTTGGTGGGTATATAGGGTGTGATAGGCTGTCTGCACACATTTCCCTTGTTGCTATTATGGGTCAAAGGGTGATTTATGAGAGTTGCAAAAAAGAGATGATTATTTTCTTTTGGGCCAAGGGTGTTGGTATTTCTGAAACTGCGCAGTTTGTGAACTGTTGGCTGCTGTGGTGAAAGTGTATTGTGAGTGGAAACATGGGGGCATTGTGAATAAGCAACATGGAAACTGCGGAGCACCACGTGCTGCTGATGTTATAGGTGAACCCTGGCTATGAAGGTGTGTGAGGGTGGAGGACACACTATGGGGGAGCAGATCACTGCCAAAATCACCCAGACTTATATCCATACATGCCAACTCTCCCGTTTTTGGCGGGGGGGTCCCGCTATTTGGGGTCCCCCTCCCGCACTCCCGGGGGAGTTGGCATTTCTCCCGCCGCCAGCAGGCGGCGGGGTCCTTTAAATGGCCGCGGCGGCCAGTGTAGACGCTACGTGCCTACTCGGTGCCGCCGGTCCGTTCCCTCGGGCGGGTCTCGCTGCGCGGGGAGGAGGCAAGGAGGGAGCGCTCCCTCCTCCTCACCCACCTGTATGTCCGACGCCGCTGTGTGCCGTTACACAACGTCAGCGTCACAGCGGATGTGACGTGCGGCTGCTTCACTTCCCCTTTGACACTGGCTGAGGAGATGTCCAGGAGCTGGCGCTCTGCAGGAGCCTGGTCAGGTAAGTGGATTTTATTATTTTATTTTTATTGGTTTTAGGGGGGCACTGTCTGGCTTACAATGGGGGGTTCTACTGCTTACAATGGGCGGCAGCTACCTAAGCTACAATGGGGGCAATAACCTGGCAACAGGGGGGCCACTACCTGGCTAACAATGGGGGCAATACTGGCTAACCAATGGGGGGAATACCTGGCAACAGAGGGGCACTAACTGGCTAAAAATGGGGGGCTAATACTGGCAAATAGGGTGCACTACCTGGCTAACAATGGGGGCAATACCTGGCTAACAATGGGGGCACTACCTGGCTACAATGGGGGGCACTATCTGGCTAACAATGGGGGCACTACCTGGCTACAATGGGGGGCAACTACTGCTAACATTGGGGGCACTACCTGGCTACAATGGGGGGCCTACCTCCCATGGATACAAGGGGGCATAACTGGCTCAAAGGGGGCATACCTGTACACCAATGGGAGGCACACCTGGCTACTAAGGGGGGGGTACTACCTGGCTACAATGGGGGCCACACCTCGGCCTACAATGGGGGGTCTTACCTGGAACAATGGTCGGCACTAACTGGCCTAACAATGGGGGGCACTAACTGGCTAACATTGGGGGGCACTACCTGGCTAACATTGGGGGGTTCTACCTGGGCAACAATGGAGGCACTAACCTGGCTAACAATGGGGCACTACCTGGCTAACAATGAGTGGGCACTACCTGGCTAACAATGGGGGGCATAACCTGGCTACAATGGGGGCATTACCTGGCTATCTATGGGGGCACTACCTGGCAACAATGGAGGCACTACCCTGGCTTACAATGGGGGCAATAGCCTGGCAACAATGGACAGGCACTTCCTGGCTAGCTAATGGGGGCGTGGGTTAGGGCACTTCCTGGCTACTATTGGGGGCACTACCTGGCTACACATGGGGGCACTACCTGGTACAATGTAGGGGGTAATACCTGGCAACAATGGAGGCACTTACCTGGCTAATGATGGGGGCACTACCTGCTAACGGATGGGGCACTACATGGATACAGAGGGGGCATTACCTAAGGCAACAGAGGGGCACTACCCTGGAAAGCAATTGGGGCATCTACCTGTGAAACAATGGGGGCACTACCTGCAATCAATGGGGGGCATCTACCTGGCAACAAAGGGGGGCAGTCTACCTGGCTACAATTTGGCTCTACTGGCTACAGGTAGGGCATCTACCTGCCTGTAAGGGGCACTACTGGTTATGGGGGGTACTAACTGGCTATAAGGGCATATTCCTGGCTTTCTAACAAAGCCGTTATGGCAGTTAGGTGGAGTAGGTGTGGCTTTTTTGAAGGGGGTGGCATACAGGCAGTTGGGCGCGTTCCACGCCCACTAATTGTACCTCTTCTTTATTTTCATAAAAGATGGCAACTAGCTTATAATCTAACAACAGTTTCAGTGAACCTAATGTATATGGGGGCCCATGTGAGGGGCCCAGTGGATGTGGTGTTGTGTTTCTTCTATGGCTTCTCCAGCAGCTGTGGTTGCAGTCAGCATGGTGGGGCCCCTGGATGGTGTGTGTGTATCTATGGCTCCTCCAGCCAGCTGTGGGATGCAGTCAGCATGTGGTGGCCCTGGATGGTGGGTTGGCACGTTGGCTCCTTCCAGCAGCTGTGGGTGCAGTCAGCTTGTGGGGCCCCTGGATGGTGGTGTTGTCTCTATGGCACCTCCAGCAGCTGTGGGGGTGGTCAGCTGTGGGGCCATGGTTGGTAGTGTGATGTCTCTATGGCCCCTCAGCAACTGTGGTTAGAGTTGCGCTCCGATACCAAGGGACAATCCTACCAGGACCTTTATTGTTTGCTCTAGCCCGTCTAGATGCTGTCTGTGCTGCACACACTGGTTACTCTAGATATTAGCTGATCATAATAATGTGACTCGACTGTGTAACCAACATGAAATAATACTGCAAAGACTTAGACACAGCATTCACTCTCCTATTCATATCTATAAGCAGTTTTTAACTCGTCCCCTGGAGGATCTTCCCGGGGGTCCAGGTTTTGACACAAAAAAGGGTGAGCAGAAGGCGTCTCATCTGAAGTTGACTTTGGAGCTAATCAATTACCACCGGTGTCTATCACTTTTGGGATGACTGACAAGTAACCTATGACAGAAGCTTATGATAGAATCCAGTGGATCACTTTTCTGCTACTCATGTTTTCTTTTACAGGAGGCCTTCTAGAAAAAAATAAACATCATATAAAATGAAGGTTATGCTCACACAGCGTTTTTGCGAGCCATATTTTGGAGCATAGTTGTGCTGCAAGACTCCCCGAAGTATGAACTGCAATTGCGGTAACTCATAGCTCTCATACCTTCCGTTTTCCCCGACGCATACTGCACGCCGGGAGAAAGAAGTGGCGTGTTGCTTCTTCCCTGCACTTATGTGCTGAGAATAGTAAGAGTGATTGGGGTCCAGCCCCCTAGCGCTTTAGGGGGGCATATAGCAGAGCGTAAAATAAGCTCTGCTATACATCGTGTGAACAGACCCTAAGTCGAAATAAATTTAATAATAAATCTAAAATAAAGTATACTACAATGATATCTTACTCCTATGACTGCTTAAATCTACAGGCCCATAGCCTGAGGCTGCACTACTGAGGGATTCTACTGGTGTTACCTATGGAATTCTATTATGTGCAGAGTTGTCATTGAAACCTTGTGTCAATCTAAGGGTTTGTTCACGGTTTTGTTTTATTTGATTTTTTTTTGTTTTGTTTGATTGTTTTATATTAATTAAACAAATTTTTTAATAACATTAGAGATACTTTATCATTTTTATGGTGAATAAAATCACATCCTAGCGCTAGATAGCCTCAATCGGGTATAGGTATTATTACCCATCGAATCTACATATAACCCCATATATCACAGAGCTCAGCTCCTCTTCTCTATCATATAACCCTATATATTAAAGAGCTCAGCTTCTCTACCTCTATCATATAACCCTATATATATTACAGTGATCAGCTTCTCTACTCTATCATATAACCCTATATATCACAGAGTCAGATTCTCTCCTCTATCATATAACCCTATTATTTCACATGAGCTCAGCTCCTCTCCTCTATTATATAATCCTATATATAGACAGAGCTCAGATCCTCTCCTCTATCATATAACTTATATAATCACAGAAGAATCCGCTTCTCTTCTTCTATCATATAACCCTATGTACACACAGAGCTTGCTTCTCTCTCTTTCTTATAAACTTATATTCACAGAGCCTCAGCTTCTCTCCTCTACATATAACCCTATATATTAATGAGCCTCAGCTTCTCTCCTCTATCATATAACCCTATTATTTCCTCAGAGCTCAGCTTCTCTCTCTATCATATTACCCTAATTATATCACAGAGCTCAGCTCCTCGCCTCTTTTCTATAACCATATATTTGACAGAGCTCAGATCCTCTCCTATATCATATATCCTTATATATCACAGAGCTCAGCTTATCGTCTTCTATCATTATAACCCTATAGATCACAGGCTCTGCGTCTCTCCTCTTTCATATACCCTATATAATCACAGAGACTCAAGCATTTCTTCCATCTTTCTTATAACCCTATTTATCACAGAACGCAGCCCTCTCCTCTATCATTTAAAACCTTATATCACAGAGCTCAGCTTCTCTCCTCTATTCTATTAACATATATATGACCGAGCTCAGATCCACTCCTCTATCATTTAACCATAATATCACAGAGCTCTGCTCCTCCTCTCCGCTTCATATATCCCTATATTTCTCTGAGCTCTGCTTCTCTCTGCTCATCTTATAAACCCGATATTTCAAAGTGCTGAGCTTCTCTCCTAGATAATATAACCCTATATATTCTACTGAGCTCATCTCCTATGATAATTTATCCCGTTATATCACAGAGTTTCAAGTCCTCTCCTCTATCATTATAACCCTATATATCACAGAGAATCCAGCTCCTATCTCCTCTATCATATAACCCTATATATCCTCAGAGCTCGCTTTCTCTCTCTAATCATATAACCCTTTTTATCCACAGAGCTCAGCTTCTCTCCTCTATCATATAACCTATATATCACCAGGAGCCTCAGTTCTCTACTTCTATTCATATAACCCTATATATCACAGAGTTCAGCCCAGTATCATATAACCTATATATCACAGAGCTCAGCTTCTCTCTCTATCATAGAAACCTTATTATATCCAGAGTTCAAGCTTCTCTCTGCTATCATATAACCCTATATATCACAGAGTTCAGCCCCTGTATCATATAACCCTATATATCACAGGGTTCAGCCCCTGTATCATATAACCCTATATATCACAGAGCTCAGCTTCTCTCCTCTATCATAGCAAACAAAAAAATAAACCTTATATTCATACAGAGCTCAGCTTCTCTTCCTCTATCATATAACCTATATATCATCGGGCTCAGCTTCTCTCTTATCTTATACCCTATATATCAAGAGTCAGCAGCTTCTCTCCCTCTATTCATATAACCCTATATATCACGGAGCTCAGTTCTCTCCTTCTATCATATAACCCTATATATACGGAGCTCAGCTTCTCATCCTCTATCATATCAACCCATATATTATCACAGAGCTCGCTTCTCTCCTCTATCATATAACCCCTATATATCACGACAGTCAGCTTTTTTTCTCTCCTCTATCATAGAACCTTATATATCACAGAGCTCAGCTCCTCTCCTCCATCACATTTTAGCCCAGACCAGTATTTGGGAAGCTCTGGCTTGGATATATAAAGTGCTATAACCCAAGGCGGGTCCAGACTCCCAATATAATCTCACAATAGTGTTTTATCCTCCTCTTCTGCAGCTTGGTTGGTAGCTCTGCCAGCCTAGCTTTCCCCACATGCCAGGATATACATCACCATTGTTGGATTCCATAGGGTGATATAGAACAATGAGCAGCTCGATGTCATCACTGGGCAGGGAGCGAGCGCTGCAGGCAGTGACTGGAAACCAGTAACAATACATTCAGTGTACTGGGTTACAGAGGAAGATCCAGAGCTTATTATATGATTCCCTTATTTCTCTAAAGACACAAAAGCATCTTGTTGTGGGTCCGAGCTCGCAGAAGTCACAACATGTTCTCATGTAAGCGCATAGCATGAGCTCCAAGAAGACGAGCAGCCGTGTTAACCCCTTCCATGCTGTGTGCAATGTGTAGATGGAGCTAGAGAGGAAGATAGACGAGGATACGTCCCTAGGAGATTGATAATCCCCATAAACCTTATATACTGTACACTGCTCAAAAAATGAACGGGAACACTTGGGGCCCATCCACACAGCAGGATTTTCAGTCGGATTTACAGACGGTTTTTCGGATTTGAAAACCATCCGTAAACCAACCGTCAACTTTTTACATAGACTTAAAGGGGTTTTGTGCCACGATAAAATGTAGATTAGAAAAAATGTCATGATATAAAAAATAACAGCATGTAATGTTGACGTGGTGATCCTCCAAAATGGGTTTTTAATCAACTTTTCTAATATATGTGATTACAAAAATTGCAGTCTTGAAGAGCGTCACAGCTTCTTACATGCCCTTGTTACTTCAAAGCTTCTATTAGTTACTGCCTGACAAGAGCTGCTGGGTTGTGGCCGGGCTTGTGCAGAGAGAGCTTACTTATATGATGAGACTGTAGCTGCTGAAGTTTTTGATGGGCACGGGTTGCAATATGTTTTCTTTTTTTATACAGAATAAACTAGTTGTTGAAGAGTGATTTAGATCTGCTTTATCTGATGACAGAGAACATGAAGAAGCTTCAAGCTGCTTGTGGTAGGAATAGGTGTTGTCTTTGTACACAGAAGAAGCAAGTTACAGTTTTTTTATTTGACGTGAACATGTCACAGGATCCTTATGCAGGCTCTGTGCTTCTGGCTGTTGCGTTGTCTCTCATCTCTTTCGCTCCGGTGGATTGTTTAATAACATCTTAGACAGATAAGGCTCCTTCTGACAGTGCAGTGTCATGAGCCTGTGTATTGCTGGATTTAAGAAGAATCCACTGTTGTACTGGTTATTGTTTCACTTAAGTTTTGAGGGACGCTCCCTTGGATTCCTCACTCTCACTGGCCCCCACCCTCTCTCCCCTGCAGCTTCATTGGACCCTCAGTGTGATTTGTTGACATTCTGCCTGTGCTAAGGAGAGAGGTAAGATTCTTTGTCTCGCAAAAATCCCCTTTAAAATAGAAAATCCGTGCAGTAGTTCACACTGCACGGATTTTCTGCCGGACGGTTTTTTACACCACCGGCGTTCTGGAGAACTCAGAACGTGTTCATTCTTCCACCTGGTTTTTGGGTGGAACATGATCGGGACGGCTGAATCCGCAAACCGGCGACAAAAGTCGTCCCCTTTTCCGTGCAAAAAACAACTGGCAAAATACCGGTCGGATAATCCGTCTGGTATTTTGTCATTGCCGTGTAAATGCACCCTTAAGCAACACAATGTAACTCCAAGACAATCACACTTCTGTGAAATCAACCTGTCCAGTTGTGAGTCAACACTGTGAATCAATTTCTCTTGCCATTTTGCAAATAGAACAGACAACAGATAGAAATGATAGGGAATTAGCAAGACAATCCCTATAAAGGAGTGGTTCTGCAGGTGGTGACCACAGAATTTCTCTGATCTCATCCTTTTTGCCTGTTTTGGTCACTTTTGCATTTTGTCATAGCTCTCACCCCTAGAGGTAGCATGAGGCGGTGTCTATGACCCACAGAAGTGGCTCAGGTAGTGCAGCTCACCCAGGATGGCACATCACTGAGAGCTGTGGCAAGAAGGTTACCTGTGTCTGTCAGCACAGTGTCCAGAGCATGGAGCAGATACCAGGAGACAGGCCAGTAGACCAGATACCAGGAGATGTGGAGGGGACCGTAGGACGGCAACAATCGAGCCATGGGACGCTACCTCCTCCTTAGTGCAAGGAGGAACAGGAGGAGCAGTGCCAGAGCCCTGTGAAGTGGCCTCCAGCAGCCACTAATATCCATGTGTCTGCTCTGTCAGAAACAGACTCCATGAGGGTGGTATGAGGGCCCGACGTCCACAAGGCCAACTGGCATTTGCAAGAGAACACCAACATTGGCAGATTTGACATTGGCGTCCTGTGCTCTTTACTGCCGGTAAACACTGAGCACATGTGACAGTCTGGAGACGCCGTGGAGAATGTTCTGCTGCCTTCAACATCCTCCAACATGAGCGGTTTGACAGTGGGTCAGTAATGGTGCTCGGAGGCATTTCATTGGAAGGACCCTGACTACCATTAGGTACTGGGATGAGATCCTCAGACCCATTGTGAAACCATATGCAGGTGCAATGGCCCCTGGGTTCCTCCTGATGTATGACAGTGCTAGGCCTCTTGTGGATGAAAGTGTTGGTCAAGCAGTTCCTGCATGATGAAGGCATTGATGCTATGGCCTGGCTGCCCGTTCCCCAGACCTGAATCCAGTCAAGCATATCTGGGACTTCATGTCTCGTTCCATCCCCCAACGCCACCTTGCACCATGGACTGTCCAGGAGTTGACTGATGCTTTAATCCAGGTGTGGGAGAAGATCCTTCAGGAGAACATCAGGAGCATGGGCAGGCGTTGGAGGGAGACCATACAGGCATGTGGAGGCCAAACACTACTGAGCCTCATTTCCTTGTCTTGAGGAATTTCCACTGAAGTTGAACCAGCCTGAAATTATATTTTCCCCTTTGATTTTGAGAATCATTCCAAATCCGGACTCCATGGGATATGTTCATTGATAACTTTTGTGTTTTATTGTCCTCACTGCATTCCACTGTGTAATGAATAAATAACTGCACCTGGAATATATCATTCATTGAGATCTAGGCTGTGGAATTTTAGTGTTCCTTTTATTTTTTTGAGCATTGTACTAAGGAATAGGACCACTACCAGAAGGCACAATTATTGGCATCTATGGATATGGAGTGTCCCTACTCTGATAACCTCCATGAGGCAGGCATATAAACATCTGGCCACAAAGCCGACCCTATGACTGATCATTACTCTTTTTTGGGAAAGACATGTAACTGGAGTGTATGGAAAGTGCTATGGGCACAAATATGTCACTGCAATATGCTGATCTTATCAAACTGGAGGACTTTTTATTCTAAAAGTTATCTAATGTAAAAAAGGTTCTAAATAATACCTCTATGACACTTAGACACTTTTGTCCTGTACATTTATTACTTTTTCTATGGGCCTCCTGCAGTTCTACATCAGCTGTTTGATGAGTAGTTGCTTTGTAATTCTTTGTGTCTCCACATAAGGGAAACAGCTCTGTGTTAAACCCAGGAGATCAGGTGAGCAAAGGGGTTTGGCTTTTCAAGACAGTTTTTGATGCTCAGCTATAGAGAAGGGAGGCTACATACAATAGGGGAAAAGCACAAGTTAGGACATAAACCACATATCATTCTCTAGTGTACTTCCTAATATTGATGATTTTATAATCTGGTCAGGCAATGAAGATAAACTGCTGACTTTGCATACAAATTTCCATCCAATTAAAGAACCCTTCAAGTTAAAAATACAGTCTATTATGTGAGCAACATGTTATAGAGCAGGAGGAGGTGAGCAGAATGATATATACAGTGGGAGGAAAATAAGTATTGGATACACTGGCAATTTTGCAAGTTTTCCCACCTACAAAGAATGGAAAGGTCTGTAATTTTTATTGTACGTACATTTCAACTGTGAGAGACAGAATCTAAAAAAAAAATGTATGATTGTATGATTTTTAAATAATTAATTTTCATTTTATTGCATGAAATAGGTAGAGCTGGGACCAGAGTCTCAAAGATTACTGTTAGTAACATACTACACAGTCATGGATTAAAATCCTGCAGGGCACACAAAGTCCCCCCTGGTCACTCCAGCACATGTCCAGGCCTGTGTGAAATTCACCAATGACCATCTGGATGATCCAGAGCAGTCGGGAGAAGGTCATGTGGTCATTTGAGACCAAAATAGAACTTTTTGGTATTAACTCCACTCATCGTGTTTGGAGGAAGAAGAAGGATAAGTACAACCCCAAGAAAACCGCCCCAACCATGAAGCATGGGGGTGGAAACATCATACTTTGGGGTAGCTTTACTGCAAAGGGGGACAGGACAAGTTGGTTACAGGGGGGGAGTTGGGGGATAGGTTATAGAGGTGTGATAGTGTGAGGGAGCAAGGGGTAGTTGGTCGGGGTTGTGTGTTGAGCTGAGGACGTGTAGTGTGGGTCGATGTGGCTCGCGCTCGTGCGGCTCGCGTATGCGAGCTCTGGTGGGTCATCCTCTTCTCTCAGTAAGAGCATTGAAGATAGTTCATGGCTGGGTCTTCCAGCAGGGCATTGACCTGAAACACACAGTCAGGGCAACTAAGGAGAGGCTCGATAAGAAGCATTTCAAGGTCCTGGGGTGGCCTAGCCAGTCTCCAGACCTAAACCCAATCAAAAATCTTTGGAGGAAGCTAAAACTCAATGTAGCCCAGTGACTGCCCCGAAACCTGAAATATCGGGAGAAGATCAGTAGGGAGGAGTCGCTGCTGTAGTGTGTGCAAACTTGGTCAAGAACTACAGGAAACGTTTGACCTCTGTAATTGCAAAAAAGGTTTCTGAACCAAATATCAACTTCTGTTTTTCTATTGTGGCAAGTACTTATTTCATACAATAAAATGCAAATTAAATATTGAAAAATCATACAATAATTTTCTGGATTTTTTTTTAGATTCTGACTCCCCCAGTTGAAGCGTACCTACGATAACAATTACATACCTCTCCATTCTTTTGTAGATGGGAAAACTTGCAAAATCTCCAGTGTATTAAATACTTATTTTCTCCACTGAATATATACAAACACACATATACAAATCTGTCTAACTCAATAAATTACTGGTTCTACTAAATATGTACATGTACTGTATCTATATATACATACACAGTATCACACAAAAGTGAGTACACTCTTCATGTTTGTGTAAATATTGTATTATATCTTCTTTGGACAACACCAAAGATATGACACTTTGATAAGTAAATTAGTGTACAGCTTGTATAACAGTGTGAATTTGGTGCCCTCAAAATAACTCGTCACACAGCCCTCAATGTTACAAAAGTGAGTGCACCTCTAAGTAAAAATGGGCAAATTGTGCCCAATTTGCCATTTTCCCTCTACGGTGTCATGTGACTCGTTAGTGTTACAATGTCTGGGATGTAAATGGGGAGCAGGTGTGTTAAATTTGGTGTAATCACTCTTGCATTCTCTCATACTGGTCACTGGAAGTTCAACATGGCACCTCATGGCAAAGAACTATCTGAGAATTTGAAAAAGAATAATTGCTCTACATAAAGATGGCAGAGGCTATAAGAAGATTGTCAACACCCTGAAACGGAGCTGCAGCACAGTGGCCAAGACCATACAGCAGTTTATCAAAACAGGTTCCACTCAGGTCAGGCCTCACCATGGTCAACCAAAGAAGTTGAGTGCACGTGATTAACATCATTTCCTAGGATTGTCTTTTTAAAATAGACATATGAGTGCTGCAGAGGTTACAGGTGTGGGGTGGGGCGGTCAGTCTGTCAATGCTCAGACCAAAACATTGGTCTGCATGGTTGCCGTCCCAGAAGGAAGCCTTTTATAAACATGATGCACAAGAAAGCCCGCAAACAGTTTGCTGAAGACAAGTAGACTAAGGACATGCATTGCTGGAACCATGTCCTGTTGTCTAAAGAGACCAAGATAAACTCACTTGGTTCAGATGATGTCAAGCATGTATGACGGTATCCTCCAGTCAAGCATGGTGGTGGGAGTGTCATGGTTTGGGACTGCATGAGTGCTGCTGGCTGTGGGGAGCTACAGTTCATTAAGGAAGCCATGAATGCCAACATGTACTGTAACATACTGAAACAGAGCAGGATTCTCTCCCTTCTGGGCCCCAGAGCAGTATTCCAACATGATACCGAGCCCAAACACATCTCCAAGACAGCCACTGCCTTGCTCACTAAAATGAGGGCAAAGGTGCTGGACTGGCCAAGCATGTCTCCAGACCGAAATCCTATGAGCATCTGTGGGGCATCCTCAAACAGAAGGTGGAGGAACGCAAGTTCTCTAACAACCACCAGCTCCATGATGCAGTCATGGAGGAGGGGAAGAGGATTCCAGTGGCTGCAACCTGTGAAGCTCCTCCTTGCTCTGGTACTCCGGCAAGTACCAATGCATCTTAGTTCTGCTAATTGATGGTCCAAACAAGCAACTCTGCTTGGTACTGCAAGTTGTCCTATTTATTGCCGGGGATGAGTAAATCAGACTCTACCAATCAAATCTATGGCCTATATTAAAGGGGTTTTATGAGGTTTTACAAAACCTTAGTCCTGACCAAGACTGTGGTAAGAGAAAAAAATTATCAATATGGCCATCTAACCAGTAGTGCAGGAGCTGGAGTTTCCCACCAGTATTGATATCACATCCCATTGAGTCAATCTCTCTCCTCAGTCTCTGCTCATATATGGGACACATGACCATTGGGGCCAGTGATCGGCTGCATGGTCACGCAATGTCACTGCTGGTGGGCTGACGGGGAACACCAGATCTCCAGCACTGCTGGGATGGCATTGGATATAGGTGAGTAAAGCTAATTTTTTTTTACATGCTACCGCAGACCTGTACCTCGGTTTTCCTAAAATTTGGGAAAACCCTTTAAGGGGAGACCATCAATATCATATCCTGGACAAATGATTTAAATAAAAGGGTTTGATGCTGATTTCAAATTCCCAAAAACTATCCAATACATAATCAAAACTTCAATGTATAAGTTATCTATCGTGCGTTCCAAATCCTATCAGACATTTGATTGAAGCCCTTTGGACTGGGAGCAACTTGTACATATAAAGCCAGGCAACCTGCCAGTAAGTGACATCTTCATCATGATGTCATTTCTGACATTTCTGTACAGACTACCCCACTATACTGAGCTCATTAAAGGGGCTCTCAATCCAAATGTTAAGCTCAAAAGTTATGGAATTCCTCAAAAGGGCTTGGACTTGTCATAGCAATTTACAATTCAGTCTTAGATTTCTACAGTTCTGCATTCAGTGCTTCCAGAGTAGCTATATAATACGTCATCTCTTGGCAAAAAGTTGAATAGGCCTTGAAATGCCAGACACTTTTCTACGCTAGAAATGTGCTCCAAAGTGGTCCTTTTCCTTCCTCCAATGCTCTCTGCAAGTCCACTCAGTGCAATACTAAGCTGAGGGTGACAATGAGCTCACAGGAAAGCCCCACAGAGGATAAATGTTACGGTTCCGGACGCGGAAGTGGATCCACTGGACCACCACAAGCGATGGCGTAAGCCACGCCAGGGAACGGAATCTAAGTAGGTCCCGGTTTTCACCAGAGCCCGCCGCAAAGCGGGATGGACTTGCTGCGGCGGGAGTCTACCAGGTCGTTACCCCTGATGTGACTTGCTTGCGGTGGCAGCCGAAGTATAGCTTTGGTGCAAAATCGTCAGGCAGGTAGTAGTCGGGGTCAGGCAGAAGGTCAGGGCAGGCAGCTATGGTTCGTGGTCGTGGACAGGCAGACGGTCAGGGCAGGCGGCAGAGATTCGTGGTCAAGAGACGGAAGCGAGGGTACGGTACACGGTAGATCAGGACGAGACTGTAGGGAACGCTTTCTCAATAGGCAAGGCACTAGAGATCCGGCAGGGAGCGGGCGGAAACGCCCAGGTGAAATAGAGGCAGTGCCCGGCAATTACCCAATTACCGGCGCACTGCCCCTTTAAATCTCACAGAGCCGGCGCGCGCCTTAGATCACAGGGACGCGCGCACCGGACAGCAGGAGACTGCAGGGACACAGGAGCGCGGCCGGGTGAGTACCGACGCGCCAGGGGGCGAGTGGCCGCCGCCGACACCCGGGCAGCGGCGGCACTCGTCCCCGGGGACCGGGGCAGAGCCGCGGCGGCGCCCGCAGGAGGAGTCGCGGGCGCCGGTCGCAACAATAAAAAAGGTTTTCTCTAGGAACAGACCATTGAATGATTGGTGGACCCCCACCAGTTAGCAGAATGAAGGGCTGTGGTGTGACTGGCACTACTGCCCAAGCCTGGTTAAACATCAATGGGTCCAGGGTGCTTACTCTAGTGCCAATGTTTTTGTGTTTTGCGTAACATGGTGGCTCGTGGTTAGCATGTGTAACGCTGGGGTCCTGGGTTTAAATCTCATCAAGGTCAACTGCAAGGAGTTTGTATGTTCTCATGTTTGCATGGGATTTCTCTGAGTACTCCACTGTCCTCCCACACTCCAAAAACTTGATAGGTTACTCTGTTCTTTAGATTTAAGCCCATTAGACGGGGAAAATTTAAATTTGGGGTGACACCTTTTGAAAAAAAGTTGATAGTGTGGTGCAAATCTGTTGCCTGTTGAGTTCGACAATGGTTTATGATGTCTCAAACCCAAATTACTCTTGCCCTAACTGTAACCATAACCCCAATTGGAGTTATTGTTTTTAGGCCTTTTTAAGGTTAGTTAACTTCTTGATGGCACTTCCCGGGTCACGGGCACAAAAAAACCCGAATAATTTGCTCGATGTTGCTTCCGGGCCCAAAAATTTGCTGTGGGACCAAAAGTTAAGTTGGAGTGAAATGAATCACGGGAAGTGGGCCCTGTGGACTGAATTATTTACCCCAAAAAAAGGCTAAAAACCCTAATTATCTAAGGGGGGAAGGTTTGTATTTTTGTTTATGACTGTGAATGACCAATCGAAGCACTCGGATTTGGGATGAATTTGACCTTGACCTAAATCCAAAGCACAACACTAGCCCCCGAGGAATACATCAGAGCTAAATAATAATAATACTTCTGTCGAACAGTGATAGACCCAGGATTTAAAGGGGTTTTCTCACCACAATGATTAAGTTTTAACATGGAAGGAAAGGTAAATGAAGACTATTGCTAAATACATTGCTGTTTTGATTCAGGTTATTGAACACCTCCCTGGTCTTTCTCTTATCTTAATGATCAAAACTGCCAGTCAGTTCAACCATGGTGAGTTGCTCCCTGTTAAGTCTTATCTCTAGCACAGAAGCTTTTTTACCAAAGTCAATGACAAGTTTTAAACCCTTTGGGCTGTCCCCATGAAGGTTTTTTGGCCGGGTTTTTTTGCGGGCGGGGACCCCAAAACCCAAATTTAGCAATTTTCTTCCGCTGGTTTCCCCCCCAGGTTTTCCCCCCCCGGAGTTTTGGGGGCGGTTTTTTTCCGTAAAAAAAAGGAGCCCTTTTTTTGGGGGGGGGCCCCTTTTTGGGGGGGGGGGGGAGCCTTGGCACCTTAAACAGTTTTATAAAATCTCCCCCCAGTATCTCACTGTAAAAAGGAATAAAAATTTTATATTCCAAAATTGAATGATGAAAGAAAAAATAAAAAAAGATGGAACCTGAAAAATTGTTTTTGCACGCGAAGGCGTATTTTTTTAAAAATTTATATTTTTTAAATGGTTGGCCCCAGTTTTCCCACACATCGTCTTGTCTATGGCCGAATCGGTCTCCGTTGTGCAGATAGCATCATCGATCTTTTGCATCGTTAATCATTGCTATAGACAGTCTAACCAGGGAGTGTAAGGGCTTGTCCCCACAGCAGAGAGCAGATACAGGTCGAATTATCCAACCGGTATTTGTTCTCATTGACTTGTTCCTATTCCGCTCGAAAACCAGGCAGAAGAATGAACATGCTCAATGTTTTTCGGACCGCCGGCGGTCTAAAAAAAACCATCCGACGGAAAATCCGTGCAGTGGGGACCGCTGCACGGATTTTCCATAGAGGTCTGTTCTAGGGGTTGATAGACGATTTTTGGTTTTGAAAACCGTCTGTAAAACTGTCCAAAAACTGTTGCCGTGGGGACAAGCCCTATATCTGAAGCTAGCTGTGGCTCTGTGAAGCCTCTACAAGCAGTCAGTAAGGGTCTTAATGTGAGACTCTACAGCTGGCCTGTCCAACAGCCACCAGAAAGGACTACTCTCTATAATGGCCATATGCTCTTTAAGACATCTCATGTAATCACTAGTAGTCTACACAGTAGCTCCACTTTATAACCTCAGTGGTGACTGATATAATTGGTGGCAAAACGAATCCATGGGTCATGGTTGTAATCTAGATTTCATACCAATCGCTAGAGCAAAAATGAATGGGCACCTTCTCTGTGTCTCGGCAGCAGGTGCACTTCACGGGTTATGGTTCATCGGACAAGCATTCCTCTTTTTTACATTTCCCTTGCTTCCAATAGAGGAAATGTGCTGTCACAAGAGTCCTGTACTTAAACCTCTTTTCCATGTAGTCTACGACAAGCTGAGACCTGCAGGAGATTAGCAGCAAGAGAAGAGCAGTCTACTTCAAGATCAAACCCTCTGTCCCTTCTTAAAGACGTCTATTCTTCTCAGAAATTCCTCTTTCATTTCGGCTTTCCCACCCAGATTTTTTTCCTGGTAATCCTCTGTTTAATTCTGTAGGAATCCCAATTGCCAATGTTTAATTTGTGGTTGTCAGAAATATTGTTTGGAGGCTGGAAGCCAAAATGCGTTCACATCAGAAACATGCAGGAAGTGACCCCTGTGAAAATCAATATATGGGAAGATGCTACAACAACGGGGACTGAACTAAGACTCTCAGGGACCAAGCCAACCTTCTCATCTAGGTCAAGGTCTAATTACAGGTGAGGGGTAAAGGTTATCTAGCATGCTTGAGATGCTTGAGCGATCATTTATGACAAAAGCCTGAAGCCTATAGTGGGATTACAGAAGACATTGTTGGTCCATGCATGGTTGGCCAACACAAATGAAATCCTGGTCGTCCATGATGATGGTCCAGATTACTATCAGATGAAGTTAATGCCCTCATGATGGAATCCATGAGCAAGGTCATCAGGAACTGCTGAGGATCAAGTTTAATCCACCCCTGGTGTTGTTTTCATACTTTTGGGCACTAACCATTCCTTAGGTTTAAGGCTTAATAACTGGGAAACATGGGTATATATTTATTCCCTCCCTTCCTAATGCCTTCTTACCTACTAAAACACAGAGCTCACCTCCCCCTTTCTTATAAAAACCTATTTCCAAGCTCCTCCTCCCCTTTCTTAAAACCCTATATATCACAGAGCCAGTTTTTTCTAAAAATACCCTTAACAAAACTCAGTTCCCCTTATCATAAAAACCCTAAAAACACAAAAGCTCTGACCTTTTCCTCTACAATAAACCCTATATTTTCCCAGACTAGTCTCCCCCTTAAAAAACCCTATAATACAGAGCCATTTTCCTTTCATTAAAAAAAAATAACCGGTCATTTTCCTCTATCATTAAATCTTATAATCCAGACCCAGTTCTCCCTCTATCAATTTAAAACAACCTTTTTCCCCTCTTCAAAACCCTTATTAACAGAGCCAGTTTTTTCCTCCTCTTAAAAACCCTAAATATCCAGAGCTCAGCCCTCTCCCTAAAATTAACCCTATATATCCAGGCTCAGCCCTCTCCTTTTATAAACCCTATAATAACAGAGCTCACTTCTCTCCTCTATCATATACCCTAATATCACAGACCCACTTTTCCCCCTCATCATAAAAACCCTAATATCACAGAGTTGTTCTTTTCTCTATCCAATAACCCTATTATCACAAGCTAGCTTCTCTCCCACTAAAACCCCTATTACCGAGCTCGCTCCCCCTCCTCTATCAAATAACCCTATAATAAAAGGCTCAGCTCCCTCCTCTACATAAAAACCCTAATATCACAGAGCTCAGCTCCTCTCCTCTATCATATAACCCTATATATCACAGAGTCTACCATCTCTCCCTCTATCACAATCTGCTCTGAGTTCCTTCCTTCATTGTTTACTTCCTTCACCCTTACTTTTACTCCTCCATCCTTCCAGTTCTTATCTTCATTCATTTCCTCCTTCTTTTGCTCGTTCCTTTCCCCTTCATCTTCTCTTCTTTCCGTTACTTTTTCCTTCCTTCACTCCATTACTGACAAACATCTCACTTTCCATGCATTGTAGACCTACCTTTACTACACCTCCTCCTTAATTTTAGTCTTTCATATTCAAATCTTAAAGAGGTGTTCCTATGCTTATGCACGACTCTCTAATGGACAAAAAGTCCAAAGTATATGAGACAACTGTATGTCTTTTCACCCTACAGAACCAAGAATATTTTATATTTTCTGAACACCACTTTAAATTAATATTATTTCTCCTGCATTGCCTATTTAACCTGAGCTTGACACCCTGATGTCCAATTTGGGGAAATAGGGAATATTTACTTTAAATAGAACCCAACTATTATATGGCCCTCACCACCACCACCATAGACAAAGTCGTAAAAAATCACTGAACTGCACAAGAGAACCCAATGAGGTCCTCAGTGACACCCCTCTCCTCTTGGACACACATTCGGCAGAGTTGCCTTTTCTCTTAAATTTGGGAAGTTTTGGGTTTTTTTTAGCAAAACCCGAACAATCTGGAAGTGTTGCCAAAAATGACATAAATGGTAGGATGACCTGCTGACGAGGCATTGCCCCCATCCTTATATCTCTCCGAGGGTCAGCCAGACTACAAAATCATTGCATTACCGGCCCGGGAAAGAAACGGTTCCATCTGAGCAGTCATGTCAAGTAGTCACAGAACTGATGAAGCTGGTGGTGTCATTTACTTCCATCATGAGCAGCCAATGTGATGTCACTCACCCTAAAGCTACAACATTGACTAAGTTGGTGATGTCATTCACTTCCATCAAGAATAGCCAATGTGCTGTCATCCAGCCTGAAAAGTAACGATTGGCAAAGTCAGTTTTGTGACGCCTTAGACTGTTACCGACTTTCGTCATAAGTAGTGTTGAGCGATTATTATCGACAAAGTTGAAATCTGCAAGGTTTTTATGTTGATCGAAATTTTTAGATCATGCGATAATTTAGGTTAAAATCTGTGCATCATCTATTAAGGTTTCCGCCATTTTCGGCGCTTCCTGTCTTTTTTGGCGGCCAGCAAATCAGCTTACAGAATAGACAGGGTGAAAAGTGTGTGCGACGTCAGACTGGGATGTGTATGGTTGCGTTTGGGCTGGAAAAATCACTGACCTCGTTTTACATAGAAAAAGCGTTTCCTTTTTCAGCCTCATGCCCTTTTCAGCGCCTCAACGAAGGACGTGCGCTCCTGCCTTTGGGGCCCCAAACAGCTCAGCGAAATTTCTATTTCTTCACAGAGAAACTCTACCATTAGCTGTGATCCTTACAATTTAGTAGATTAAGATTGGAAGTTTTTAATTTTATTTTAGGCAGAGAATTTTAAAGGAGCATCTACCGCTGTAAAGTCAGGGGGAAGCGGGGGGGGGGGCCCGGGGCGAACCCAGAAGCTCTATAAAGAAACTGGATAAAGTTCACCAAGACTTAGTGTAGACATTGCACTGCAATAGCTTTATTATTAAAAGTTTTTTATTTGAAATATTTCCTGATATTGGGCAGCCTGAACTTATAGGATACACTCTTTTTCTAGTAACTGCAGGTCTCTTTTTTTGGTGAAAAACTCCACTTTTATTATCAAATACATTTCAATAGTGTTTTTTCATTTTGGGGCCCCTCCACCCTTTTTTGATAATCCACCTTGCACTTAAATTTTGAATCCAGCAATTTTTTAGTCACCACAGGTGAAATGAAAGGTGCCAAAAATATCTTTGTATATCCGAATACATAACAGATACGTGTTTTTTACTTTGGCGCACTACAGCTTTGTTCATTGAGGCAGCTGCATTAAATTTGAATCCCGCAATTTTAAAGTCACCACAGGGGAATTGAAAAGGTGCCAAAAATACTTGTATTATCCCAATACATTTCAGATACGTTTTTTTTTCACTTTGGCGCAGGCCAGCTTAGTTGATAGATCTACTTTGCAGTTAATATTTGAATCCAGCAATTTTGTTTTGATTTGAGGGATTTGAGAATAGCTGTGATTTGTCTTTTAATAAGAGACTTTCCAAAACTCTTCCATACCTTCTCAAAATTTTTATATTTCTGAACATGGAGCGAAATTCAGATGGTAAGCGAGCAAAGAGGGGGGTAGCACATGGAGGTAGATGTACGATAAGAAGGTGCTCCTTCCAGTGCTGGCGACAAAAAGCATGCCAGCGGATCGTCAGTTGCAGGACCGTCAGGCCTGTCATCGCTGGGGCAGGGCCCGTGAATCTCAGTAAACGAACAGTGTCGCCAATCTGTCCTTCAGTGGTTAATGCAAACCTGCATCAGCAGTCTTTCCTCCTCGTCCTCCCAGTCACGCCACAAATGTGTCATCAGATCACCAGCATCCGTCCAACATGAAGCAGCCCAAATGTCAACTCGTGTACCCACCACTGTGGATAATCCATTTTCTGAAGACCTCTTTGTGACAAAATGCGGTTGGGGTCAGAAGGCATTGTTAAAAGATCAAGAGGCCAAAGAGGGTGAAATTTTTTCTGCTCTGACGCCCAGTTACTGATGCCATCAGAGGAGGAGAAGGAAGCCCGGTCAATCGCAAAAATCCCGGGTCGGCAACGCCTTGCAGTCCCTCTTGCTTAGCCCGCAGCTCCTGGATGCAGAATGTCAGGACGACAAGTCACCTGTGTTGATGATGAGATGACACATTGCGGACCCAAAGTGGTCTTTTCAGCAG